>JAKEPQ010001016.1:12060000-12432500 GCA_024500445.1 Entomyzon cyanotis
GGCTGGAGCTGTGTGAGCTCCCCACTGACCCATAGCCCCAACCATGTACAGCCCTTTCCCTCCTCCACCCCACAGCCCTGGGAAAGCCATTCCAAGGAAATACTTTTAGATTTTTTTTTCAAACTTTATTAGGCTTTATTTCAAATCCCAAAGGAGATTATGCCAATGTGGAAGCACTATCAGGACATCAGAGCCCTGTGGCTAGCACAGGTCCTTCCCGTGGGAAGATTTTGCTACATTTCATAAACAAAGATAAAGTTTGGATGTTTTGCAAACAACGTCTCCGGATTAGGTCAGTTCGGGCTTGGCCAATTGGGCCTAGGGGGAGGTCTCGGACTGACCAATCTGGGGCACTTCTGTAAACTCTATATATATAGAAATCAAAACAATAAAGTTCTCTTCTCTCTTTCCTTGTCTGAGAACTTGTGTCATTCCTCAGCTAGCGGTTCAACAGCAACAGAGCCCAGAATAAAATCAGTTTTCTCTGTGTTAAAGGGGGAGCTCTAAACCCCCTCATCTGCTTCGTGTGTGGGAAACCTGATCATTCCAGTAAGAACATTAAAATGGTTTCATAACTGTATGAAAATATTAAAACCACAAGTGTTGAGCTGCACAAAAAACCCGAATTGTTTTCCAAATGTTCATAATTCCTGGGTGTCCCTTAGTGTTATTCCAGGTGAAAACACTGTTCCAAGAATAAAGGCACTTCAGAATTCCTGAGGAATGTCTCACAAGCCAAGGACATGTTTTGTATCAGGTCTTTCTCAATTAAAAAAATAAAAATCTGACTCTTTTGATGCTGGACAAATCTCTAAAGGGAATTCAGGGGAATTCACGTGGGAACGCTGAGGAAAAAGGGGCAGCAGACACTGAATCCTGCTGGCATCTGATGGACAGCAGGTTCAGGGGTGGAAATGACAGGGTGTGTCAAGGGTCTAGGCTGGGCAAGATCCACCAACATCAAACCAGGAAGCAAATGGAAAAAAATCCAAAACTTGGTGTTTTGGGAGGCCAGTTTTTCCTGGTTTGATGAGGTTTTTAGAGTGGAAGTTTCTGCATTTGTCTGTCTCTTCCATTGCAGTTTCCCTCACCAACACTTCCCAGCACAAGGGGAGCCCCCATTCCAGGCTGGGGGTCTGTTTGGGAACATCCTGGGGCTGCTCAGACCCTCTGGAAGCACCTGGTTTGTTAGCAAAGCGATTGAGAACCGAAATGTTGGCCAGGGAAGGGATTAAATTAGGAAGCACTTCCAGGAGCCATTGCTGAACGACCCCAAAATTCCCATGGGTGGCTTTCCCGGGATTTGAATCTTTAACCCTGTGAGTGAGAGCAGGAAGTGAAGGAGCAGCCTGTGCTGAGTCTGTGCCTGCCTGGCTCGGCACAGACCCGTGGAACCACAGCTCCTATTTCCAGTAGATCTTGCCAGCCTCCCCCACTCGCACAGCCCCGCTGGCCATGAGCCGCAGGGCAGCAGGGAAAGCTCTGTGCTCTGCCTCCTTCACTCTGTGCTCTGCCTCCTGGAAAATGATGGCTCCAGCATCCACCTCCTCCTGCAACAGCAACAGCAGGGCTGGCAGGGTGGCACAGCAGGGATGGCATCCCACAGCTGCCTCCCTCGGGTGGCATTACAGGGAACAGGGATTTGGGATGGTGAGAGAGGGCAGAGCAGCTGCAACTCACTGACTTTACACTGAGTTTGGCCTGGGAGGGGTTCAGAGGAAAACAGGAGGGAGGCAGAACAGCAGGGAGCAACAGTAAAACCCCATTAGGCAGGGACAGGAGGGGCTGGATTGGGCAGGAGGAGGAAATTCCATCCAGAGGGGGAATGGAGCCAGGACAGGGATCCAGCAGACCTTCCCTTGGCACACCATGGAACACCCTACAAGTGCAGGGATTTAAGGCATCCTAAAGTCTTCCAAAGATTTCACTCAGTTTAAGATCTCTGGCTGTTTTAAGCAGTTGAATCTTGGCACACTGCTGGGCAAATCCCTGCTGGGCACAGGGTGTCTCTCAGGAGCTGCCATACAGAGAAACCCCCAGAATGCAGTTTCACTTCTATCTGGAAAAAGAATTTCACTCTATTTTTCCAAGAGAAAGCAAAACTCCTGAGGACAGGGTCCAGCCACAGAGGAAGAGGGGAGCCAGAGGAGAAGAGACCTTTGAACCCTGAGAACTAACCAAAAGGGAACCAGTGATCCCTGGCCTGGTGAAAACGTGGCTGTGAAGCTGAGAGATATCTGCCCTTTCTTTGCTTTGGGTCTGACCAACATAAATTGTCAGGTTTTTCTCTGTTCCCACAAACACTGGATCACTCCTTAACAAATCCTGTGCCTTCACCAGTGGGTTTTTTTGTTTGTTTGTTTATTTCTATTCGTTCTTTTTCTTGAAAGCCAGAAACAAGGCAGGTTGTAGGATAAAATTCAAGAAGTTGAGGACATGTTTAACCAAGACTTTGGCTTAGCCAAGGCCTTACATGAACTGTTCCCCCACTCCAATGGGTGGAAGGCAGCAGTGGGATGCTTGGGGAAGAAGTTTCCTTAGGGAAAGCTTAAACTCCTGGATAGATTATTCATTTCCATTCCTTCTGTAGAGTCAGCAAACTAAAGCACTGTGTTGTCACAATAAAACCTCAATCATTTCTAGATACAAAGTTCTGAATGCACAAAGGAGGGCAGGTGATCAAACAAGGGTTTAAGGGAGTTCCCTGAAGGCTCTGAGGTGAAAATGTGAAAACTGATGGGTTCCAGAGAGCCAGGGAGGTGAAAATGTTTTAACTGGAGGATGGCAGAGTTCCAGGAGGGGAAGGAGATACTCACAGCCACAAAGTGCACGGTGCAGCCTGTGACTCTGACCCCAGCCTGCAGCACCAACGTGTGAGTATTTGCTCCCTTGAAGGATGGCAGCAGCAATGGGTGGATGTTCAGGATTTTCCCTGGGAAAGCAGAAATGACGTTATTGGCTTTTAGCACTGACCAGGCTGTTAAATGTTAATTCTCAGTGGCTGAGTGTTTACCTCTCCCCAGCCCTGCACCTCCTGTCTGCAGAGGTCTAAAGTCTTCACAGCTTTATTTTCAATATTTTCTAAGAAATCAAAGACAACACCTGTGTTTGCCCTTGGCTGCCTTAAAGCTCGGCATAAATGAGAGAGGGAAAGGGGAAACAGTGCCTTCTCATCATTTTCCTTAAAAGATGGGAAGAGTCTCCTTTCACAGAATCCTAGAATAGGCTGGGTTGGAAGGCAACCCTAAATATCATCCTATTTCATCTGGTGCCCTCTTTTTCCTGCTGATAACCTCTGAAATGCCTTTGTTTGCATGCCCAGCTCCCCAAGCCGTGCTCACCTTCCCATTTTTTGACCAAAGGACCTGAGAGGATCCTCATGAATCCAGCCAAGCAAATCAGCTCCACGGAGAATTCCTCCAGGACTTTGTCCACAGCGCTGTCGAACTCCGTGTGGCTCTGGTACCTCGTGTGCTCAATCACCTGGGGCAGCCCAGAAAACACATGCAATGTGGATGTGCTGGGAATTCCAGCAGGAAGAACAACTCCTAAACACACCGCTGACAGACAGAGGTGGAGTTTGGATTCCTCCTCACAGAGAGGGATCAGCAGAATACAAAAGTTTGGCTTGAGCAGCCCGCGGCTCTCAGCCCTTGGACACCATGGAACATCCTACAAGTGCAGGGATATAATGCATCCTAAAGTCTTCCAAAGATTTCACTCCATTTAAGGTCTCTGGCAGTTTCAAGCACTTGTTTTAAGCACTAAAACCCATTATACCAGAAAACCTTGAATAATGGGCTGATCGCAAACTCCTAAAGCAGCGCCTACTGCATAATCATGGAATCACAGAATTCCAGACTGGCTTGGCTTAGAAGGGACCCCAAAGCTCATCCCATTCCATCCCCAGCCATGGAAGGGACACCTTCCACTGTCCCAGGCTGCTCCAAGCCCCAATGTCCAACCTGGCCTTGGACACTGCCAGGGATCCAGGGGCAGCCACAGCTTCTCTGGGAATTCTATCCCAGGGCCTCCCCACCCACCCAGGGAACAATTCCTTCCCAATATCCCATCTCTCCCTGCCCTCTGGCACTGGGAAGCCATTCCCTGTGTCCTGTCCCTCCAGCCCTTGTCCCCAGTCCCTCTCCAGCTCTCCTGGAGCCCCTTTAGGCCCTGGCAGGAGCTCTGAGCTCTCCCTGGAGCTTTCTCTTCTCCAGGTGAACATTCCCAGCTCTCCCAGCTGGAGTTATGTGGTTTCCATCCAGGATATATCCCCAAATTCCAGCAGGATCAAGGCAGTACCACCTGACTTACAGCATCCAGTCTTGAACAGAAGCAGCTGCTAATGGCCACCAGAGCCACAGGGGTGGTTTGGGAAAAGCCAGGGCTGGTCAGGGACAGGAGAGCAGCAGGCACTGGGAACAGAGCACAGCTCTGCCCCTATTCCACCTCTCCCTCCACAGATTCACCCCCAAGACCATCAGCTCTGCCACACTGGTTTTTATCTCATAAAAACCTGGGGGCTGGAACTGGGTGGGCTCTGAGCTCCCTTCCCACCCAAACCAGCCTGGAATTCTCTGTCTGCTCTTCACACCACAGCCACATTTCCCTTGAGTCCTTTGTGTCCCCTAAGGACACGCTGGCAGCAGCTGGACAGTTCTGCATAGCCATGCTGACTCAATTGAGCTTTTTACTTTGTGTGAGTAAGCACTCAGGTTTGAGAAATCCCACAATGCTTATGTAAATAAAATACAAATGCAGTCTCAATGAATAGAGCACATTGGCTGTTGTGCTCCTGAAACAGAGGGTATATATGATGCTGCTTCAGAGTAAAATGAAAAACAATTTTATCTTCTAAGGGAGATGAAGTGAACATCCAAGCAAGTTAAACAGTACATGCTGTGAGTCTCTACAGAGGGAAAATAGTGTCAAAAACCTTAGCCAGAGGTTAATTGATAATCGGTTTAATTATTCATTTGTTATTAATGATTACTAATGAGAAACATTAGAATAATCAATGTTCCAGCCCAGTGCTTTGCCAGATGTCATGTTAATTGCAACTGAAGATAGCAGTAGCTTAGCAAAATACAGAAACAATTAGCATGATTGACTCACAGCCACCTCACGCCTCTCTGGAGCATTGTTCTAGCAGCACTACAGAGCAATAAAAAATTCTCTGGGTTTTCAGAGAGGGAAAAGAGCATTCCTAATAGCCTTTGATATAACCCAGATTTGTCTCATAAAAGGTAGAAATTACAGTACGTCTGACACAAGCAAATATATTTGCTTGGAGAAATCACAATCACAGGCTAGTAAGAGAGGAACTACAAAATAACCTACAGTGAATAAAATGTTAACATCAGAAATGGCTAATTGAAATTTAAATCTATTCTTTCCTCCATGAAAAATTTGTTGAGCTTTAATATTCCCAATGAAATTTCACTTTTAAATTATGCTTTATGACCTGAAACAACCATAAACCACTAAAGTACCATGTTGTTATTCAAAATATGCAAAGTAGGTTCTTAAACTACAGGTATTTTAAAATGCTGAGAAATTAAATTTTATTCTATGCAGAGATGAGATTTCATTCCATAGCTGAAACAGGAGCTTTCATCTGGTTAAATGGATAAGCTGCAGGACTGGATGAAAGCAGAGGATGTGTACATCAAATACATCTTCCCATCACATAACAGAATTCTCTCTGTCTCTCCACATCCAATTTGATTCTCAGCTGAAATATGAAAACCAGAATGTCTGTCTCCACATCAGGGAACCCAGGTGGCTCTGCTCTAACCCCAGACTTGCCTCTATTATTCTGTCTCCAGAACGTAGGCATTGGGATCAGAGAATCCAGAGCAGTAATGCCAACACCCATCAAAGAAAGAACTGGGAATGGCGCATGTAACACCAGTCCATGCAAATATGAATGAGGTTCCTGAAAGTTAAGCAAAACACTGAGTCTGTCTAATAAATGTGCCTGAGCTGCCTATCAGGTGTTTAACCAGCCATGAGCAACAGGGTACCATACAATCTGGTGTAATAACCAGATTATAATCTTGAGTGACTGGGATGTATATAACACAAAACTATAATTGATTCTGACACTGAAAATAGGATGAATTTTTTGATTCTTCTTGGAAAAGATGGTTAAAAGCACATCTGCCTTGATGATCACTGTGTCTAATCCTGTGCATGAACCACAGTTCCTAATCACAAAATTCTGTGTGACAATCAAAAATCAGCAGTGATTCTGTCTGCTTTATCTGATTAGCATGTGGTGAAGGTGAGAAGTTTCTTTGCTGAAGGTTGGCTTGTGCCGAAGGGCTCTAAGCTAGACCCCTGGCATACTCTCACGGAGCTAAGGCAACATGACCTGCACTGAAGCTGCAAGGAATGAAGGACATTGATCAAAGGGAAGATTCTGCTAAAAACAAGCATTTCTGTGATGTCCTGGGTGTCCTGCTGATGTGAAGCTGGTACCTGCTGATTAGGCTTGATCGTTAAGATATAAGATATTATTCATCTAGACAGAGGTACATTTTGTCAGTGCCTTATCAGTATATCAAACTCTGCTCTGTTGCTTTCAACAGAGGAACATGGGAAAATGCTACAGTGGTCTAGAAAAAAGGATTCTGACAGGTCTTTCTCCATGAGGTTTCTGACTGGTGTAATTTTGACATGTAGTTAAAAGTCTTGGGCTTTAGAGTAAACTCCCCTAAAATTCATGAGGATGAGCTGGTAAAGACAGACTAGTGGCAGGAGTTTTCAAGAGTTTCATTATGAGCACAAACTCCAGTATTTTGCTTGTTTCTTTTTCATATATAGATATAGACATAGATATAGCTTTTATAGGTATAAATATAGATGACAGAGATATTGATATAAATATAGATGATAACAATATATAGATTAGATATGGATATATGCAGTTTGTTCTATTACAAGTTATATCAGCAATGTCTGGGGATTGCTTTTCATTATCAGTCAGGATATCTGCAGTATAAGATACACACATTTTTTGATTTTAAAATAACAAAATTAAATTGGTGAGTGGAGTCTTAAAATAATGGAGAGGCTTCTCTTCAAGCACTAAAAGAAATCCCTTCAGGCATTTCACTCTATCCCAGGCAACATAGAAATGCTTGTCTAAGAAATAAAATAAAACAAAACATGTTTACTTTCTTACCCTTTCTTTGGCTTTTCTTCCATGATACATCTTCTGGAATTTTCTACACTAGTTCATTTTATGTAGAGAGTTTCACTTTTGCCCCTCCATGATGTTTCTTGTTGGTTTGTTCAGGTTTTTTTGATCTGGAAATTTGGTTGTGAAAATCTGCTCATTCCCTCCTTTGCAACATACCGGCTTTCACACAGGAACCTCTACACTCAGCAAGAACTCTATCACATTGATGGATCTGGTTGTATAATTACCAATCTTTCACATGTTTATGGGGACAATTTGAAATAATTTGACAGTGTCCCAATTGCTGCATGTAGATTACAGCATTAAAATTTTACTGAACATTTAATTTCCTTTTGATAGCACCAAAAGCACAGAAATCAGCAAGCTGTTAGTTAAAAGGGAAAAGAGAATAAGGAAATGCTCTCATGAACATGTCTTTGAAAATCAGAGCTCATCCATACCACTAAGTGAATTTCCAAATAGGACTAGAAGGGACTTTGAAAGACTGATAAATATGTCTTGGATATATAGGCTATATGTTTGTCTAATCTATTTTTAAAAACCTCCAAAAGAAAGCAATTTACAATGTCAGTGTTTCACATCTAGTTCTTCTCTTCTCCAAGAATTAGAAATTTGGTTTTTCCACTTAACTGATTTAAATACCCTTTGGTGATCTATTTTTATTAAACATGGAGAAAAAATTGATAATGGTTTTCTTAAAAAAAAAAAAAAAAAGGAAAGAACTGCAAACTTCCCTTTGATGAAGACCTCACATATCTGAAATCCAGGATTCCTTTCCAGCAGTTGGTCTAACAGAAGACCTTTTCCTTTTCTAAAAATCTGCCATTGTTTCCACACTTAGACAGTTATTCTGCTGAGTTTTCACTGTTTTACCCAAAATTATAAGTCATCTTCACAAATGTCTTAATGTATTAAATAAACATTGCAGGATTTTTGGTTCCCTTTCATCAACAGCAAGCTCCTCCTGCATTCTCTCGACCATCAGGTCTTCCTTTTCCTATCCACAATATTGCTTTTCTCTTACACATCATTCAAAGTCTTACTTCTTCACCACCTCCTGACACTTGTGGTTTAGTAGATGTCACATTAAGACTCTTTCCAGCATGTATAATATCTTGTTTCCCAGGAACTTTCCCAAAACCACAACAGCATGTTTTTATTTGGACTCAGGCTATGTCCACCTTGTCCCTGGGAGCACAAGCCATGGAGCAGATGAAGTGTATCCTATTTTCTGACTCAGCTGTGTGCATGCCCTCATTGAGCACAGAAGGCCTGAAGCTCAGCACTGCATGGCAAAACCACTATGAATGCAGGCTGAGCTCAGGCTGCTCACAGACCCTGTGAGCTTCTCTCCCTCTGGCACTCTGTGTCAGGCCCTTCTGCAAGAGACTCCTGTCAGCCTATTTGCATCTGTGCACATTTTAAACACATCAGGAAAGTGTTTGTTGAACTTGGTTCTCTGTTACCTTTTACATCAGAGAGCATTTGGCACTGCTTCCACATTTAATACCTTTCCATGTGGATTCTTTGCCAGCAAAAAGAAATAATGATTTCTTATTATTTATTAGGGCTGGGAGATTCCCACAGAATTCAACTACCCATCTTTGTTGTTGACTTTACTGAGACATTTCTGTGCTCTTCATTTTCGAGGTCTATGCCTCAATACTTATTGATATGTTGACAGTTACCTTGCAAACACAGCCACCACAAGGAAAGTAGTTCAAGTTAAATACGTTCCAAAACATTTTCTTATTTTAACAGAATGAAGCACAGCAATAATATTTGTTACAATTTGGGTCCTTGGGAATCATTAATTTTAACTTTTCAGCCTTCTAATGTGTACTGATAAAATAAAAATAAGGTAGCTAAGGTATTTTCTTCATTTTAAGAGCATTTTTTCTGCCAATGTAGCATAAATAGATGTCATAATAAATTAACTTACAACTGTTTTTAAGTTTGTGCTCTGCACAGGTTCAAACACACAGACTACAGTAAATTACCATAGATAGTTTTTTTACTTTAGTGTTTTGAGGGACTGTTAAACTTCAGGGCATAAATCAGAATTCACAGGCATTCATATGCCAATTTGAGAAGTCACCAAAACCTTTCAAATGTAGATTTGTCAAATCTCTTTAATGTAGGAGTACCTATTCAACATGAAAATTAATATAGTGCCAGAAATAGGCTGGTTTGGAAAGGATTTTTGACAAGTTTATGGATTATGAACATGTTGGATTTCACCATCAGTGTACATATCAGTCTGTTAATGAGTCATTACTGTTTTAGCAGAAAATTTCTGTCACTCTAAAGCAGAGAGAGAGGTCATGATTTGGCCGACACAGCATCTCCTTAATTTTCCATGTGATTTTGCCAGAGGCAAGATACCACAAGTGAAGTAGAGGTTATTGGCAATTGAAGAAATTATTACAGATGATGAGAGTTAATTCATTTGTGATCTTGTACCAAACTGTTGGCCTTAATATTCCTTATTTAATGTACTCTGCATTTATATTACAGCCTTGTGTCTCTTGGAGACACATCAGTAAAGGAGTATCTCCCTTTCTATCTCTTCATGTAAGAAACACTTTGGCATAAAATTCGTTTATGGAATGCAACCTAAAATGAACTAACTCCGTTATTCTAGGATCTCTCCATATGGTCCAAATGGATTTGGTTTCGAGCAGAGCAAGAAGCACATGCCCCATGCATTTTAACTCATAATAAATGTGGAGTAATGCCATATGTGCTGAAAAGTCAGGGCACAGCAGGAAAAGTCAATCTCTGTTCAAGCCAATGGCTCTGCTGGCTTCTGCTACAGAATAATACTCTGCAACTATAAGGGATTTTTTCAGTTTTAATACAAATAAGATGATGCAATGACAGAGAGGTAAAACAGCTGCCTTTCTTTTCTGCTGGGCCTAATTGTAACAGCAGGTGAAACAATATAAGGGGGTCAAGACTAATTTGGCAAGTGAAAACTGCCTAACTTCACAGCTGTTTTATTTATGAGAGGTAGCAGGGTTGGAAAGAAATCCTAATATAAAAAATGGCAAGGAAATTTGCGAGCAACACCAGAAAAAGTAATTGTGTATGCAGTGGTTTTTTGTGTGTGAATAGGAAACTGATACTTGGTTTGATATTGATTTTTCTCTATGCAACATGCAGTTATTCACAATTGTGAATGTATTTTTCTCAGATATTCAGTGCTGCATGGTTTATGCTGTGTCTCAATCACCACATTAGGTTATGTAAGGCACCAGCTGAATCCTGAGATGAGTCAGCTGCCAAATATTGTACTAAAAAGCTATTGTCTCATAATGAATCAATAGGCTTTGAAGTAATTAAATGCCTCATTTTTTAGTTTAATACAAGCTATTTCAGAATGTAATAAAACATATTTTGGAAGTGAATCTTACCAGGTCCCATTATAATAGCATTTAGCTTCTTTCAGTCGCCAGTAAGACACAACTGTCAGTCTAATAAGAATTATAACCGTGAATGTTTGGTTTACTTAGCAAATAAGAGCTAGTAAGGCTTACTCTGCATGCCAGCCATTTGTAATTGTAACCTGTAACTCAAATTTGTTTTAGTTCAACAGACTCAATGTTCCTTATCAATATTCACCAATTCCCTATGCTGCCACAACTCTGCAGGCTTTCAGAGAGTTAAGAACATGTCGTGAATGTGGCCATGGTGTAAAATGGTACAGAAAAAACGTCCATCCCCAAAAGGGCTCTTGCTCTATATATAGACATTCATAAGCACTCTGTTTATGACAGAGATAACACTTCAGTGTCAAATGATGACAGAGACAAGGCCTGCCTGGCCAACACACCAGGGAATGACACCGTGAGGCTGCATCTTTCTCCTTCTGGTGGAGGGGTTTACACCAGACTGCATAACTTGCATGACACTTGTTTATCCCCTTGGGACAGCACCATGACAGCTTGGATGGTTAGGATGTTTTGTGCTGGGAAAAAGTGCTATTAATTTTTAATCTACATTTTGCAATGTATTTACAGTAGAAAAGGCAAAGTCAAAGAGTAGTACTTTATTCTGGGACCAGAGAGTGCTGAATTTTGTGATGATTCTTAGCTATGAGAAAAAAGTTGTTCTACAGTCCTGCACCACAGTGATAGAGAATATAAAACTCTTGGCCAGAGTGTTTGTACAGGAGCTTTGAGGGCTCCTTTAGGCATCTTCAGATTCATCCATGAGTCCGACAAAAGCATCAGTAGACTTTGATCTGAATTCAGTATTCTCACATAGCCAGTTTTGATGTGCTCTTGGCCACCACCACTGAGAAGATCTGCTGTCAGAGCCTGTGACTGCTACAATCTCCTACTCATCTAAGGACTCATGGCTGGGTAGGACACATCACTGCAATCTGCTAAGTGAGTCACCAGCCAGATCAGGATGGATGTAAGCTCGCTGCTCTCAAACCCAGGCCAGCCCACCTACAGACATCAAACATGACAGAGAAAATGAAAATGAGAACAGGTATTTGCATGACTCCACATTCAGTAGAATAATAGAGTCAGCCATTGGCGCTCCTTCCATGGCAAAATGTGCATTACACAGTTGAGCCTGGCAAATACCAGTGCAGAATGTAGGATGTTCTGCACTCATTTGTGCACAAATACATCAGTCCCTGGGAGTATTGGGATGCTACAGATTCACAGGTGTTTACAAAATAGGTCCATTTTGGGTCTGATCTTTTGTGATCTCTCAATATCAATGTATGGGATCTGGTAGAAAATCTGAAGACAGTGAGCCAGGAAGCTTTGGCCCTGCTCATGATCCATGGGTAAAGGATAAATTTACCCATGGATCATAAAGGATGATCTTATCAATAAAGGATGTTTCTTATTGAATTTAGGAAGACATCAGTGAGGTCCTCCATTAATCTTTCTTCAGAGGTGAGAACTGAAATAAGCAGAACAACTTTTTTAGCACCAAATTGCATATTTCCATTGAACTATGAAAACCTGATACTTTAGCTTACCATACCCCTTACCAAACAGCATGGCTTGCTGTTTGCAGAGAGATGAATGAAGTCCATGCCCTTCTGTCACGAGTCTGAAGTCTGTAAAATGCCATGCAGGTCTGAAGGGGATGGATCTCACCAGTTCACAGCCACAGAGTCATCCATCCATCCAGGCCTTGGCGTTACAGGACAGCGAGTGGTTTAACAAAATGGTGTCATAAGATTTTACACTGATAGTGTCACAGATTTTACACTGACCATTTTCAACTTTACTGCAAGTCATTTGTATTATTTCCAACCCATAAATGAGTGAGAGGTTGATGTTTGCAATCTGATATCTGGTTTCCTGTGCTGCCTACCTGTTTCTTTAAACAAATCCACCTTGCTCAGCCTGTGATGGATTAAGTGTTGGACTGTATCACAGAATACAGTGAGTGAGGGAAAAATTGTGTGAGGTACACAGAAAAAAAGTTGAATGTATTCTCTGTCATGAACTTTGACTCAGGAGTCAGAGACTGTGAGACTATTTGCATAGCTAATTTTCATTCTACAATACACGATAAATAATAACTCATGAAGTCTAATTTTGTGGTCACCAGCCAAGGCTTTTACCTTCATGACAGGAATTAATGAAGATCTCATCCTCTACTCTGCTGAGCATGAGTGGTTTCCTGATTCCTCTGGGTAATTTTTTTTTTTTTTAATTTATTTTAAGAATAGCAGCAGTGTGGAAGTCACACTGATTTGCTGGTACTGCCTTGGTCTAGGTAGTGCAAAGCTCCAGCCTAGATCAATACTGTAGCATTCTGTGAGTTAACAAACACCTGAAGAACCACCATGGACATAAGGAAATAGCACCATTTATTTAAACTAATGAAGACATCATCAAAAATGTAATTATGTAAACAGCCTCCCAAGATCCCTGGATTTTTTTAAAGAATAACAAACAGCCTGCAGCATGTGAAGAAGTCACAAAGGGGTTGTGTAATTGATGGTGTTTAGTTTATTATTTCTTAGTGTATAATTATTTCATTTTTCTAGCTCTAAATCTCTTTTTTTTACTTTATGGGCAGTTTTGCACATACAACTCCGAATTGAATGTGGCATTTCCTGTCAATATTAGGTTTTTATCAAAAGTAAACAAGCATATGAAAAATAAGACATTATATTAAATGGCTAAGTTGTAACATTATATTCTTAATTAGAAATTTCAGAATGATACAAACACAAAAAACCCAGATTCTGTCCTGATTAGGTTTCAAAAGAATTAGAGTCCTATATGTGACAAAATGTAAAATTTAGTATCCACTAATCACTGAAGAGAAAAACGTGAGTAACATTTCATGAATGACACTGGTTTTGGTAGAAGATATAATTTGTGATATTTAAAACTTAAACTTTAAGAATTGTTCCAGGCTGCCCACTTATAGATATTAATGATAGATTTTAAGTTACTCCGTTCCCTTAAAAAATATCATTAATTAACTTTACCAGAGCAGTTGCTCATTAATCAAATCTCTATAAGTATTTATCTTATGTTTTTTATCATTTAAGAAGCACCATACAGAGCTATGACTTATAGTCCACATTGTGAGTTGCTTTAACTAGGCAAGCCCACAGAGTCTTTGAAATTATAGGTTCATATCTATTGAAAAATTGGTTTTTACAGCTGTAGTTTAGAACCATCCTAAATAATTTCCTGAAGTTTCACTTTTTCTTATTTGTTTCTGTTTTTAAGGCAGTTATGTTATTAATCTGTTTGGCTTCCAGAGTTAACATACTGAATACAACATGTTTATTTTACAGTTTAAAATTCTCCATGTTCTGTAGAGAGCTAAGTGAAATCACTATCTAGATCTAAGACAGGTAAGTTATAATATTACTTACACGGGGAAAGTGAACAACCTATCATTCTGTAGTTCTAGGACTAAAATGAGTAATATATATCTTTAAAAAAAGCACAGTCAAAACACAAAAAAAAAAAAAAAAAAGTCCCCACAACTTTCTGTGACTAAGCATTCTGACCACTGGGGAAAGAGGAAGGCCTGGGGAGTCTATAGTGTATGCCCAGAAGTTTAAAAAGCTGATATCAGGATATAAACAAAACTTTCTACAACCTTGCAAAGCCTTTTTCTTTCTCCAAATCAATTTATTTCACAGGCATTATAAAAGTGTACTTTTCCAAAGCTGATTTAATTTATACCTTTGACATTCCCTTATTTTTTTATATATTCCCCTCTCTGTACTTACACTATCTGTGATTCTTTTCAGAACATTTACCTCACTAGAGCTCTAGCTTTGAAGTCATATTTTTTCCACAATGTACCAGCCCTTCAGGGGCAGTCATTCCTTCCTTTCTAGATTTTTTGCTAACCTTTTCCACAAAACAGTGTAGATACTAAGAGAAGACAAAATTACTGTTATTTATGACCACTGTTTGCTTCTGACACTATGAGCAATATAATGTTCCCCTGTTTCCCTAGCTTCTGATACAAAGCAAGAAAATTTTAAACATTTGAAATTTTAACCCAGATTTTCTAATAATTGTGCTTAAACATGTTTAAGTGTACATGTAATTTAAGTAATTTCTTGAATGAATAATTTAATGAATGTATCAAAATATAGCAATGACTGAGGTCAAAGCAGGTTCAGACATTCTTAGATTTTTACTGGATCATGGTAGATTCAATGACACAAAACCTACAGACAGATATCACAATTACATTTGTATTTTCCTTTTTTCCTAAATGTTCTTTACCTTAAACATTCACCTGTATGATTCCGCATGTATTCACATATTCAACATCAGAGTCCTCTGCTGCAAGGTACATCTCTATTCCACAAGAAATTCTCCTGCCTTTAGTTTGTTTACTCCATGCTTCCAAATTCTGAACCAACCCTGAGATTCAACAGACTTTCCATTCTAAGCTAGTCACTTGTGTTAGGAAATGTTTTATTTAGAGAAACACACACACATACACACACACCAAAAAAACCCACAACTTTTTTTCAGTTAAACCTATTGCTGTAGAATACAAACAAGGCAGATTGTTTTTCTGTAGTCCTGTGAAAGCATAACTGCTACTGATTTTTCCAATTTGCATATCATTTGCATTCTGCTTTATGCTTTCATTTGGAAATGCACTACTTCAGGCAACCAGTATGACCTGCAGAGCTGAAGTTCCTGTGATGCCAAAAGCACATTCCAGAGTTGTTCTTTTTATTGTCTTCCTGTGACCCCACATTGATCAGAAAAGGACTTTATGGAATGAAGGAAAAACTGCAAACAGAAATGAAAGCACTTTTAAAGAATAGGATTTCCTATGTATTGTCCTATTTAATTGTATTTCCATGGATAGAGGAGGAAAAATTCCATTTCAGCAGACTTAATTTTGGCATCTGCATTATTGCAGTTCTTGAGAAAGCCCTGTGAAAACTGAAACAACAAAACTACTGATAAAATCCATATGCTCATCCTCAACCCCACAGCATTTTAATCCTAAACCTACTCCGTTCCTGTTAGAATTTCTGAACTCTTGATGATGAAAGTACCAGAAGAAACCCAAATCTGAAGTTACAGCAAAAAAAATGTTTATTGTAGACCTTCTGTTTGGGCTTATGGCATGATTATCTTTAAATGTGTTTTTCCTCAGGCCTTTATCACGCCAGACTATCTAGGCATTCAAGTTTTGACAGGTGGAAGGATGTATACGTCAAATAAAAGGAAAAAAAAGAGACTTGAAATAAACTTGGACTATTCAGAAGTAACAGCAAAGAAGAAAAATAACAAGTTAGGATGCCAAGTCTCTTAAACTCACAAAGGCTGACAGGGAGCAGAGATCAAAAATCCAAAATTCTGCCAAAAGTTTCTTTGACGAGTGTTGAGTGATCTGTGGTATAGTGTTTGTTTGGGGGGTTGGCTGGTGGGTTTGGGGTGGTTGGTTGGTTGGTTGGTTGGTTTTTTGTGTGGATTTTGTTTGTATGCTTGTTTTTAACAGAAGATTGATTTCCTGATTTGGAAAGGGAATTCATTCTCTTTCCAATTTACTGTCCTTTTCTGTGCAAACACTGCTCACTTTTTTAGATATATTTTCAATTGTTTCTTTGTAAGCTCAACATCTCTAATACACAAAAATTTTTGCTCAGAGAAGCAAGGGGAAAAAAACTGCCACTGAAGAAAATCTGACTTCTTTTCCAAGTTATAGGTCAATGAAGGCTAAGCCAAAATCCAAAGAAGTTTCTACCTCAGGAAGGTTTTGTTGCAGTTCTGCATAGTCTGGGTATTGAGCTGCAACCCAACCACCAACAGAGTTAGTACAGAGATGTCTGTGGAAAATGGGGAAATAATTCATCAAAACAAAATATTCTGCAGAACAAATAATATTTAGTGTCTCAGCTTGCCATGGTGGTTTTTGCTTTCCTGCAAACTGCTTGTGTTACAGACCTGTTGCTCTTCCTGGCTCAATGTATTCTGTGGTTGCAAACCCAAACTCAGCATCACTTTTCTGCCAAAGGGCACCCACTGAACAAAGGAAACAAGAGTTCCCCAGCCACCACCTTTAACACAAGGGCATTTTCAGAAAACATGACCAAATGCATTCATCACAGGATGACAATAACTGTCTTTCTTTCATGGGGATTTGTCCTAGTAATTAACAACATGTTTATAATAAATTTTGGCTTTTCAGTACACAGATGTGTTAAATCTGTAATTCATTTGGTAAATTACAACTTCCATTAAAACTCCTGATTTACTAATTCATACCTACTATTAAAAATAATTATTAGGCTTTATTCACTGAACATTTACTTTCTAATTTCCACCAATTTAAAATCATCTTATGCTTTGGTTGTTCTGTATTTCACTGATCAAAATACAGAAATGAAAAAATATCCTAATTTTCTACATACTCATTCCTTTCTCATTCAAAGTCCATACATAGATGGATTTTGCAAGGATAAATACTTGTAAGTCAATGACCCTGAACTAAAGTTCTCAAAGTCTGGAAAATCCCAGAGGAAGTTTGTCAGCACTTCTTCCTCCTTTCTACCAAAAGCCTCTAGTTTGGCAGGGCCAAATCCTGTTGCAGTCTCGAAAAAGGAAGGGGACAAACTCTGAAGAAAAGGGCGACGTTAGAAAAGCTGAATAAAGTTTAAAACATTCAAATAGCTTCATCTCTTCAAAATTGGAAATTTTCCAAATTATTTAACAGTATTTACCTTCCTTTAAGTTAATGGTTCATGATCCATTGTCATTAAGGGTTTACCAGGAAGTAAGACCCGACCCATTAAAGGATTTACTTACACAAAACTGGAGGCTAAACTTGATTCAGTGCATGCTTGACAGTCCTGCCTATGCTCCAAGCTGGTTTTGATCAGCAAAAACCTCTGGGAAGTTGCAGAATTGCAATGTGCTCACAGTATTAAGCTCTGCCTCTCCAGGGGTCGTATTAGCACAGGCATGATTCTGTGTCATCCCACAACCCTGTGGCTCCTAGACATGACCTGGTTCACACCACTGTCACTCAGAACAGCAGCGAGGGCTCTCAACAGCTGTCTGTCTGCATTCAACCCTTTACAGTTTTCTCTGAAGATGGCCCTCACACGTGAAGTGATTTACCAAAGACTGCATAATTAATCAGTGACTTCGTTTGTGTTGGAACAGAAAAAACAACATTTTCATTCTCTGGTTTAGTGATCAATACTATCATTGAAGTTTCTGGTTCAGAAAAAGTTAAATTTGAATGTACAAAATACAGTTGGCAAGCAGCTGTCCATCCACTTGACCATCAACTTTCATAACTATTTCATCACTATCTGTTTGTTATATGTACTTCTCTGGGATTGTTACGAGGTGAAATAAAGTACATAACAGTTTTTGAAGAGTATCCATTAATTGCCTTGGATTTTCCTCTAAAAGCATCACGAAGTGTGGATGCAGAGTTACAGTCTCAGTGGTGCAGAAATGTCTTCTGCCTTAAATGGTTTCTCACAGGTGTTTAATAACATTAAGCTTCTTATCAATTTCCTATGACTGCCTCTTCAGCAGTCAAAGCAGTGAGATTAACTGTCCCTGCTGAGTACTTGCAGCAATACGTGACTGTGACTTTATGATGATGTACACTGTGACTGGGACACGTTTGAGCTCAGCAGCCACACTTTGGTGAGTCTTCAGAGCTCAGACCCTCAGTAGGTCACTGGAAGCACAGCAGAAAAAAGGCTGAGGGCTCTGCTGACAGCCAGCAATGCTGTTGTTGGAACTTCACTTTCTGGATATCTCTTTCTTTTTCAGAACTAACTGTTTAAGCATCTCCTGTCTTCAGGAAATTCTCTGCCCTTTTTCTTAAGCCCTGGTTGATTTTGCTAATCTCATCCACATCTTCCCTAATCCAAAACCCCTCCATTTAAGATGAACGCTACAAGGGAAGTGGATCACAGGTGGAATAATACAGACAAAAATCTAGCCAAAAACATGAGAGAATAGAAAAATATCCTTGATAATTCCTCAGAAGATTTTTCATCTATTCTTTATCCTCCAATCTATTTCTAAAATATAGGATTTTTAATTCTCTGCTGCTTTCAGTTTGCACTGTAGAAATATCCTAACTTTCTCCAGGGGTGTTACTGAGCTCTCACACATCTCAACCTTCTGTTTATATTCCATTTATATTCATGGTAGAAAGCCGAGGAGTGCAGATGAGAAGGTTAAGGTTCATCAGCCTCAACAAGTGGGGGACCAGTTCCCTGAGCACACCACAGAGCTTCATCTTCCACATTTTCATTAAAATCATAAAGAATACAATGGTGAATGCAAGACTTGAGGTTAAAACAAATCAAAGGATTATTTATATCAAGTGTATGAGATTTACAGCATCTGCAGGAAAATTTCAATCATAAATTATTGCAGCTGTAAAAATGGAATTACTAAGAAGAGAACTTTAGCATGGTTCTCATAAATAAGGAATGAACAACAAAGTGGAAATTAACTGGTCAGACACTAGTGTCTCAGAGGAAGAATTGACTATCTGCTGAGTGAATATTATCTGCTCAAGTGATTACTGGAAAATAGCAGTATTGTTTACAAAGAATAAAGGCTTAAGGCTCCAAAACAAGGTGAGAAAACAGGAGAGAAATAATTCTCTTGAATCTGGGATGACGTAGACCTTACCTAGAGAAGGTTTTAATCATGGAGATTTAAAATAGATGAGGAAAGAAAGGAGCATGTAGTGATCTTAGTGGAAAATTTTAAAAATTAAAATTTTAATTTTAGGAAAATGTCTAAAATGAGGGAATTTGCATGATATATAGGTGTTACATGTAGCAATCTTCTGAAAAACTGATTTATTGAGCAGTTTTGCTAATTTTTAAAAAAATAATTTTTCCTTTAGAGGTTATAAAAAATTAATCTGACCAATATAAAAGATTATTTGGATTAAATATATTCACTAAATTTGCTTGTCTGTGACAGCAATAGCATTATGACTAAATATTGTAGGCATTGGAGATTTAAAATATGAAGGAGAGCAATGGAAGAAGAAGAGAGTGAGAAAATTATGAGAGAAAACAATCACAAGTAGGACAACAAACGAAATGAAAACGTACTTTAAAGACCATCTACTCCTATGCTTTTTCTTCCTTTCTTATCTTTAAAAATAAGTGGAAATGAAAACCAGAAAGTAAGAGGATTTGAGAGCCATTTTCACCAAGAAATCACCTGTACTATAGCACAATGAAAAGCAAATCAATTGTTTTGCAATAAAGTACTGCATTACTACTAGTAGGGTGACCTCTCAGATAATTCAGAATGTGTATCTATCTGCAGGGTATGGACTGCTTTAAGGTCACAGAAAAAATAAACAAACAAACCCCACCCAATTCAGAAACAGTACACAAGGGCAAGTGAAAATGCAGAAGGGTAATGGAGGGGAAGATGCAAGAAGTGTGAAGAGTAAGAAAAGTGAGACGAATCAAAGGAGCAGAAAAAGGACATTTACACAAAATGCAGAACTGTTGATAAAGCCTAAAAGACAGTGAGAGAAAGAGGGAACTCTCTGGAGAGAAGTTAACACAGCTGACCTGCTGAAAAGCATGTGATCAGCAGCAAAATTTTAGTTTCTATATTTATCCTGTCATGCATGAAATGGTACATCGGGCAAAATATTTTTATTTTCCTTTTTTTTCACAGAATCACAGAATATGCTGAGTTGGAAGGGAGAGACAAGGATCATCAGCAAGGCCAATTCTTGGCCCTGCACAGGACCATCCCAAAGAGGTGTGCCTGAGAGCATTGTCCAAATGCTTCTAGAACTCCATCAGGCTTGCTGCTGTGACCACTGCCCTGGGGAGCTGTTCCAGTGCCCAGCCACCCTCTGGGTGAAGAACCTTTTTCTGATATCCAACCTAAACCTACCCTGACACAACTTCAGACCATTCCCTCAGGTCCTGTCACTGTCACCACAGAACAGAGATCAGTGCCTGTCCCCTCTT
This sequence comes from Entomyzon cyanotis, assembly GCA_024500445.1. Lineage (NCBI taxonomy): Eukaryota > Metazoa > Chordata > Aves > Passeriformes > Meliphagidae > Entomyzon > Entomyzon cyanotis. Next base: position 12,080,682 of record JAKEPQ010001016.1, read on the forward strand.
CCCCTCACAAGGAAGTTGTAACTACAGTGAGGTCTCCCCCTCAGTCTCCTCTCCTCCAGGCTGAACAGACCAAGTTCCCTCAGCCACTCCTCACACAGCTTCCCCTCAAGGCCTTCCCCATCCTCATGGCCTCCTTTGGGCACTCTCTAATAGTTTAATGTCTTTCTTATATTGTGACACTCAAAACTGGCCCCAGGAGTCGTGGTGAGGCTGCCCCCGCTCAGAGCAGAGCAGGACAATCCCCTCCCTTGCCCTGCTGGCAATGCTGTGCCTGATGCCCTCAGGACATGGCCGGCTCTCCTGGCAAAGAATGTAGATTCCAGCACAAAGGAATGTAGATTTTGTTTTCTTCACAAGACTGTTAAATTTAAATCTACACATGTCCTCAAACAAGACCAAAAAAACCAGAAGTGGATATGAATCCACTTTAGTAATACTTTAATCCACTTTAAAGCAATACTTAAGGTATTACTTCAGAAACAAGTGTGTACCACCAACTACATTACAGATTTTTAAGAAACAATATATTTGGGGTGAGACAGATACCTCCTGAGACAATATTTAAAGTCCTTTCAGATTAATTTTAGCAACACATTTGAATGTAAAGCAAGACATTGCTGAGTGTCGCAGGGACAGGAAAATTTGGTGTTCAGAGGCAATGAGTGAAAACACTGGGGAGGTCCGATTGAACAGGTTTGAAGTTGAATGTATTAAGTTACTTGTCATGTTTGAGGTCATGCTTTGAGTTCTGAAATAAATTACACATCACTAATGAAGTTTCATAGGATGAAATAGAGGTAACATCATGTTTGTAAAGTTTCCAGAGTCCACTGATGTCAAAGCTGAACATGAACAGTTCTATCAGCAGCTATCTTCTCCTCTCTGTTGCCAGTCTCCCACTGCATGACCCTGCTGTCAATGACACAAAAGGAAGCCAATTCTCCAGTGTTTGGTAGTGGAACTTGGCACCGTTTTCTACCAGGAAGGTGGAAGGGATGGAAATGGGGAATGATCCTTTTCTTTCCTCCTTACAAGCAGAAGAATCACCCCACACTAAGGAAAATTACCAGTGAGGCAGAAAAAATGTTTATGTCAAGCCAGCAGGTGTCTGTGAACCTCAGGACAGGTGTGGCTGAAGGCAGGGATTGTTCTGTATGTCCAGTATTTATGGAGGAAAAGGCCTGCTGATGAGAAATTCAAATGTTACAAAAAACACAGGTGTAACCTTTACCCACATTGTTTAGCAGAGACACCCACCTGACCTCAGGGACCCCAGCTACATCTGCCTGGCCCACAAGAACTTCCACTGTTTGCAGCCCCAGACCCTCTTTTTGACTTCTCTTTCCTTGATCCCAGCCCAGCCCTGCCAAGCATGACTACTCCCTGAGCTCTGCAAAGACAGGCGCAGTTAAGGTTAGAGTTAAGGTTTGGGCCAGGGTTAGAGCTGAAAATTTTTTTCCTACATAACTTTTCCTCTTACAAATATTCCTCCCAGTATCCTCTGTGTTAAGGCTGCCTCAGGTGGCTGAATGGCTTCTCAGAGAGTCTAAGAGATGTATTTGGAGAGAGTCCAAGGAGATGGATTTCCCCTTAAAAAGCAACTTTCAAGGAAGAGCTTTACAAACACTCTCGGGTATATTACTCATTTGTTTGGAGTACATAGATTTCAAGTCTGTCCCGCATCTCTCATGTTGAGAGGCTTCTTAAAGGGTAATGGAAAGGGGAGGCAACACAAAACCTGAGTGAGTATCTAAAAGCATTGTTACAGAAGCAGTCAAACTGTCATCTTCCTTTACCCATTGGGACTGTGTGAAAGCAGTCCTCATTAAATTCTGAAATAGCACTGGATATCCACAATGACCTTTTTGCCTGTAAAAAAAAGGTCATTCTATCTTATTTCTGCCGGTACTAATTAATTGAGATGTGACTGTTGTGCCTGGGCTGAGCCCACTATAATAATTTCAAGAGGGGCACTAAGCAGCCATCACCTTGTAATAACATTTGGCCATTCTCACCGTGAACCTGCACTCAAGTTTTCAAGACATGTTTGAGAAGAAAGGCATTGTATGCCATTCTCTTTTTCCCAAATGCTGAAATTCTGCACTGCTAATGCCTAGCAACACTAAATTTTTGTATCAAAGCCAGAGATTTACTCTGGTCATGATGTACACAACATAAAACTGTGGAAATTATATAATGGACATAATAATATATTTACAAAAGAACACAAATTTAAATTTATTTTCCATACTGAAATACAATTGACATTTTCCACAGTATTTCATGTATATTACTCTTATTGTATTTAGAAGCTGCTTAACTGGCACAGCCCCACAGAAACAGAAAAACATTTCAGCTTCTTGAACTCACAAGACCTATCTGAGTTAAAACAGCTGTTATTTCTTGAACCCCTGTATAATCCAAGTGTACCCCAACCAAAATAAAGTATTTAAGAGCTGTAACAAAGCAAGGCATTTGTATAAAGTGGGAAAGGGACAAGCACCTGGAAAGGCACTGGGATGAACACCAAGTCACAGCCACTAGCAACAGTGAGCAGGTTTGCTAGCATCAGGTGCACCAGTTTAATGATAAAGTAACCTTATTAACAAACTATTTTAATAACACTGTCACAAACTGCATCAAGTATAGTACTGTATTTAGAAGAAAATATGTCATTCATATTGTTGACATATGATTGTCAAATGCAATGGAATAGTTTTTGCCATACCAAATATTACTTTGTCATTGACATCTAAGACAGAAGAGACTAATTTTTTTAGACTTTATATTTATTATTTCCACCTGTTAAGGTGGAATATTTTTTCCAGAGTTACTGGGCAATAGCATGAAAACTAAAGTTTGCAAAGCATTGTTTGCCACTAAAAGTAAATGAGTTTTTTGTGGGAAAATACATGGAATCTTCGCATCATAGAATTGTTTAGCTTGGAAAGGACCTCTAAGAAAGAGCTGAATTCACCATTAACCAAGCATTACCAAGTCCACCACTACATCATTTAGTGTCACATCTGCATGTCTTTTAAACACTCCCAAGGATGGTGAAACCACCACTTCCCTGTTCAGCCTGTTCCAATGTTTTACATTTTCAGTGAAGAAATTTTTTCTGATATCCAATCTAATCTTCCCTTGGTGCAGTTTGAGGCCATTTCCTAATCCTATTATTTGTTACCTGATAGAAGTGACCAACCCCCACCTTGCTACAACCTCCTTTCAGGCAGCCACAGAGAGGAATGAGATCTCCCCTGGGTCTCCTTTTCTCCAGGCTAATCATCCCCAGTTCCCTGAGCCATGACCCTCCAGACCCTTCCCCAGCTCCACTGCCCTTCTCTGGACACATTCCAGCACCTCAATTTCTTTCTTGTAGTGAGAGGCCCAAAACTGAGCACAGGATTTGAGATGTGGCCTCAGTAGTGCCCAGTACAAGAGGACAATCTCTGCCCTGGTCCTGCTGCCACACTGTTGGTGACCCAGGCCAGGTGCCATTGGCCTTCTTGGCCACCTGGGCACACCTGGCTCATGTTCATGGCCAATGTCAAGCAGCACCCTCAGCTCCTTCACCAAGGGGCAGTTCTTCCAGCCACTGAGCTCAAGCCTCAAGCACTGCATGCAGTGGTTGTGACCCAAATGCAGGACCTCCTCTTCACCTTGAAGCTTTTACATCTTGCCTTACAGCTTGCAATATTGCTTGATGATAAATCACATTCAAGCTATTTCCTCTAGCAAAATGATAATACAATTTAAAGTAAAATGACTCAAGAATGATTTGAATGTGATTCAAAGGCACAGCAGTTTAGAAGTGTGCATGTATGCAAGTATTCTGTATGCTTTGTATGTATGTATGCTCCTGCCTTAGGAGAACTGGAACCAGTAAAGTTCCAGTTCTAGAAAAATTGGGCTTTTTTCTTTGCTCTTGTTCATAGATAAGGGAAGATGGTGAACCAGCTTAATACTCCCCACCTTCAACACTGCAGGTGCACCATATTTCAGTCTTGTACTATTTTGTAAGGTAAATCAGTTAGTGCCACTCCAGCCTTGCCTGCTGTAGGGTTAACAGCATTTTGTGTCCATGTTTTAAAGCTGAAAATTCATTTTAATAGTTCTTTTCTGAGAGGAAATAAAGGAATAGTTTTTACTTCATGGAAATATAGATTTACTTCAGTAAATCACCCCATTTAATGATTAATCTGAGAAACTGACCTTAAATACTGAAAAAACATCTATTGTAATAGATAAATCTCTTTTAGACTCCAGCCAAAATTTATTGATAATTCTGGAATTAACTATCTTCATGGGCAAAACTCATCAATTCTCATTCATTTCCACCACAACGTGACACAAAAATAGCACTGTCCAAGGTTCCATTTCTTTACCTGTATGGTATATTGCTTACTTTGCTAGTATGTTTATCTTCAGTTTTATGAATTTGTTTTTGAAATCTGTTAACTTAGGCTGTGACATTAGACTAGACATTATCTACTGTCTATAAGGTGTGCCCTCTGTTTTATTTTAATAAGTTGTGCTAACAGCTGACAGAGTTCAAAAGGAGCAAACCTTAAATGTATCTCTTTATTATTGCATTAATATGCTAGACCCTTTCTTGTTTTCTAAACTAAGACCCTGTCTAGTTCATTTTAAGGTTAATTATTTTTGCTGATCCTACAAACATTCAGGCTTTATTGAATTCAAGGGTGACATATGACTTCAATGAGTTTAATTTTCAGTTCACATTTAAAATTAAGCCAATTGTTGAGAATCAAATTTTAAAAAAATAATGTGGATTGTTGATGGAAGCCAGTTATTCACATCCATTACTGCAGTATTAGAGCTGACTACAGGTGCCTTCCACCTCTGGAGAAGCCAAAAATCAATAAACAGGATGCTATTATTTGAGGACGTTTACTGCAAAATTCTGTACTCAGCATTGTTTCTGTTTCTGGTTTTCTGCACAAACACCTCAGCTGAGATTATTGCTGAGCAACTCAATGCCTACTTTAAAGTAAATATGTTTCCACCCAAGTTTCCCATAGGAAGGACGTTTGTCACACCACAGCATGGCAGGTGTTCTGTAACACACCACCTCTGCAGGGTCAGCTTTAAATATAAAAGCTAGGACTGCTTCTTTGTATTTCTTTTAAGGCTGAGACCAAATATCCAGGGTGACTTATCATCAGTGTACCCCAGCACAAATAACTTTGTTCCAAAGACTGGCTAAGGCTCCTGCTTCAAAATGTAGGATGCATTACTCCCCATCACTACTTTTCTTGCAGGAAATGGGAACATTTATTCTATTTTGTTGAGATATACATTCAAGGGTGAACTGAGCCTCATGCCTCTCCAATGACTACAGGGACACCCTGAGTGATTAACGTAATGTATTTAGCATTGAGACAGATTAAGGGTATATGAGTGCTACTCCTTTTTTCTCAGATTTTGGGAGCCACTCTGGACATGCATCTGCAGAGCCATGGGGTCCTCTCTCCCTGAGCACCATCATCTCTCCAGAAGGAGAGGAGAAGGAGGGTCTTCTGTTCCCCAGTCATCATTGTCTCTCCTTCACACCCTCAGGATCACAAACAGTATTCCCAGTTTCTTTTTCTACCACAAACAGTAGCTTAAGCCCTCCCCACTCCCTGCCTCCTCTTGTCCCAAGCCAAAGATGCAAGAGCTGGGCAGCTGGTCAAAGAACAGGGAACAACCTGGGCTGTACTTCTGAATGTCAAATGGTGTAACAATGCAGAAAGTGAGTTTTCTGTACAACCTTTTTTGAGAATGGGTATCAGTAATCAATCCTGTTCCTATGCAGCTAATGGGAATAAGGTCCAAAGGTCTCTCTAATTTCATTTTTTACTTTGCATTACACCTTTAACTCAAACTGACCCTGAATGAGCATTAAAATGAAGGTGGCAACTGATTACTTAATGCTATTCTAGATATAGCAAAAACAAAATATTAAAAATTATGCTCAGCTCTGAAAAATAAAGGGAAGCATAAATTGTGTGTTCTGTGCCTGAATATTGTAAATTGTTGAAAATAGTCAGGCTAAGATCTTAATGCTGAAATAACTTATAGGTGTATGTTGTTTTCATGAAGTGCAATTAAAACACATTTTTGAATACTTTTTTGTGCCAGAATTTTAGTGTAAGAAGAAAAATATATGAAAATGTGTATTTGTTATTGAGAAACAACTATGTGGGAATTTATTTGAAAGAAATAAAGTAACTTTCATCCTTTATTTTTAATTACAGCTTTTTGCTTCTACTTTGAAGATATACGAAAAATATTTTTAGCTTTATTCAGATCTTGGTGAAGTTGACAGAGAGTCTCCCACTGAGTTCAATGGGCTTTGGATCAAATGCTTGGCAACTTCAGGCATGATTTCTCTAGTCCACTCTGGTCTAGTCATGTTTTGAAAGAGGTATCCCTCATTTTCCTATTTTAATTAGCAAAAAATAATGGAAAATATATTTGGGGGATTTTCCATCTGTAAAATGAATATATGATCTAATTGTGAAATACCTTGTGATCCACTAATTTAAGTAGTGTGGGTATGTGTGTGTATACATATACATATATATATATATATATATATATATATATAGTCTCAGCACTACTTCTCCTAATTTCTGTATCTTCTTATCCATGAGCAAAGACATTGGTTATGAGAAATTTAAACATATTTAATAAACAAGTAAAATTTTGCATCATGCAACACATCCCACCAATTGTGCCACAGAAAACACATTTATTCATACAGCTTATAGCCCCAGTCTGGGTATTACTGAATTAAAAAATTAAAAAGTAGAAGAGCAATTTAATGCAAGTTTCCAGATCCATCCAAAGTGTCAGGTCTTGTCATTTCAGAACAAGTTTCCCCCTAGGAACCTTCAAGGTTTCTTGATTTTCTTTGATGTTTTTTGATTCAAAACCAGAATCAAGAGTCTGTCAAATGCTTGCAGAGCAGCTTCTTTAATAGCCAGGCTTGCCAAGCTGGCTGACTTTGTGAACAGCTCACACCACCACTCAATTATTACTTTAATTGAGTAGATTGATTGCTTAATATTCATTACATTATTCACCAAGCTACTTACCAATATCCTAACAGTATTTTGCAGGATTTTATTTTCATGATTCATGCTGACAACTTTAAAGCAAAATTTCCATTGTGACTTCTGGTGCCCGCTGTGAAAAGCAAATTCATTAATTTAACATCTTCTAAAAGGATTACATTTCCCTGTCTGTAATGAAAATTCATATGATAGAGTGCAGAATCCTTAACATTTTTTTTCCAGTAGTGTTACTTTGGATGTATGCATTTATATTTGTGTGTAAGTGCAACTATAAATGTGCATATACTTATATACATATATACATATATATGTGTGTATATATATATAATTTATTTTATACCTGCAGGCATGTCATAGCTCCTTCACAATTTTTGCTCTGCTCCACCTACAAAATTGTTTTGCCTCATTGATTTTCAATTACTCTAAAAATACTTTTGTGTAATGACTGCTCAGGATTGTACATAATTGGCTAGAGATTTACATTCAGAATTCAACGCATTTGCTTAAAGATTAAACACAATATATCTAGTCCCTTGAAACAATAGTCTGTAACAAAATATAGCATTGAACAAATCTGATATAAAAAGCAATACTTGGTGAGATGATCACGTTTATGGAACAGCTGTTTTGCTTAGCAGTTCCTGTCACACTGCTCCTCCTAAATTTCCAGTTTTCTTGTTCCAAGGATTTATTTGCTACGTTGCAATCACCAACAGAACAAAACTCCAGATATTTAACATTAGAAAATATTTAGGATATGTAGTTTTGAATACAGTATATTCTTTCAAAAGTTTAAAAAAAAAAAAACCCGTGCAGACAAAATGTGGTAGTAGAAACCAATACTTCAGAGGTCTCTTTCTGACATGTTTCCTGTCCATCATTAACTGTGGTCATTTAGATACCAGTTCACATCTGCCAGTACTGTGATTCAACTTTTTTAAGTGTCATGGTCTGTCATTTCCAAACTCAAACAAGATGCTATTAACACAACTAATTATGATAAGTCCTAAAATCATCAAAGTCTTCTCAACTAAGGTCCTAAAAAAAACACTCTACCCTTCAGAAAAAAAAACAAAAACATAATGTGAAAGTGGCAATAAAGCATAAGCTTTTATCCATATTTCTCCAAGAACTTCACAGAGAGACCTCCAGCTGTGAGTATTTCCAATTTTTATCTGATAATCCATAGACTTATTTTACAAAGGAGGAAAAACAGATGAGGATATAAAGTAGTTAGAAAGATATTTTCTAAGACAAAATTAGGCAATGTTTTTAGCAAATAAGGGGTTTAGACCACATTCTGACACCAGCAAAGGTCACATCTCTGTCCTAAGGTGTAGTAGGACTGTATAAAGGGATAAATATCCCTATACAGCTATTCAGGTTATTCTTATTAAAGACAAAGGATGTTAAGCCTCTAATTATCTAATATCTTCTCTCAAAATCCTTTAATTAACCTTCAAAATCTTATTATTATTCAATAAGAGAAATGGAAGTAATTTACTTTGCCTACTTTTTAGCTCTAAGAGTCAACAGCCCATATGGGAATAATGGGTTCTTAATATTTACCAAATGATTAAAGGATTATGATTTGGGGAAATATCCCATGAGTGCATTGTAAACCTGAACAGTTAAAGAAGACTCAACAGTGCCTCCTGTGTTATTAATACCAGAGTTTTAAGACACATTTTGTGGTTGACATAGTCTGTGACAAAATAAACATCCACCTCTAAAGTGAGACTGTGCCTGCTGGCTTAGTAACACTTTATGATTTATACTGGGCTCACCCTAATCAGAAATCAATTTTTTTGCACCCAGCACATATGCCCATGTCCAGGGTCACCTGTGAAGCAGGCAGAAACAGATAAAGGAGCTGCAAGTTGTCATAATTTGGGTAATTTTTATTTCTACCTGAAAGTTGATGCAAATGACAGGAGTTTTGTTGTTAATTTCTTATTTTAAATAATTTTTTGAGGAAGCTCTAGGGTTGAACCCCAGAATTCTAGAGACACATTAAACTGCCATTATATTCATAGCTGTGAGCACAAAAAATAATAATACTTGAGAAGCTAGAATAAGCCAATATGTCCTCTGAGTGACCATTATTTTGGAGTTTTCATCCCAGTTACTGGCTTGAGATCCCTCAATATTTGATTCCATCAGCTTAATTATTCTCAGATTAGGTCTGAATATTGTAAGATTAGCTCACAAATCAATACTAAAAATGCCAAGCAAGAATGATCTGGATAAATTATAATATCCTTACTTTTTGATGCAAAGAAACTACCCACAAGATAGTTCCATTTTCACTTGGCCTTTGTGTGGAATTGAAGCATGAATCTTGTTTAAAGGTCCCCAAGGAACCTCATCTGATAGCAGTAAGACAGTATTTTTTTATCATTGTTGTAATTACCCTGACATCAGTGGGAGATAATTTCGGTGACCTCAGAGGATTTTCTCTATCTCTGTGTTTCAAACCAAATCCTGCTCTACAGTGAACAAATCTGGTCCTATTCCTTATACAGCAAGATCTTCAGAATATGCTTAAAGGGGAAAACAAAAACAAAGTACAGCTTTATACAGAAAAGTTTGAACACACACATTTTTTGCCAGGGATTCCAGAGGCATTTAGCTGGGCTGACTGCTCTGTGCTCTCTGCTGCATTTCTGGCAGGCTCTGCAGAACTTCTGCCCCCAGTCCTGCTTAAACAATCAGTGAAGCAATTCTGGTCCAGGTGTCAGAGTCATGTAAATACCAAAACCCTGTGCTTTACACCAGCTGAGAATATTACCTGTACACGAAGCCCCACAGATGTCAATGACAAGGCAGAGGATACTTCACGCTGCTCCCAGGTGGAGGTTTATGCTGTCAAACCTCAGTGCTCAGTGTTTTCCAGACACCAGCATGAGATACTCCTGTTAACACTAATAAAAACGTCAAAGAGGGGGAAATAAAAGTGAGAAACTTCATTAATTTCAAAGGAATAAAACCAAGGATGACTTCATTATTAAGTTTGCTCTCACCTTTTTGGAAAAGATTTTTCTGTCCTTGAATAAGAATGATTTTTAGTGTTACAAAGCCAGAATCTGGGCTCCCTTTAAAATTCCTGACTGTGAGGCAATCTCTATTCACAGTTTGCTGACACAAATGAAAGATGGGATGGAAATAACTCTTAGCTGATAAGACTTTCTCTGACCTGTGTCTTGAATGTGTTTTTCCTCTGTGAGATTCAACATTGTTTATGCTCGTTCCAAAAAAAAAAAAAATTGTGTGGATTGCATTGCTTGTAGATTGATAGATGCCAATGAGACGAGTCAGGCCAAATTTTTCCTGTAGATGTTGTTTAGTTTTCATGCCAGTTTCTGCACTTATCTGCTCAGCCAAATGTCCCTGACAGTCAGGAATTGAATGCATTAATAAAATTCGTGCCTTTCATATGACAAGCAGACACAAGTTTCTGCCTTATCTGTTCTTGAGTCAAAAAAGATCCTTATGATAGATATTTGTATAGGAAGAAATCAATATCATGTAAAATAATTTTATATCTTTTCCAAGAACTTTTTCATTACAATGCATTAAATGAATGCAATATAAAACTAGTACTGAAATGAAATTAATTTAAATGAAAATATGTATCTGGAATCTGTATTTTTTAGTTGGGTATCATTTTAAAATTATGTTACTGCAGACAGAAAATGCCACAAATACATACAAAAATCCTCTAGACCAGGAAATTGTACAAGAATTCTAAAGCCTGCTTTAAACAGCATTGGCTTTTCTCTGGAAACAACAGACAATGTTCCTTCAGATTATAAATTAGACCTTCTTCCTTATACATTGTAAATTGCTAAAGGATTGCTAAATGTGTATATAAATTGCAAATATATATGACTTGCAATAGCAAAATTGCAGTGATAGAGCAGCAGAAATTTTAGCCAAGAGCAAAAAAAAGTCATAAAAGGAAAAAGGGAAAAACAGGTGAGTCACAGATAGAAAGCAAGCATATAAATTGTCACATGCATTGCTTTACCTGGAAGAAGCCACAAGTCAAAAACATAGAATATATCCAAGAGCTACTCCAAGCCACATCTGGTTGGTTTACAATCAGTGTTGGCTTTGAGAGTTTTTGCAAGACATACATGGAGTACCTCCATGCATGCCACAGGAATACATATCCTTGAAAAACGCATGTGGATTTAAGAGCTTATAAACAGTTCTAAAACAATTAATCTCTCTCTTGTGTTTCTTGAATACAGAGATATACACAGTTATTTTGGGTGAATTATGCTTCATGTTATGATGGTATAATTGAATAATTCAGATTATTAGAACTGAAAAGGAAGTGTCAAAATCATGGCTTCACTAGCAATAATCAACAAAAATATGGTTTAAATAAATAGTAATCAAAGCAAGCATTTCTTTCTTTTGATATCAAAAAGAAGTATGTAAAGTCTTGACTGTCAAGAACATTCTGTCTTTCTGCTAATGAGTACTCTTGGGACAGCTGAGTATTAAATTATCAGAAGGTTGAAGGACTGCACTTAAAATCAGGTCTCACTCAGGAATTTTCTTGCCTAAATTTAAACTACAGTTTAGAAATTCCTCATTTGCTGCAAACTGAAAGCTCAATCAACCGATATGACCCAGCCAGAAATATCTGATGTGTTAACCTTTGGGGCCTTCTTGGACCACTCCTGAGAAGAACAAAACAAAAACAAAACAAAACTAAAACAAAACAAACAAATTTGCTGAGGCCAGGAGCAGAGTGTGGGACAAGCTCTGCTCCCAGTTACCAGGGCTGCAGAGCTGAGATGCAGTCTGGCATTTCATGGCAAAACTGCCCCTGGGCATTAGAAGAAAGCATCCAGTAAGGAAGAGCTTTGAACTAGGGTGCAACAGCAGAGGCTTTGGATGGTTTTGGGTTTCTGCGTCCTCCAAGTCCTACAGAGCTACAGTCCAAGTTGCGAGGTACTGCTGTGAGCAAGAGCAAGTGCCTGAACTGGTGACTTGGACACCTACAGTATCCACCCTTGGGACTGTTTTCAGAGGTATAAGCCTTTATTTTTGTTTATTCTTTAACATTCTTGGACTTAATGACCCTTAGGGGTCCCTTACAACTGAAATTATTCTATAATTCAATGGGTCCTACCTGAATCTTTGTGACCTTGTTGCTATATTTATTACAAGTAAAACTGCTGTGGACAGTTTCTCTGGAGACATTAGAAGCTGCCAACAATCTCAATTTTGTATTAAAATTCAATGAAAAAGGATATTCGTAGAACTAAATAGTGGAGGACACTTGTCAGGCTGTCATAGGTACTGGAGGTCCATAAAGAACTTCTACTTTAACAATCAAGAGAACTCCCATAAGGATATCAAAGGAAACTGATTTAAAGATTTAATCTGCCTTGTAAGATAGCAAAAGACCTTGTTACGCGAGGAAAAAAAAAAAGAAAGTTTGATAGTCAGGGAGAATCTGAATCAATAGTGAAAAAAATTGCTAAGCATAGTTGGAACTGTAAAGCTGAAGCTCACTTTTATGTTTTATTAAACATAACTCACTCGTATATTGTGTGAACTGCACATCAAATTTGAAATAATAGACCCATTAATCATACATGAAAAGTTAGCAGTTGATTTAAAATACCTACCACATGTGATGATGAACTCAGGATTTCCTGTAACAAGCGTATACTGTTCTAAGACAATTTTCAAATGTCATGAAGACCAAATATGATAAGATCAGGATAGATTTACTGTAGAAAACAGTATTTAAAGACTCATATTTTCTTCTTATGGTGTATAACCTGCTTCTTTTTAAACCTTTATCTTTAATAGTAGTGCAAGTTTTAGACCTGTTAGCTATTGCTAAGTAATTCATCTAAATCACACATGGTGTCTAAAACTAGAAACCAAAAGGAACTGTTTTCCAGTGAACTGATGAACTGGTAGGACTTGCTACATGGTGATTTTCGTTTAACTGCACAGCATCACAGAATCACAGAATGTGCTGAATTGGAAGGAAGACACAAGGATCAAGTCCAAGTCCCAGCCCTGCACAGGATGACCCAAAAATCACACCATGGGCCTGAGAACCTTGTCCAAAAGCTTCTTCAGCTCTGCCAGGCTTGGTGCTGTGACCCCTTCCCTGGGGAGCTGTTCCAGTGCCCAACTTCTCTCTGGGTGAAAAATATTTTCGGTAGTGACTCTCGGTAGTGACAAGGATTAAGAAGATGTCTATATACTTGGATTTTTAAGTAAATGTAGATGTGGAACATTTGAAATGTTAGCAGATCTCTATCTCCACCATCAGTTGGCTGTTATGTAGGATATTGTGGACTCAGTAGTCGAAGATAATTATGCATTTCATTCTACTGAGCAACTAGCTGAGAGGAAATGAAATAAAAGAGAATAAACTAAATGTCATTAAGATAAAAATATGGATCAATGGAATACTTTTATTTATTTTCACACTTTTGATCAAATGGAATGTTTTTGCAATTTCTGCCTCCTAAACTCATCCTATGTCACTATTTTCACACTGTTGTCCTGCATCCATAGCTCTGCTGAGGGGAAGATCTGGAAACTGACATTTCTTTCTCCTAAATACCTTCTTCAGTTCCAGTAATGACATGAGAAGGAAGAAGAGGAAAAGGTCAGGGAATGTCACCTTCATGCACAAAGACAACTTTTTTAAGAGACACAGTATTTGAAGGAAGTTTATTCTTTTTTCATGTTGCTTTCCGTGATGACAAGCAGAATGTTCCTGCAGTAGTCACAATGAACAAATTACTCCAAAGTTCCTGTCTTGTTAAAAAATTGTTGTCTAATATGCAAGTGGTGCCTCTGGTATATTTTATTTCGTAAAAGCAGTAGCAAGTCTCACCTTTTTGAAGACATACTTCTCTAACTCTTCTATACATCAAGCAAATGCATAGGTTGGCAGCTCTTGGTGGTGGAGATCGAAGACAGAAGCATATGTTATGTTAAGGAATTCCTCTTGGACACTATTTAAAATGTATTCGCAATACTTCCTTCACTCTTTCATATTTTACTTTCTAAAACTGACTTAACTCAAATTTTCAGAAGTCTCTGTAGAAAATAAAAATATGCTACAATTAACCAAGGAAGACATAAGAAAGAAAAAATATCTCCTAGGGACTTAGCTGTGCAAGTGTAAGCACTGCTGTCATGTTATAACCCAAAGAGTAGCTTGCAGCTCATTAATAAAAATGGTACAAACAGGATGAAAAAGAGAAACACTTCACAGTATAAAATAATTTTAAAATCAATACAATCATTCTTTAATTCATTTTTCTTTCTCTTTTTCACTGTTTTATCAGAATTACAAATCTGTAAAGCATGCATTCTTTTCCAGGGGTATAGCACATGACTGCACTACCCTGGGAGAACTTAGTCCAGTACAGATGAAAAGAAATAAAGAACCTAAACCTCCATAATGAACAAAAGCCCTCTGATTTTATTCAGATAAAATTTCTCTACTGCTTTGGAATACTGAAATGTAAATTATCTGCACAGAACGGCAGTCTCCTGTTTCAGTCTGAAGGAAAACTTACTTCCATTTTCCTTTGATAGAGTGTCATTTTTTGCTTTCATTCCATTGTTACTCCTCCACACTTGCTTCTGTCTAGTTTAATCTTTCTTCCTGTTTCAAACTTGCTCCAGCTCTTTTGTTTTTCTTTTTGTTTTTTCCCATCTCTGTCTTGCTCCCAGAGATAAAGTAGTAAAAGACATTTCTGACTTTCCTTTATATTTGGTTCTGCTTACTTTTCCCTTTGAAAGATGGTTGAGCCTTGATCTGAATTCTTTGTTTCCCTCTGTATCAACAACATGTTAACGTGTGCTGATGTTTTAGTTCTGTATTTTCCTCTTTCAACATCATATTTGAGATGAAGTGTTTATTTGGTTTGCTGTGCTTTTTCAACAATTTCTGTCTATTTTGTGTATATATTATAGCAGTAGTACAAGAATGGTGGTGTGCACATTGCCGTGCACTGTTACTTTGATATTTGCACATTATTAGAAAATGGTTTAGATAGAGGTACTGACATTAATTATTATAAGCCTGAAGAAAATGAACAATGTGAAAGCCTCTAATAATTTGGACAATAAAAATAGACATATATACTTTTCTGAATTCATTTGAATAGCAGAGAAAATGACTGTTTACATAGAATAAGGTGAACAAGAATTCACTTGTTTATCCCGCTGGATATTCAGATAACACATCTTTCCAAACAGGTTTCTGGATTATTCCATCAGACCAACTGAAGTGAAATGCATTGCAACAAATCCAATACTGTGTCAATAAAAGCAAACATACCTACATCTCTGAGGAGGCTGGAAAGAAAACAAGTGAGATTTACTAACCTACCACAAATTATGAAAATCATTCTTGCTGCTTGTTTCTAGCTGTATAATTGAAACATATAAACTTCTACATTACTCCATACCAACTTCTTCTACTCTACAAATTGGATTTTTAGTCTGACTAATATAGTTTTGTTTGGTGTGATCCACAGTCAACAGACAGTTATTCACTTCCAAACCCTAAAATTCAGGAATGTATCCCCACTATTATGAGGACAATATTGAGGATGAAGTACTGTGTTCGATTTTAGCTACCCACACCAAAAGATTACCTCATACTGTGAGAGCTCCACAGAACAGCTACAAGAAAAATTCAAGAAATGCATAGCCCCTTGCATGAGGAGACTGAAAAACTCTCTACTGTTCAGTCTTGCAAAAATAAGGCAACTGGGAATATTATTGAGCTCTGCAAATATAGCTGATGGGGTAGCTAAACACCAGGAAAAAAGAAGGGCTGAGTAAGCTAAAAAACAATGCTGACTTGAGAATCCAAAAGTGTAACTGTGTGTGAATAAATTTAGGCTGTAAGTGTGTCACAGCCTCGAGCACCTTCCAGATTCTAGTTCAGCTGGCTGAGTGATGGCAAGAGCAGCTCTAGAGAGAGCTGTGACCATGATCTGCCCCTGCTGCCCTCGAGAGCTGCTGCAAGCTCAGTCTCTCATGCTGACCCTTGCCAGAGATGCTCAGCACCGCCTCTGTGAAGCCCTTCGCCTCGCCACTCCGCAAATATCCCTGCAGAACCTCCCAGCTGGAGTCACGAAGGGAGGGAAGGGAACATTTTCATGGTGAAGATCCTGTTGAGCTGTGTCAATAGCAAGTGCAGTCCCAGTGGCCTGGCAGTTCTGTCCAGCGAGTTGTCCCTGTGACAGGTAACAGTGCAATGACAAATACCGAAACCAATGGCTGCTGACAGATATTCCCAAGAAACCCACAGGGACACAGAGAGAACAACTGTGCTCAGAAGGGATTCCTGACAACAGGTAAGCAGTGACTCAGTGCTCCCATTTGACTATTTCTGCAAGCATCTGAATAATTCATAAATTTCCGATTTACTTTTTATGACCTCCTGCAAAAGGTGGATTATTGGCATTGCAGGAATACAGTCTCCATCTATCACCTATCCCCTGACCCCAATTAATCGACAATAAACAGTCCTAGCTCTTAAAATGAGCAAACCTCAGGCACAGGATAGCAGAGACCAAACACTGTCCTGCTCCCAAACCTATCCACAATGTTCTTTCTCTCTGTATAGCCTTGTAACAAGCCTTCAACAGGTCCAAGAAAGAGGCATTTAGGTTTTGAAACACGGACGTCAGCGGTGACAATGGAATGCAGGTTGTTTGTATACTATGAGCAAATACTTGCATTTTGTGGCTGAGAAGAGTACATTTTTTCCTCTAGAGGTGAATATAATCAATTCCAAGATCACTTACACTAGACCAGAGCCTTCTGCTTTCACTCTGGGTTTTGCACTTTAGGAGGAAGATCATTTCATTCTGTTTATATATTCACTCTCTTTTCACTCCATCCTAGTGATTTTTCCTGATCCTATTCTGTGGCAGCTGGCAGTATTGTCCTGAGTCAAGTCATAACCTGGCTTGTGAAGTTGACAGACAACGGCAATAGCTGCAAATTGCAGTTGTGAGAGGTGGCAACAAATATCTGGGGAACTAATGGGAAAGTGAGGAGGTGTTTTCAACCCTGTTTGTCAGTGTATAAAACTACTAAGACAGGGATATGCTATTCTAGTTTTGTCATTGTATTTGGGGCAAAACACTGTCTTTTGATAGCCGAGCCAAATTCCTTCATGACTGTACAATTTATGCCTGTCCTTAGCAACCCTTCCAATATTTTTCTTAATCCATGATGTTAGTAGGGGATCTCTGCTGCCTCACAGCTCTTAACAGGCTAGATCATGGGGGAAAACAGGAGTAGAGCTCTGTCAGGAAGGATGCTATATGAATTTTACATACAAATGTAAAATCAGAGGAAAAGGATGCTCAGGCATGGGGGGGGTGAAGAATTCAGAAGTGACAGTATTTTATACCCATGATGTGAAAAGTGCAAATAATTACACTACCATAATGGAAAAACACAAGGAAATTTGATTCAGAGGAGTAGTCCCCAAACATTTGTATTCTTGGCCTCTAGATCTAAATGAAATATAGGTTAAACCCATGGCTAATGTTGGGGGGGGGGGAATAAAATAACAATAATAATTAATAAAAAATAACAATAAACAATTAATAACCTAAGATTATACAAAATGCTCATTGAGAGTGTTTCGTAACAAAATACACTGATGCACTAAGTTGGTTTTGATAATCTAATTCAGATTTCAGTTTTCATTCATCAGAAGTGAGAAGCATGTAGTCGAGCTCTGTTCCAGCAGCCTCCAATTTATTATTTTTATGGCTGTGTGATTTCTACTGTGACTGTTGCCTATCCCATAAACATCTGACTCTGTAGGATAACATATTGAGCTGTTCAGAGCCCTTCCTCTGATATGAATTCAATTTCTTCAAATAGCATGAGACCTCCTTTGGTTTTTTCTGTTTCAGCTCCTCAGATCTGTGAAGAGAAAAAAACCATTTGTCTCAGAATTAAGCAGTTGCAATATCTGCTTTTGAAAAATAAAACAGCAGTGAAAAGGTATTTATAAACAAAACCCTTTTGGAAAGAAGAAATGTTACAAAGGTTTTTGATCCATATTTACCTTTGTTCATAGTGATAAAAATGGATTTTATATGATTTAAAACGTCTTGTGGGTTCAGTTTTTTCTAAGATACAAATAACAATGCAAAGAAAGTAAAATATAACAAAATGAACTCTACGGTGTAAGGAGGACAATGATTGTAAGGGCTAAATAACACTTTCAACTGCTGTAATAAAGCATTAAAACTCAGAAAAAAAAAATGGTTACTTAGCAATCTAGGTTAACTCCCAGACCATCTGGAATTGTCACATGTTGCTAGTGCATCACTCGTTTATAAATCAAACTTTATCTCACTCAGTTCATATGTTAGAAAGCCAGAGTTAGCCCTGCATCGTCTTGGCTGGTCCCTTAGCACACACTGAGTCCAGCCCAGCTCATCTCCACCTGCAGGGCAGAGCAACAGGATTCTCAGAGTGGATCACCAACCCAAGTGTCATCACCAACACGAGGAAGGAATAGTTCTGAACAGGAGCAAAAAATTTCCTTGTCGCACTGGCTGACTGGTAAGCAAAAGAATTACAGCTGGTGAAAGCTTTTTTCTCTGAATACTAGAGATATTTTTAACTGATGTTTTCTTCTTGAGCCTGATATATATTCCAGGGTTAAGTTAAAATTTAACAGAAAATAACAGTGTCTGCTTCTGAGAATGAATGGATAAACCAGTTATGAATCCTCCTTTCTTTCATTCCACACATTAGCACTAGCATTGACTTACTAAGTTTCCAACAGATCTCAGCGTAACCAAAAACAACTCCAGAGACTGGTAAACACTGGGAACCACCTGGCTGCAAATCAGCTCAGCAGGAAAGAACCTGGGCATCCTGGTGGACACCAAGTTGAACATGAGCCAGCAATGAGCCCCTGCAAAAAAGAAGGCAAGTGTTACTCTGCACTGCATTAGGCACAGCATTGGCAGCAGGCTGAGGGAAGAGATTCTTTTTCTCAGCACTGGTGAAGCCACACCTGAAGTGCTGCACCCAGGTCTGAGCTCCCCAGCAATAGAGAGGCATGGGAATACTGAAGGGAGTCCAACAAAGAGTCACAATGACAACTGCAGGACTAGAGAATCTCCAACGAGGAGAGAAATCCTATAAGGAAAGTCTGAGAAGTCTGGGGCTGTTCAGCCTCAAGGAGAGAAGGCTCAGGGGAGATTTTACAAATTCATGTAAATACTGGAGGAATGGTGCAAAGAGGATGGAGCCTGGCTCTTTCAGTGATGTCCAGTAGCAGGACCAGAGAAAATGGGCACAAACTGAAAGACAGGAGGGTCTGTGCAACACTCCAAACATCAGGAACCACTTTTTCTCTGAGGGAAACTAAGCCCTGACACAGAATCCCCAGGCAAGCTATGGAATCTTCTCCTCAGACATATTAAAAAATATCTAGACATAGTCCTGGGCAAGTGCTTTATTTCAGTGGCCCTTCTTGAGCAGGGGCATTGGACCAGACAACTTCCAAAGGTCCTTTCCAATTTCAAACCTTCTGTGGTTCTTTGATTCTATGAATGATGTTTTACCTCATTCACCTTCCCACAGGACACAAAAATGACACTGTCCTCTAGCCTTTCAAGGCATATTCCATGAATTATTGATCCATCTGTTAGTAGATCCCATGAGCAGAAAAGCATATTCTGCACAACAGGTTGAGTTTCTGGATGGCAATCAAATCTCTAGGTGAACTGAAACAGTGCATCATTCTTTTATCATAACACATAATCTGACATGATTTTCATATTAAATTCTGTCTGAATTTTTCTGTAGAGCTAAACAGGAATCTGACTTTCCATCTTGCTATAACTTTCAATATTTCTGTTATTCGCCAATCTCCTGTTTTGTACTTTTCCCCTCTTTAGCACAAGATAAAAAGAAAAATCTCACATTTTATTGGAGTGATAATACGTAAAGGAAACAACATTGCAATAATCTGAAACACCTTTTTTCAATCATTGACTGTTCCACTTTGATTGTGGATTTTTGAAGAACTTCTTGTTTTAAAACTCCTCCCATAGTAGAGCTGGAGAAATTTAACTTTTATATTTGTCAAAGCAGAATGTGGAGGGTTTTTCAAGATAAGAAATTTGACACAACAGGCACAGTCTTCCTGAGAGAAATTTATTCCAACTAAAATGGACAAAAATATTCAGTTCCCTTTATACACTGTGGAATTAAGAGATCTATCTCTGAGCTTAAGGGGTGTGTACTTTTCCCCGGTATTCACATGGCATTTGATTTCAGTATATTGAGACAACTTGGAAAACAATGGTGATCTTAGGAATGTACATACTCTTAGGAATGTACATACTCTATTCATTTGTAAATGAGGTAGGCATTCTTCTTGATATAATGCTCATTCCGGCTCAAACAAAATGCAAAATTACCAGAAGAGAAAGCAACTAAGTGACTTTTCAGCTGGCATCAGTGAGAGTAGTTTGTCTTGTGACAACTCCCTGAAAGCAAGGGAGAGCACAGTTCTAGTTTATATTTATAACATGAACAAAAACTGTTCAGTTGTTGTTGATGATGTTGTTGCTCTAAGGAACTGTACCTTGCAGCTCTCCCTTTCTTAAAAAACAGCATTTCAGCTGTAGTTTTTCTTCCGTGTCATTCAGTCTTTCGTTACAGAGCCTTGCAGATGTCATAAGCACTTCTGAAACTGAAGAAGCAGAGTTCAGTTCAAAGGAGGAACTTCACGTTGTGATGCCTGTTTGAATCTTATCTAAGCTACCAGGTTTATCAGCTCTCAATTTTGCTATGGAGAGCTCAGAAGAATGCTCTTTTCATCCCTCTTTTCATTCAAGCTGCTCCTTCTCATTTGACAAACATTCATGGTTACGTAAGCTAATTTCCAGTATTTTGAATCTGAGAAATATTGCATTAGATTTGAGTGTTTCTGCTTTTAAGCAGAGCTCATTAAAATTCACAAATTAATGAAAACCACTTTTTTTTTTTTTCTGTTGCTTTTAAATCACAGAAGCTGGACCCAAAAGTTGAATTAGCTATTGTCATGCAGTGTTTCTCTTTTCCTCCATGTTCACATAAATAAACACCTTTTCTATCTGGACCTCTCAGCAAATGTCTTGCATGCCTTTTCTTAACACTGCAGTAGTAAAGAAGGACCTCCTCTGTATTTGTGGACAATTTTTCTTTGTCTGAACTCAACAGAATAATTTACATTGTAAAAGTCCATACCCTTGTCCCAAAGGCAGAAGTGCTCTAAATTCCACAGCACCACCACAACTTGCCTTTTTTTACAAAAGGTAGCTACTGCTAGTAATTCTAAAGCTCACACTGCGTTTCACCTTTGTTTTGGAAATTCACATGCTCCAGAAAAAAGAATTTTTACCCTTAAGAGAGTTTATAAACAATCTGTGTCATCTAAGATGTGCCAGTTCTCAAGCTTTCACATATGTAGTCTCATATTACAGGTTTTTCCCTTGTTTTTCACCTATACTGTGCACTACAGATGACAAGGAACTCGATCAGCCTGTTATGAGAGCAGCAGTGCCAGTCAAGCAAAGGAAAAAGACATGTCAATATATCAAACCTGACTATCAAGGTAAAGCTCTTAATTCCTCTCAAAGCTTAAGGATTGTGCTGAACTAATGGTAAGGCCACCACCTTTTCTAAGTCACAGGTGTTTATTTGCCTTTTAGGTGTAAAGAGGAAGTTGCAAAACCCACTTTTCACACAGGACACTTCCTTTTGGCTGTTGGGAGTTCTGTAGTTACTGAGGGTGCTTTCCACACTGCTGAAAACTTTGGGCCAGATTAAGCAGCATTGTTGGGCATACTCTTGAAATAAGCATTCTAAAAACACGAGGCCAGAAAACAGATGCATCCCTACATTTAAAAGGGATGTCAATGGTAATAGAGCTCACCTGTAAACTCACTGAAACTTGATGAAATGTGTATGTGTCTGGTTCAAATCACAAAGATACTTTTTTTCCTTGGTTTTTTTGTCATTCCTGTAATGCCTCTAATCTAGTATTGTGTTTCAATATTATAAAATTTTTTAAAATCTGAAAATTACACCTTTTTCAAAATACTTCTTAATACAAAAGTTAATGATGCCTATTAAGTGTCATTATGCTTCAGTTTTATTTTTAAAATTTTCATTTAAATTTTAATTTAAAATCACTTTTTAAAAAGGGGGGAAATCCTTTTATCCAAAATCTATCTTCTTTTTTTTCTTTTAATGAAAAGTATAATAACTGCATAACATTTTCACATATTGCACTAATATCCCCTGCATGTGGCCATTAAAATAACTGTCTTGAAGAGCTGACAACAGTAGCAAAAATTGCTTTCATAGCAGATATTGAGCAAGCTTTGACAGCAATATAAACAGCATGAAATTATCCATGAGCTGGTTAAAAGCTGAAAACAGGTTTACAAAGTATGCATTATTGACCTCTGCACAGACTTTTACTGAAATGTTTAGCTCTCTGTGCTGAGTTTACAGTTTCAGCCTCTCATGAGGTCTGGCTAAATTGAGTATGGTTATATATTACACACCTTTCTTTGGTATCTGTAAACTGAGAGGTTCTACTGCCTTTACACACTATAAAATCTAAGGAAAACCAGAACCTAATTAGGCTTTACTGACATCCATATATTATTACTATCTTCATATAACATTATTACAGATAAGTGTAATAGGGTCATGGAGTATTTATTACCTATTTTGCTAAAAAAAAATTTAATTTCTGCTGTCTTTCTTGTTTGCCGTAATGCTTTGCAAGCACTAAGTGTACAACTCACCCAGGGGTTGGTCTGCTCATCACCAAATAAGGCCTCTGCCACAGGGGTTTTCCAGATGCTGGCTTCCAAATTATCATTAGTCTCAAAAGAACTAGGTGGATTATCAGAAATTCCTTCAAGTGTGCCAGGCAGAAGGGAAAGGCTCTCAACAGAGGCTCTAAGGGCCTCTAAGGATAAAGGGAAATAGTGACAATGTTTTTTCTCCTCCCATGAACACTCGTAGAGTACTCTTAAATTGTAGTCTCTGAGCACAGAAGGAAGCACCTTCAGGAGATTGGGTTTTGAGTTAAAAGCTGGATGAAGTGTGTGGATTTCCACAGTTAAAAAGAGAGGCAGAATTACCTGCAATTGCTTAGTTAAGAAAAAGAAAAGAAGGTATTGCACACAGTGGAAAATAAATACAGAACATTTCTTGAAAGGAAACTGAACTTTCTCCCTGTTCCCAAGAAAGTGCCTGATGCACCAACAGTGAGAGATTTCCTATTTTTTTTTTTTTTTCTGTTTTTTTAAACAGTTTGTGGCAGTGGACTGGACTGGCAGAGAGCAAGGCCAGCCTAAACCATGCAAGAGACAGCTGTACTCATCTGTATTTTCAAATGCAGTTAATGACAGTCCAGAGAGACTAGACATGAATCATCATACCTTGCATTCACACTCACCTTCCTGCTTCAGCTTTCTTGGGAGCTAAGGTAAAAATTATAAACTTCAGTCTAGTCCATCTTCTGAGCAAGATACTCTGTAAAGCTGCCAGGGGAAGAAAGCCCTCTCCAGCCCTCATCTGTTATGACTGTGACCAGATGCTTGTCTCTGATTCAGCCTTGAGTTTACTGTGGAATCAGCTCGAGTCATCTGCCACTTTAAGTCACCTGAGATGTGTTAACACTGGGCTCTGAAACTGTTAGAAAGACAGACCTCCAGGAGAGGTAATGGTCCCTCTTCCAGAGATGGCAGCCACTTTATGAAAACATAGAATTGCTTTGGGGTTTTTTTTGAAAAAAAAAGAAATTGCTCTGACTAAAAGCAGGTGTTGTTCCACAGTCATTATCTTTGCAGGCTCTGGTTATTAATTTAATTTTTCTAATAATTTTTGCACATGTATTGTGTGAACAGATTAAAAAATTATCGCAGAAGAGGGGTGAAAAAAGACTTGCCAGATTTGCTTATCCAGAAATAAACATAGAAAAAATACTGGACTTTTTGAAACAAATGGGTTACAGACACCAGAGCATTGGAATCAGTTTTCCTATCACCCAGATATATACCACTCATGTAAGGAACTCCTGTTGGTGTTTTTTTCCATTTTGGTGAAGTTAGCCTGATTTGTACCAGTTGAAACCCAACCCAAAGTTTGTTTGGTTTGAGGTTTTTTGTTTACATTCAGGAAAAATATTTCCTGAAGGTTCTAAGAGACAATACAAAGAACCATCATTAAGGAAATGAGTAAAAGAAATTTGCTGGAAGAATAGTAAAGGTTCTTAAATTTTTTATTTCATTCTGAGCCTTCATGAAATAGGTCAGATTCTACTGAGATATGTAAATTGAATACCCATCCTTTCAGAACAATCTAAATTCATCTAGTCTAATAAAACAGGCACCATACAGTATTTGGGATTATTTTTCTGAATGCAAGTATTTTATTTCTAAAAATTTAATACAAATTCAAAAGAGTCTAAAATGTAATATTTATAATTGGAGGCAACATTAAGGAGTTCACACAGGGTGCAGCCATATTTACAGAAGAGGTCACAGCCACCAGCTCTCCACCACTGCACAGAATCTAGACTTGATCTGCTGGAGGTGCTGTTTCAGTGGATTCTCCTTAGAGCAAAATCCAGCAACTTAAACTAAATGTTTGAACTATTTAATCTAATCCAAATTGATTTAGCTTGACAGAGCTCAGGATGAGTCTTCCCCACTACTCTGCCGGGCATGTGTACATACAATGGTGAGCCTGTTTCTAGTACAGAGCTCATTTTTCACTGGAACTGCCAAAGCTAAAAGATCATTTCCATCTACATCCTGGAAAGACAGTTTATAAAATTGTGAGGTTAGTGACATGTAGCCAAGCCTTTTACTGAAATGTCTTTGGACTTTTGTATGTTTCTCTGATGACGTAGAATTTCACTCACAGGTAAACATTGCACTTTGTGCAAACAGTTTTTCTCTACAGCCGAGCCATTTTTCCTTGCCAAAAAAAGCTCAAATACATAATTAACAGTCAAGCCAAAATCTACAGTTAGTCAGAAGAGGCATAGAAGACTTTACATGCATTGTTGTCAAATGCAATGGACCCTCAGATTTTTGTAACTAATGCCTAATTTCCCTCAAGGGCTTCTCGTTTCTTAAACACATACATTTTAAATTAAACATTGGCAAAAAGTCAGTGATTGGTAGGCTCATTGCCTATTCTATTAAATATAAACTTAGATCCTTCTGCAGCAATAAGAGCTTATGAAGGAGTACATATAACTTGTAAGCCTCAGTTATGATCAGAATACTGTAAATAGACTGAATAGACTGAAACCGAGTCATGAGTTTCATGTATTTTTTAATTCTGTCTTAACAGGATCATTAAGGAGATGTGGAATTCTGTAATTCTGCAAACAACCTCTTCATAAAGAGAAGAAGACTATAATCATGGAAACACTTAAATGACTCACAATATACCAATGTTGGCATTATTTAGTTCTTGAAACAGAAAGCCTGTAAGTCAGACTTGAGAGAATCCAATAATGTGTCTTTGTCCCCTACTTTACAGAGGTTCATGCTATTTGTGTATTACTTCAAGAGCAATTCTGAAAATTTCAGGTTGGAAATCATAAGATTCTAGACTTCTGTATAAAAGCTTACACAGAGAAAAAGTCACAAAACCTGTCCACTTCTGAGCTAAGGAAAGCTTTTAGCCTTTAGTAAACAACACCATGTTCCCACTCCATCTATGAACAGACTGAGACAAATTCTGTCTCTTGACATTGGTGAAGTCGTTCTTCATCTGAAATCACACTGAAATCCAATTTTTCCACAAGCCCTGAGATGATGGGTACATTTTCAAAAGCTTTAAGATGAAAGCTTTTCTCAACTTCTGACTGATGATTGCATGTTTAGGAGAATATTGAAGGTATACCTCTGTATAGTTTTATAATTTTCATTTGGCATCTTCTAATCCAAATGGATACTGGAAGATGCAAACATCATTGGAAGAATCTTTTCCTAAATATGCTTTTTATTTTTTATATTTTCCCACAGCTTGTTGCATGATTTTAAGAAAAACTCAATGTTCAGATCTTTTTCCTCGCATGATTCTCATGAACTTTTATAGTTTTACTGAAAAGATGAAAACATTTTTAGGAAATTTTCAAGCACAAACATACATAATAAAATCCATTCCAGCAAATTCTCTTACATCTACCATGGCTTCTCTATAGAGCAAATGCAACGATTTTTTCAAAGAATAATCACCTACATTTGGTGAAAAAAAGCAACTTGGCCCTATCATCATTCAGGCAGTGTAGAAACAAAATCCTTGCTACATTGTCATTTTCCTTAGGATTCACTAACTCCTAGATGTTCACATAGTCTAGCAGGATAATATTTGGATTTGTGTCTAATATACTGAGATCTACTGCAGGATGGATATGTACATTTACGTCAAGGCCAACAGGAAAATATAGGTTAGTAGGTCTGCACTTTACAATGATATTCTGTGCCAGAGTATGCTGGTTTGTTTCTCATTTCAGAGTTTCAGCCCCATTGTTTCCTGAACCACCACAGGGATGGCTCTTCAGGTGAGACAAGGACAATACACAGATGCTGCACAGCTCTGGAATAAACAAGACTGCTTCACTGAAGTGCAGCCTCAGGGTGGATGACTGGGCGAGCTGACCCAGGCATGTTGACTCCACCAGCAGCTCTGTCAGTGCTCACTTGGGATCTCTGAATCACTCTGTGCTGAGATGTCACTGCACATGGTACTGGGAAAAAAAGAAACCAAACGTGTGTTCTGTTTTTCTGGCTGAGAACATGACAAATATAAAACCACCATCTTACCTATGGAGGGAAGAGGACTAGGGAGGGCAAGCAAGTGAATTCCAAATGAGTGACATCTTGGAAAGAGTCACCAGAGCTTAAAAATACTTGCTTAAATCTTTGGGGGAATTAAATAAGGTTAAAATCCCTAAGGCGCAGAACAAACAAACTAGAGAGGTAAAGGCAGGATGTGTGTGCAAAAAGTCAATGTTCTTAAGTCTAGCAATCATCATGGCAAATGCTTAAGATTCATTTAAAGGTTTAGGGTGTTTTTTAGAATTCCACTTCTGAAATTGTTTGTTTTTCAGAAACCACATGTCAAAGATGGGGATTTGCTTATTTTACATGGCTTTAATTAAACTGTGGGTATTTCTGGTCCAACATAGAACTTGCACATTTAAATCAACATGCTGAAGAATGGGACTTACCTTGTTACCACAGCTTCTAAGCCAGCCTTGAAAGCATTAGAAAGTACTTTGATGCCTGGGGTACAATCTCTTCCTTCCAGCTCTGCAGCTGTTTTTATTTTCATAGGCATTTTTGTACAAAATTGTAAGTAAAAATAGGGACATGATTAAAATTCAGCATTTGCTGCTATATTTAAAGTGTTTCCTTGAAAGCAGCAATAAGATTAAACTTCAAGATGACAAGACAACCTCTAATCAACAGATATAGGGGAAAAAAACATGTCCAATGAGATGGTGACTGTAGAATTCTATAGATTTTAATATTTTTCTCTGTTCTCTGATGCACTGATAGCTGCTCTCTGTCCAGGACAGGATAACAGAACAAATGAATTGCTGATTTAATTTGCTATGGCAGCTCCTCTGTTCCTGCCCCAGCTTGACCTGCTTTTTCTCATCAGAGAAAACTGATGTCAGTACCATTGTGTTTTCCCTGGTGATTTCTCTATACCAACATACTGGTAAATTGCAGGATTTGCAAGCTGTCTGCTTTTGTCTGGGATACACTCATGCTTAAAGTTCTGGGACACATTTACATCCCTTTCTATATTCTTCTTTCATAACTGACACAGCTCAGTTTTGCTTCCTCAATTTCTCTGTTCCTTAACTTAGGTAGAAGCACAGGATTTTAAATATGACAATGGGAGGATTTTGTTATTCTTATTTTCAGTACTCTTGATATTTAATGAACTCTAAATTATTATATAATAAGTATTCTGATCTATTAGTAGTCTGTAGATACAGTAATTTTCGTTTCTCTTTGGAATTTCTCGTCATTCAGCAATGGAACAGGCAGTTACTTTCTCTGAGTTCTTTCTTTGCATTCCATATTTTATCTGCTCTGAGAATAGACTGAGTGCAGGCCTAAGAGGAACTTGATGAAAAGCTCAACATAAGTGTTCACAGCCCAGAAAACCATCCATGCCCTGGGCTGCATCCAAAGCAGCATGGGCAGCAGGGCAGGGGGGGTTCTGCCCCTCTGCTCCTCTCTGGTGAGACCCACCTGCAGTGCTGTATCAGCTCTGGATACATTAGAAGGACATGGATCTGCTGGAGTGAGTCCAGAGGAGGTCATGAAGATCATCAGAGGGCTGGAGCACCTCTCCTGTGAACACAGGCTGAGAGAGTTGGGGCTGCTCAGCCTGGAGAAGGCTTCAGGTTGACCTCAGAGCAGCCTCCAGTACCTAAAAGGAGATCTACAGGAAAGCTAGATAGGAACTTTTGACAAGGGCATGCAGTGCTAGGACAAGGGGAAATGGGTTTAAACAGAAAGAGGTCAGGTTTAGATTAGCTACTAGGAAGAAATTCTTTACTGCGAGGGTGGTGAGACTCTGGCACAGGTTGCCCGACTTGTCAACTCAAAGTATCTTCTTCACTGAATGTTATCCTCTCTTTGATCTGAGAACTTTCAGAAAGGGCTGTAACATTTCCAACATTTGTTTTCTTTTGTCTTAAAATTTGTGTCAAAACCAGGAACATCCCCTACACTTTGCTACAGATGACTCCAAATGTGCAAATCAAACAGATCACGAGCCAGACACATTGCTCTTTAAAGTGAGAAATGGGGTATTGGACAGTTTTTCTCCTTCTTAAGGGGACTTTCATCATTCCAGTGTTTCCATCACCCTACCTACACATTCACCTTCCTAATATTCTTCCTGTGAATGGTCACCAAAGGAGCAGCCTGGTGAGGATGCATGTATCTGGCAAGACACTAAGTCTTTCTAATTCCAGGCGCTGTTTTCACATCAAAGCTGTTCATATCAACTACGGTTTCGTTTCAACAAGCTAGTAAAATCCTCTAAAATCCTATATATCGGCAAGAACCATTTCCCACAGCTGCAGCTATCAGGAAAACAAGCAATTTAAGAGTTTATGGTACACACAGCTGAGGGATGAGAAAGTGTACACTGGTCCATACTAATGCATAGGCCTGTGTTAGAATAAGTAATCTTCTGACAAGGATTTAGCATTGTTATAGCTGGGTTTTGGCAGTGCTGATGGACAATATACAATTTCAAAGTGGACAGAGCTGGAAGAACAATTTTACCTCATGACATTGAAGTTGTACAGATGTATTGGTCTCACTATCAGTCAAAAACCTTCCAGAGACAGAGAATGGAGACAGAAAAGCAGAAAGAATCATATATTAAATGAAACATAATCATTTTCCACATCATTCCTGAGCACCCTTTTTTGAAAAAGAAAAGAGAAAAAGGAACTAATCATCTTCAGAGTATTCATTCAAAAACTAGTCATATATAAGGCATATTCAAAAGTTAGGAATATATAAGCTTTGGTCCATTCACTTCCTGTTTTATTTATGGACTTTTTTAACTGGTTTCCATTTTGCTGTAGTTCTCAGATGGCATCAATAGACCTCTGTCTGAAGTACTGCCATTATCCCTGACTCCTTTTTGAATCTCTTGCCAACATTCTTTATCTTCAGCTATTGTTTATATCCTTTCAGTATGTTCCTCAATTGAGTTCATGGTTCAGGAAATTGGGAGGCAATATCATTGCTCTGCCTGTATCTCAGAAACATAAGAATGTGCTGATGGAGTGCACTAATTGCTAGAAGGGCAGACCATATCATGTCCCTGTGACTGCAGCTCTGTATCTAATGTGTAAATGGCCTGGAAAAAAAAATGAATGCATGTGCCTCAACGATAAATTCAATTTTCCTGTCACTGAGAGAAAGCACTACCTGCATCACTACTTGGTGATTTTAAATGCAACGCAGTGACTGTGCCATGTATGCAAGCCCTGGTTGAGTTGTCCCTCTATGAATCTGCAAAGGTCTTCAATTCTTGTGAAATTATACTGCCATTTTGAATAGAATAGTTTGGATCTTTTACTGTATCCACTCAAGTAAAAAAGGGGAAATACTAGCTACAACACCACACATTTGCAAGGTGAGAAAATTCCCATCTTGAAAAACAAAAACCCAAAAATAACATTACACACTACAAATCAAGGGGTAACCTTGTTTTCTTTTCCTTGGAATACTATATCTGTCTGAGAGAGGTTTCCTTCTCATTGCAAACAATATATTTATTAATATCTTTTATTTAGTAGTTTGATAGATTTGTTTTTTGAGTCCACGTACAAAGTTGAAGCAGATGAATGTAAAAAGAGGTTTCACCTTTACAGAGGCTGAATAACAATCAAATATAAGGTAAAATAAAGCTATCCTAATTATTAACTGCAGCAATTCATCCCTTCAGTTCATCTTGCAAAAGGTAGCAGGGTCATGTCCCATGTTTTGCCAAAAGAGGAAGGTGTTTAAGTGATGGAATCACAGCAACTTCCTCTAAGAAAGACCAGCTTGAAGCCAGCACTCCAGGCTGAAGAAAAACACAAAATGAGTAAACTGCATGATCTCTTTCGAATTTCTTCTCCCTGGACAACATATCCATCTGTAGAGCTGTGTCGGGTCATGTGCATCACCACAAGGGCCATTGTAGGCTATTTTACCTGTGCAGAATTTCAGTCCTTGAGTGATAAATAATCCAAAGGTAAGCCAAGATCCATAAACTAGATATTTTCAGTTATGTTATGCTCACATTTGTAGGGACACCACCCCAAAAGACATGGAGATGACTAATAATGTTCAGATTTTCCAATATTTTTTTTTTTTCACAAGATACTTAACAGTCATCACGTGCATTACTATAGGGAGACACTAAACAGAAAATATTCACCTAAAAGCAATAAAATGCACAGAGAGCCATCCTTTTCCAGAATCTACAGCTTTTTCAAAGTTACTTTCCTGTTGTTTTATGGGCAATAAAATCTTTAACACTCCATTCTTCCACAGATTGCTCTTTAAGTTTAAGTATGAGCTCATAACAATGAAATATTTAACAACAAACTGTTTGTTAATGGACCAGCTCTGTGGTAGACCTGAAGCTTGCAGCATATCTAATGAGAGAAGCCACTTGTGTGAAACTGTGAGACTGGGAAAGGGGGAGAAGGGTCTTTTCAGGCTTTTGTGCTAACCTGCCACAAGAACTCTCTGTATTTGTAAAAGTGTTTCTTAATGTGAATCCTAAGTATTTGCATAGTGGGTTTATTTTAATTAGCAAATTCATTGTCTTTCTTCTCTTAAATTTTTTATGTTCTGGGTTTTGTAGCATAGTAGAAACCAAGAAAAAAACAGATTAGTTTGGTGTTTTATTAATACAATTTTTCTAGCGGTGGCTCAATAATGTCAGTACTTTTCTGAACAATTAAATATTGCCAATGAATGCATTATATTGTGGCTAGCACAGGTTCTTCCCGTGGGAACATTTTGCTATATTTCATAAACAAGATAAAGTTTGGATGTTTTGCAAACAGTTTCTCAGGATTGAGTGAGTTCGGGCTTGGCCAATTGGGCCCAGGGGGAGGTCTCGGGCTGACCAATCTGGGGCACTTCTGTAGACTCTATATATATGGAATTCAAAACAATAAAGTCCCTTTTCTCCTCTCTTCGCTTGTCTGAGAACTTGGGTCAGTCCTCAGCTAGCCGCTCAACAGCGACATTATATCATGATAGTATTTACACAACTGTTTTGCTATAGGAAACCTCTGTTCTGTCTAGGATTTAGTTTTGTTTCTGGTAGACTTTTTCAATTAAAAACAACTGCTTGCAAAGCTTATGACATGGACATAAAATGATGAAGAGCAGAAAAAGATATGCCAAAAGCTCTTAAAATGTGTACTTGGAACATGCATTTTTTAGTTGCTATCTAATAGCTTAAGATATTCAGAGCTAAGGTAGGCATTTTAGACTTATTTACAGAAAAGATTTTTCTTGGTTTTTGCATAACAATCCTCCAACATTTATTTTCTCTAATGTAGTTTTCCATTTACATGATTCAACTTGACCCACACCCTAATTTGAGTAATTCACTTTGCATAGGAGTATTTTTAAAGTTAAAATACCTTGTAATGGAAAAAAAATGAATACAATTTTCACCAAAAGGACAGTGTTGCAGTGTTGGTATTCATGTACTAGTGTCCTCAGATATTTCAGACACCGAAGCTACAATACTAAAATCATACTTCCAAATGCGTTGTAGGTAATGTTAGCACTGTTTACACAATCAACAGGAACCTAGCAGAAGTAAATACCAAATGCTGAACTACATTTAGAATTAAGAATGTGCAGTAGGTCCTTCCAAATCATGTCTGTTCCTTGCTGTGTCTCATCTTGCTACATTCATCCTTAGCTTCTTATTTTGCTGTATAAAATACAGTCCCTCAGACTATATGGTTTATAGATAATGATAACAGATAGTGGACTGCTGCACTATTGGTAGGCATTCAGAAAAGAAGCACTATTGAATTATGTTCTGTGCACACCGTGAAGCCCTATTATTGTAGGGTAATATTTTTCCATTTCCTTTATCTTATCTCTCCAGGACTCAGATAATGTAAGTACAAAATAGGTAAAATAATTTCTTCAATTTGTTATAAACATGTTTACATTTTAAACCACAAAATTTTCTAAAAGTGCACAGCATTACTGTATTTTACACACACACAAACACACACACACACACACATTCCTGAAAAACAATGCTGAGGAGAAGACTTTTTGTTTCAGTCTTCAATGGCAACCTCTCTTCCCACACTTCTCTTGGATGTAAAGCAGGATGGGGACTGGGGGAGCAAAGAAATTCCCACTGTAAGTAAAGATCAGGTTCATGACCACCTGAGGAGCCTGAATGTACATCAGTCTATGGGACCCAGTGAGATACACCCCAGAGTCCTGAGGGAATTGGCTGATGTCACTGCTAAGACACTTTCCATGATATTTGAGAAGTCACAGCACACAGGTGAGGTCCCTGGTGACTGGAAAAATTGACACACTGTACCCATCTTTTAAAAGGGTAAAAAGGAAGACCCTGGGAACTACAGACCTGTCAGTGTCACCTCTGTTCCTGGGAAGATCATGGAACCTGGGAAGATCCTCCCTGAAGCTATGCTAGGGCACATGGAGAACACAGAGCTGATTTGGGCTTCACCAAGGGTGAGTCCTGCCTGACCAACCCAGTGGCCTTCTACAATGGAGTGACTACATTAGTGAACAAGGAAGGGATGCAGATGTCACTTTCCTGGACTTCTGCAAAGCCTTTGACACAGTCCCCCCTAACATCCTTCTCTCTAAATAAAAGGACACATATAATATAAGAAGCGTATATTTATCTAAAATTTTAGAGTGTTAAAATGTTGAGACCTTTCAGCCATCCTTTCTTTTCCCTTAATCATCTTCCATCTTTTAATATATGCTGTATAAATGTTACTCTCTCTAAGACAGAAAGATCTCAGCCTCTTAAGTAAAAAACATACAGACATTCACAGAAATTACAAAGTTTTATACCAGCAAAATTTCTGCTATGACAAGTGAAAACAGTTCAGATCTCAGTGCAAACTAATCTTTGCTCTGTTTCCCAGAGGAGATATGTGTGTACTTGGTTTATCTCCATTAGCATTTTAGTTCAATTCTAACAAAGGTTTTGAACCCAATCTTCTGAACGACCCTTCAAATGTGCTTTGATTCACATTTCAGAGCAGTCTCTGGGACGAAAACTGGAATCTTTTGTATGAATCTAAAATGAAAGATGCACTCCAGGGGTACCTCTAATGCTCTCTAACTACTCCCAGGCATTGAATCCATGGGCTTGGTTTAGAGACCACCTGAAGTAATAATCCTTCTAAATGCCTGTGGAATGAATGTCAGCTCCTGAGTGCCATCTATTTCTCTGCAGATACAGTCCTGCTGACCTGCATCACTTGTTAATGGAGACATCATTATACGTCCATCCTATTCAAGCTCATTTGCCTCCATGGCCTGAGCAGCTTATTTTTAGCACATACCATGTCTCTATTCTGTGATGATTTAGAACTGCCACTTGACAGAAATCACAAAAAAAGCCTAGATGAACTCCTTTCTTGGTCACTTGGATCTTTCAGACAGTCATGGACAATAATTATGTGGCCAATGGGGATATTTTCTCACTAATTTGTATGAAGTTTTCATAATTATTCTGAATAATAAAAATAGGGGTAGGACTCCATGTCTTCATCTCTGTTTTTATTTTTATCCGAATATTATATAGTTGTCACCTAAGCATGTCCACAATCTTCCTTCTCCTAATCTTTCCATAGAATCATAGAATCATTAAGTCTGGAAAAGACCTCTGAAATCATTGAGTCAAACTATTAATCCAGCACCACCTGTTTCACTACTAAACCATATCCCCAAGTGCCACATTCACACACCTTTTGAGCACTACCGAGGATGATGATTCCACAACTTCCCTGAGCAGCTTGTTCCAATGCCTGGACACTCTTTCAGTACAGAATTTTTTCATAATATCTCATCCAAACCTTTCCTGGTGCAACTTGCAACCACTTCCTTTCTTCCTGTTGTGTTGGTTGGGAGAAGAGACCAACGCTCACCTCACCACAACCTCCTTTTGGGCATTTGTAGAGAGTGATAAGGTCTCCCATGAGTCTCCTTTTCTCCAGGCTAAACACCCCTAAGCTCCCTCAGCTGCTCCTCATCAGAACTGTGCTCCAGACCCTTCCCCAGCTCCACTGCCCTTCTCTGGACTCACTCCAGCACCTCAGTTCCTTGTAGTGAGGCTCCCAAAACTGAACACAGAGTTTGAGGTGTGGCCTCACCAGTGCCAAGTATGCACTTGTATCACACCACTCTCTGTCATTACAGCTCATAAAATTCACCTCCTTATTCTTGTACTACCTTTGTCTTGTTGCTCTTCTTCAAATTGCAGAGTCTGCAGAACTTTATTGCTTTCTTGTGAATTGCAACCTTCTCAGGTTTCTTTTACTGTTTTTTTAACCCAATGTCTTTCTATTAGTGTACTTGTCATGATACAGTCTACTTGCACTACTTATACAATAACAGATCACACTCTTTCCAATAATTAGAGACTGTAAAGTAGCACCTTTTATCCATACTTAATTAGAAAAAAAATACTTGATTTTTGTTTTGTGTGTTTCAAGTTGAACCTAAATAGGTAATGTCAATGCTGCTGCTATCATCGAAATTACTTAAAATAAAAAAACTTCAGACTTACTTTCAGGAATGCACATGTGTTCCCTAAATCTTGACAAAGAATCACATTACTCTGCTGGGTCACCATGTATGCCATAAATCAAAGTATCCAACTGATTGTTCCATAACCAAAGTCATAATTTCCATTTTTTCCCAAAATTACAAGTGGGATAGTATAACTACAAATTGATTTTTAAAGGGATTTTTAAGTCTGTAACACCTTATTAAACTTAAAATACACATTTTGGTCAGATGTAATTTCTGCTCATATTTAAATTGAAGGTACAGGGTAATGGGAAAAGAGAAATTAAATCTGAATTGATCTGAGTTCCTCCTGCCACTTTTTCTCAGGAGAATTTAAAGGAGACAGTGTTTGCTATGCCATTAGAGAACGTAGTTCAACCTCCATGTCTAAAAATGGTTTTATAAGTACTTACCTTCCTCAAGGACTTACACATCATCTTGTAGAGACAGTGGGCCAAAGCCTTCTCCAAGGTTGTGCAGACAACAAACTTGGATAAGCAAGTTCGATTTGCTCATGAAAAGTTCTGATGACAGGCATTGAAATATCCTGAGTCTGCCCGAAATTACTTTCCATTCCTTTAGAAGTGTGCTTTTCATTTATTCATGTACATTTTCAGGATTATCTAGTTTCACTCTTCACAGTCTGTGAACCACGCTGATGGAATCAGTGCATTCAGGTTTTAGTAGTTAGCAGTGGAGCATGAGCCTCCGCTGGAGAGAGGGGAGCACAAGCAGATCTTTCTCCTTTTTTATCCATTTGCTGTGGAGAGGGAGGTTATACTTGCCAGGTATTGCTGAAGAAAACAAGGAATGTTAGGTCACAAACCTAAAAAACTAACTTCAAATGTAGCTGTGATTAACGATAGAGAAGAAATCATGCCATCTATTTGAAATCTTATTAAATAAGGTTTTAATGTATTCTCATGGGGAAAAAATTGACACAAACACTGAATCCCAAAGGTGTGTACAACTTTGTGCTGATTTTGGCTGGGGTAGAGTTGATTTCCTTCATAGTAGCTAATGTGGGGCTATCACCCATCAGAGATTACCCCAGGTTGTGGGACTGATCACCAATCAGTGACAATCTGTGACCACCAACGATCACCAAAGCCCCCCCAGATATGCCTCCATAAATACCTGGAACTGGGACTGTAAGTTAAGCCACCACAGCAGGAACTTAAGGTGGTATTATTGTCTGGGTGTTATCTCAGACCTAGGGGAAGGCTAACAAGTCTTGGGGAGAAGAATGTATTGGACATAAAAAATGCAGAATTTACAGACCACAAGGAAAGCCAATTCAGCCACTGTGCTGAAATCAGCTCCAACTGGGTAAAACATAGTTCTGTCAAGGGAGAGATCACAATCACCAACTCAGGGCCCACTGACCCAAGAAACGCACTGATTCAAAAAAAGAGAAAGACTGAGCATGAGGACTAATAACATCAGAAGCCAGGGAACCACTTAAACAATAGAACTTTGTGGCCAATGAGAATTTATTCCTTTGTTTGCTAAAATGTATAAATAGTGAGAAGTTTTGAATGACCTCAGGACCCTTACCACTGAGAAGGTGGTGAAGAAGGACCAGCGGGATGCTGTTGGATCCACAGGTAGTGAATATCTTCTGCTTGATCTGTTTCTCTCTCTCACTCCCCTCCTTTCTCTCTCTCCTCTCTTTTCTATTTCTTTCTATCTCTCTACCTTGCATTTTATTGTTATAAAATTCATATTATTGACTTCTGCATATGGTGTTATTTGCACCTTAATTCAGGCAGAGGTATCTCTCAATAATAGAATCATAACAGTGGTGAAAGAATTCCTTGTCTTACTTTGCTTGCATGTACAGTTTTTACTTTACCTATTAAATTGTCTTTATCCCAGCCCATGAGGGTTTTTTTCAGTTTTACCTTTTTGATTCTCCCCCCTATTCCAGCGGGGGAAGCAGTTGAGCAGCTGTGTGTGGCTGAGTTTCTGGCTGGGGTTAAACCCCTGCAAACCTTCCAACTGACTCCTCTCCATGGAGAAGATATAGTGTAGAAACTAACCAGAAAAGGTCATTTTCTTGAGAAGTATTTCAGCTCAGTCTGTGAGTTGTAATAGCTCAGTCTGGACTTCTCCATTTTGCACAGACAAGATGAGTGCTGCAAAGATTTCCAAAGTTCTCCACAGAAAAAGATCAAGTTAATGTCTCTTTTTCCTTTTCCCCTTCAGACTCCATCAATCTTTGTATATCAGAAAATGAAAACCTGTGAAACTACTGACAGAGCACTAGAAGAATTCCTGAGACAGTGCAGGAAAAAAGTTTCAATCCAGTATACGGGTAATTTTTCATTTATTTTCTCAATCCAGTATAGGGGTAATTTTTCATTTATTTTCTCACCAATAGAATCACAGTGAAAGTGTTGTTATTATTATTTCACTAAGACATTAAATATAAATAGATATATATGTATTTCTGGACCCTTCCATCTTATACCATGATGACAAGCATGGACTGGTTTTCATCCTTCAGTCTGTGTGAATCATTTTCTGCTGCTCCTTGTTTTATTCATTCACATAACCAAGAGCTAAAAGTAAGAAAGATTTGCTATTAAAACCTTCAGATTTGTGTATCCCCTGAGGATTGTTTTGGGATAAACACAGTTGTTAACTAAACTTTGTTTCCTAAGCAAATGATGGCCCTGATTTTGAAACCTCCATATGCATGATTTCTTTGTTACAGGAACAGATCTGTCACACAATTGCAAGCAAAAGCTTTTCCTATCTAATTAGGAAGACACAAAAACATGAGACAGGCCTTCAGGAAAAACTAATTGCACAAGCCAAGGGAACTGTTTAACCAGAGTGATTACAGGGATGCTCAATATGTGAAAAGTCACAAATTCAGTGTGGTATATTCCTTTGGTGACATAAATACATTTTTTTAAAATGTTTACCCTGTAGCAGTGTAGTTTTTAATCTCCTTTTTGTTTAAAAAATTCCTATTTCTCTGTGGAAAACTTTGAAAAGCTTTGTATTTCAAAAGCGTTCTGCTTTCACATCACATTTGATGCAAAAATATTTTAATAAGACATAGGTAAGAACATGGATAACAGATACACAACCCTTTTATTTGTCTAGTTCTATTCTATTTATGTCATAAGTAGGCATGTCTTAATACAGTATTTTGTTTTGAACTGTCAGGAAATGCCCTTTTTAAGATTCAGCATATAAACTTTGTACTCTTGAAAATGTTACATGGTGTTTACAGAAAAAAATATTTCATTACATTATCTGATACCAAATGATTCTGCTTCTAAAATGATACAAGTATCTCAACTCTCCAATCAGCCATAATCACTAACATGTCTTCTGTGACATGTGAGGTACTTCTGGGAAATCCTGAAAACTTTTATTTTTATGCATTAAGGCAAAGCTCTTCTCTTTCTTCAGATTTCCTCATCCCTTTAGTTGGACTAGTAAAAAGGGAATGAAGTGAACCACTTTTTATTTCAACGAGAGTTTGCAAAGGGTTCTTTGTCCACCAGAGCAGCAGTGTGGAAAACAGTCATGTCCTCTATTTCCTTAAAACCCAAGAATGGCACCCTCCTCCTCCTGCTGCCTTTTCCCATGGTGTGCTGGGCTCTCACAACATGAGCAGCTCCCCCTCTACAGCACCCTGGTGCCAGGGTGGGGCAGCTGTCCCTCTGAGGCTGCCCATGCACACAGAAACCTCAGCAAGATGTGACTCCGTAGGGTTCACTGGGAAGGGTTGCCAAGAAGAAAATATCTTGCTTAAAAATGGGAGTTGATACCCCAGCTGAAGAATAACACAACCTCAGGAAATGAATTGAAAATGCAACACAAACCTGTTGGATCCATGCCCATATCCAGTTTCTACCTGGGATCTGATAAATTTACTGCAAAACTGAAGTATTAGGCTGGTATGTGTAACCAGTCATCTGTAGGTACATATTCCACAGCTTTACAATAATTTTTTGCCTTGTTTTTTCAAATAACCCTAACACAGTCAAATCAAAGCTAATTTCCATTATGATTAAGCCATCCACTTACCCCCTCAGTGAAGTTCACAGTATTTTCATGCTAAATTTCACATTTCAAACTTAATCTTTTACAGCTCTTGGGCTGATCAGGGAGAGGCCAGTCACAGCTGTTCTGTTGCAAAAGGGGAAAAGTATTCTTAATTACTTTGTGTTTCAAGCTCTCTGACCAGCAGAGATGCTGCAACTTTCCTCAAATTCACCCATATAGCAGTGTAGGAGCGGAAGGCTTTATCCTCATAGATAACTCTTTCTTAGATGTGTGACAGTCTGAGAAATATGGTTTTACAGAAAAACATATAGCCACAGGAGCAGGTAGCAGCCCTCTTAAATTTTGTCCATCTTATTGCGTGCACATTATTGTGGACACCAGCATGAAAACATTGATTTATTTGCCCGAGCACCTGGAAGTACTCACCTATTTCATATTTATTATAAGCTATTATTATTATTATATTACGAGAGAAATAAAACAGGACATCATAAATCAGAGAAAAAAAAATCAGTTGTTACAATGAATGTACAGGTGAAATAAATTCTTATTCCCTAATAGTATCTAATAATGTGAGGGGAGAAGGGGAAAGATAAATTCAATCCTAAAAGTAAGAAGAAAAAGGAGAATATGAGCTATGTGAGGAAAGCAACCATGAACCATATTATTTTCTCGGAAAAACTTTGCTAGAGCATTTATGCCCTTTCAGAAAGATGTACATATAGGATAAGACCTCTTGTCTTCAGTGGGAGCATCAGAGTTACTGTTGTTTACTTAGTAAAACTTGTAAGTATACATTTATTTTAGTGCCATAGGGTCTTCTAGATACACAAAACTTTATTAATTTCAGACCTTAGAAGATAAAAGACAGTCTCTACTTCCCTGTGAGACACAAGCGTAACCCTAACCCAGACCCACCTTCAGCTGGGGCTAAGGTTCAAACAGGGAAGAAAAGTGTGTATTCAATATACTGGATGTGTGTAAAACAGAAGATTTCACACTCACAGTGCATAAACTCTCTTTCTGTCTGATCTTCACACAGCACCTTGTACCGTGGGCTCTGCTCCAGGAGGATCCTGACTTCTGTTATTGTCTGAATAAATAGCAGCAGCAGCCAAAATAGTGCACAACTACCCTGCAACTTTTTAATGACAGAGGTTACTGAGTAATTTGGAGAGTTTGAAGTGGCATCAAGCACGGCTTAAGATTATTTTGATCATCATAAATGTTTACCTGTAAATTAGGGAACACAGTGCTAAAGTTTAGCTTTAGAAATTCCATTTGACATTTATAACTGATGTCAGCAGCTCTATAATACCCATATATGTGTGTGCCTATGTGTGTGCACAGTCATGTAGATTAGATAGATAGATAGATAGATTTATATAAAGATATCCTCAGAAACAGCTGGTGAATAAGAACAGTAAGCTCAGCAAGACAGAAACGAGCAGTCATTCCTGTTCTGTCAAAATAGTGTATTTTCCACTACTTTCTTCTTTTAAAGTATTTTTTAAAGCAATTCTTTAAGACTGGGAAGTGTCTGCCAAACCTCCTTTGACATTTTGATTCCTATGTCACTTATGACCCTAGGCTGGAGATAAACCATAATATAATTTCTTAAATTAGGCTGACCTATGGCTGCCTCACTTCTTACAGCATTTGATATATGTCATCTGTGCCTAGAGATGTTCTCAAGTGTTTATAATAGCAGTTTCTTATGCCACTTCTCTGTGTCCAGCAAGATCAGCCATCCCTTCATTCAGGCCAGGTGTGTGCTGAATTTCTATTTAATTACATATTTCATGAACAAACCAGCCTTTTAGTGCCTTTTGAAACCTCTTCTGATTAATTTTCTTGAAATTGTCAACAGGATTTCAGACTTGTTCAGTGCAGTAAACAGAGAGAGACCTGGTCATACAGGAATCATATAGGAAAATGAGAGAAAAATTGAATAGGAAAATGCCTATATCTGCAGTGATATAATTTATCTTCACCATGACTTCTGACTGGAACCAATGGCAGTGCAGTTCAGGTAGGAGGCATACATATAGGCAGGAGCAGACAATAACACTGAGGCCATTAAAAAGTCATGTGAATCTGTTATTAGGATGTGTTTCTGTTATTAATGATCAACAAAACAGAGTCCTGCTCTCCTCCTACAGTGTTGCCATTGACATCTGCTGCTCAGCAACTTAGCATATTAGAGTCTGAGTGCCATTTTGGGAGGAACTGATTTCCAGAAGGAGGGGTGAACCTTGGGTGAAACAAAGCAGGATGTTTTCCATTGCCAAACCCCAGAACAGAAGTTAATGTAATTAACAAGCAATATTATCTGGTGTGTACAACTGAGGAGGAGTTCTTCCTCCTACTCCTTGGATGGACTCTATTTGTATTACAAGTTCTGCAGGAGGAAATTGTCTTTCTCTTTGCACTGTGTAAAGCACCAAGGTGCCTGAGTTGAGCTGGGACTAAATGCTACCAAAAGAGAAATGTATTCTTTGCTGTAATATTAAAGTTCCCTCTTTCTAGCATCTGTTTGACCCATAGAGAGCTGTGGACCTTTGTTCATCTGTATCAGGGCTGGAGTGCCAAGAGGGACTCATCTTCCCTGGACAGCAGCACTCACTCCAGCACTACTGCACTT
Organism: Entomyzon cyanotis; assembly: GCA_024500445.1. Classification (NCBI taxonomy): domain Eukaryota; kingdom Metazoa; phylum Chordata; class Aves; order Passeriformes; family Meliphagidae; genus Entomyzon; species Entomyzon cyanotis. Next base: position 12,122,891 of record JAKEPQ010001016.1, read on the forward strand.
TCCCATCTCCTCACATGTCATATCCTGACATTTCATACAGTATTTCTTTGCTATCCCCAACTATTTAAAAGCATTCATGCTCATCATATTAACCCACACCTGTACCCACCTCACACTACTATTACATTTCCCAGAGGGGAAAGGCACAGCCTGTTGCTGTTTTTGAGGCCAGCACTGGCACCATAAGTCCTCAAGAGCTTCATGTTATCCCAAAAAGTGAGATCTTTCTGATCACAAGTCACTGGGAATGTAGTTGTGCCATTAACCTTATAGAAACTTATCCAGTATAACTCAAAAATGAATTCTTTGCCAGTAGTTAGATGGCAGGTGCTACTTTCATAGTTGACATCCTCAGTGATGATATTCAAACAGCAAAGTAAATATAACTATTTTCAATTTTAATCTCTGTAGCAAACCAAGAGGAAGTAACTCAAATATACCATGAGGTTAGCAAGACAAAAAACTGATAGAAACTGCATATTATTACTTTTCCCAAGGTACTTTTTTTCTATTTCAGAAAAAAGGAGCCACAGACACAAAGGAGAGAAATAAGTATTGGTGATCATATGGCCTCTTAAATTAAATGTGCATTTTATTTGTTATTTTCCTTCCTTGTCTGTTTCATGAATCTTGTTTCTCTGATACTAAAGCATGGATATCTAAAAAAGAAATATTGAATTTTTTGAGAGAAGTCTTCTTTGGAGACACAATAAAGGTTGCCTTCAGGATTCACAGGGCTCTTGTTTTCTTAGTATAAGTTTTTTATTTTTACTGTATTTCACAGATATACAACTTTCACAGAGCAGGCTCGGCAGTTCTGTGTGAAATATAACTTCAGCAATGCCTTTAGTTCCTCAGTCCTTGGTAGGCAGCATATGAATAAGCTCTGAGAAAAGAATGTTCAGACATTCAAAATGATACAAGTAATTTGATGATGGAGATATTAGTAGAAAAGAAGGAAACTCAGGTGTGAAGATGAGTTCAAATGCTCATAACTCAATAAAATGATTTGTTGAGCATAACTTTAACCCTGATCCTTAAGCTGAAGGAAAGATAAGGGAAAAGTACCAAAAGAAAAATTCCATATGCTGTTCCTACTCTCCTTTCTGTTGACTTCCAGTACTTAGTCATCACATATATCACAGAGTGTCTGTAAAGATTTCGAGAGCACAGCAATCACACTATGCATGAAACCTGGCATATATAAATGATGCATTTGCCACTAGGGCTACAGCTCATCTCCATAATTCCCATAAATTTTGGGAAGAAAGAGCAAGAAAGGCTCCTATCTGATGTAAATTGGCAAAGATCTATTAACGTCACTGGTGCTGGGCTGATTTACACCATCGGAGGAAGCAGCCTTGCTCAGCCATTGACTAAATAGTGCCACTAGTGAACAGGCTGAGCCAAATAAACTGCAGCAAGGACTTGCCACAATTCATTAGATTCCTTAAGAAGTCATGAGTCTACTGCACAGTACTATTACAGATAAATTTAAAGGTAGATTTATCTAGGAAATGCCAGCAAGCTTCAGATATATAGGTATAGACAGCTATAGATAGAGACAAAATTTCTTAATCTAATCTTAGTTACATTGCTGGAAACCCAGGTGATCTCTGCTGACATGGAATTGATTTTATCCACAGTACCAGGAACTGGAGAGAAACCTTGGAAATAACTGGTGGAGAGAAAGTGTTTTTCATCCATGTTCACTTGTTTTGTTCTGGAAAGACTTGTTATCTCAGCATGCTCCCCATGCTCAAGCCCTGAGCACCACATATTTATATCCCCAGTGCTCAGGCAGCATCACCACCATGCCTGCTTTCCTGTGAGGATAATGTCTTGTAGTGACATGACAAATTCCCAGCACAGGAAAGAGTCTGCCCTTATCTTCTCTAAATGTGCAGGCAAGCTCAGAGTACACCCCATTGCCTTCAACTCACTTCTTCAGATATTTAGCCTAAGGCTTTCCAAAGGAAAATCTCCCTGGCTTTTCTTCGCCCCTGTTCCACAGGCATCTCCAAGCACCCATGGGTATGTCATCCTTTTCTCCCTAATCTCTCTGCAGGCTGTAATCACCTCCTAAGATACAAGAAATTTCACAGAGGATTCTTCACAACAGTAACTGTTACCAAAGCAATGCAGGTTTTGGGTCACACCAGATTTCTTCATTTCTTATCATACCATTTCAGCAAATAGTTACAAAATGAACTGCACATATTTATGCAACCACACTAATCTCACTTTAAAAATTCAGGGAGTTTATCTGTTTATTTTTCTGGGTAACCTGTTTTTCCCTGGCTGACTACTGATCTTCTCAAGGCATTCAGCCAGGTTCTGGCTCCAGAAAACATTAGTTTCTAAAACACTATACACCATTAAATCCTCACCACTTAACTCTTCCAAAGTCTTGATTTTATCAGACATATTGTCTTGATCATAACTGTAGGTAATATATCTGAGCTCAGGAACATATTAGATTTAACCACAGCCCAGGCAAAGTTCTCATCTAGTTACCTATCAAAAATAGATTTATTATGTCTGAGATATAAGTTACTCAGACTTCCTGTCCACCTGTCTCATTTCTGCTTAGTTGAGCAGACCTTTGAGTGTGTTCTGGAGTGTGTTAAGTGTCAGCAGCACTGAGGGCTAGGTGGGTAATGCACAACACCTGATGTGGCCCAATCCTCACCCAAGGGAACTTTCTGCAGGCCACATTCTTACCTTTCCTGCATGATCCCAGTTCTGGTTCATGTTTCCTCTGGATCCAAGAGGGGAGTTTCACATTTTGGGAGACAACAGAGCCAATGGACCAGCAGATAGGACTCCCTTTAACTTATTCAACTCTACTGAGCAATTTCCATGAAAGCAGCATTTCACAGGAACCTGACCACCAAAAATCCACCTGTGATGGGCTTGCACACCAACAGCTGACCAAGATCTGAAAACTCATAGTTGTGTGGGAAAGCTGAAGGATTGAATGTCTTTCCAGGAAGCAAAGAAGGGTTGATTTGTTTTCACAATTTCCATACTTCCTCTATCAGTTATGGCTCTTTGGATTTTGAAGCTGAACTGAACTTTTTTTCTTTTTAATATCTGTCACCATCACCAGCATTTAGGCTTCCCTGCTGTCCCACAAACATGTATTGGGTTTGCAATGTGCAGCCAAACATTTAGGCTTCTCTCCAGTATCTTCAGCCAGGAATTTGTCTCAGGTGTCAATTATACTGGTGACAGGCATTAGGACCTGCTGTGCTGTTTTCAGGGCTTTACCTATATATTATGCTCAGGAGAGGCTTTCCATCAGTAGTTACAAGTATACGGTGTGTACACACACTATACACTATATAAAACTATATCTATACAACTTTAAATATATGTAGATTAAATACAAGAGAGTGTAACTCATAAAATACGCCAAAATGTTATGAAATGCCATGACACAACACCTGAATCCCTCCAAGAGTTGCTTAAACTGTTAAAAAGCTAAGTATGCTATGATCTTTTGGGAAACTTCTGGCCTAGACAGATAATATTATATTAGTTTTAATACATCTTACATCAAAATTAGATGGGCATGGTAAGAAATAAATGTAAATTATTAGGAAGCATAAAAAGAATAATTTTACAAGAGGGAAAAAGACAATGACCTGATATGATATAGTTCAGGCTAGTTATGGTGCCAACAGTTCCAAAGTATTTAATTAGTGAGGTCCATAAACAGTGTCCAAATAAATTTTTTTACTCTATTTTTTACATGCCTAGCTTATTAAGAACAATCCAATGGGATGGGGTTTTTTTAATTAATAAAATTTTAGATTGCAAAAAAAATTGTTTAGGGGATTGGAAACATTCTGCATTCTTTATGCAGGAAAAAATTCCATTTCTTAGAGAAAAATCGTTCCAGCTTTCACCAGTTTATTCAGTGCCAGCAGGATTTAAAGGTATTCAACCATGTGCATCTAATATATTGAAGTTGTAACAGAAAGTTGGACATCTCACAAAGAAACAATCCCTTGTCTGCAAACACAAGATTTAAAGGGAAAATTAGGTGTATATTTTGTATCTCCAGTAAAAGGCATGAAGACAGACTCAGTATAGTAGAAAATATATTGTTATCCAAAGCTGTAAAAATCTGTCCTGCTCAGTCATTAAGCTGAGATTCTGTGTGTATAAACTCCATATTCTTGCCAGCAGATCAAAGGCAAGTTGATGAACGCAGAATTGCCTACCTACTTTATCTTCATGCAAATGAGCTGAAGTGCCCTTGGCAAAGAATGCAAAGTCATGCCAACAGAATACAGATTTAATATTGCTGTAGCAAGGTATTTTATTAAAGCTGCAGTGAAGTGTCTGCCCGGACAGAAAATTCTGATGACCAGCATTTCAAACAACAAATACTACCTATTGTTCATCCAGCACATTACTGTTCTATTGTAATGAGGAAAGACCTGGCAGACCATTAGGAAAAGTAGTTTAGTTTAAAAAATCCACTGAAAATATGTAATTGTGGGGAGAAAGGAGAAATAATTTATTAAAAGTTTGTTTCTGAGAAATTCTTAATTGGGAGAAATACCTAGCACCCAGGAGAGTCTTTTATGCCTCTTTCTCATCATTATATAGAGTGATAAGACTGAAAGAGCTGTCAGAAATTTTTTTTAAAACTTGAGAGAGCTCTTTGTCTCTAAGGCAAATGTCATTCTTATTGTAAGTCCTCTCAACCTCTCTAGTCTATAAATACAATGAGTTAAAATCAGGTTGAAGGAAAACACAAATTTTTTTTTTTTTTTCATTTTCCTTTATATTACATCCAGGTGATCCTTTTTACTACTATTAGACATACACTTCATTTCAGTTTTCTGATTGCAGTTCTCAAACAGCTTTAGAAAACTAGGTATTTAACACTTTATTTTCAGAATACAAAATCTAAATTTGTCTTTAAAGGAGAAGTAATGTTGATGGAAAATGTAAATCAGCTCTAACAAATAGTGTATTCCAAAGTCATTATATATATTTTGATCAATATAGGGAAAAAGAAATAGTAATCAGAATTACAAACTTCTTGGTATGCTCTTTTCAGCTTCATTCAAAAATATGAAATATTGTTCATTTGATCAGGTAAGTTGGACAATTTTACTGTTTCCAAAAGTATTTTGTGCTGTAGGTCTTCAATCCTCATACTACTCTGAATGTCATATGAGGATTATCTTTGCATGTTTGCAGGAACTTCTCTGCATAACATTTGGGTTATCTATCATAACAAAACCAAGACAAAAAATAATGAAAGTAATAATAATAACAAAAAAAAAAAACCAAGAAAGCCTAGCTTGTGGCTCAATAACAGACTCTACACGTGCACATACCCAAAGAGGAAAATTATCTTAGAGCTTTCTTGTCTCCAAGAGCTTCCCCTCCCTGGCCCTCACAGCCTACTCATTTTCCTGCAAGCCCCTGATGCCTCACTGCTGAAATGACCTCAGGTTCCTGAGAACCTATCATGGGGACAAGACTTTTGCAGGGATTAAAGTTATCTGAGGTGCAGGCTGTACATGCCAAAATATTCCAATTTAAATAAGATTAAAAATATTAATCCCTGCAGACATTCAGAGCTGCCTGCAGATTGTTGGTCTTACTATTCTCCCATGAACTTTCTGGTGTACAGTAATTGCACACTGTGTTAGTGTATAAATAGCACTAGACAGATAGTTTAAGACAAATATATCTCTTTATGCTTTGGTGACAGCTATACAAATCATTAATGGTGCCTAGTCCCCTCTATTGCTGTGAAGCATTTGAACAAGAAAAATAATGGTATGGGATAAAAATAGTCTTTAATTATCTCTAAAATGAATTTGCTGCCCCATAAACCGTGATGGCCTCTTACACTGACCAATTACCCTGGAGTGCTGCTGTGAGTACCTGTACACGTTTTGGAAAGTCAGGATACAGAAGCTATTATAGAAAGAATGAAGGAGCAGGTACAAAGTAACCTTGTGGTACTTCAGATAAAAACAGATTTTAAAGGGGGGGGGAAAAACCCTTGACAAAACTCTGAACTAATTTATTTTAGTATTTGTGACTATGTCTGGTCATAAGGAAAACTGGATTGTCACTGCTACGTCCATGTGGAAAGCTCAGCATCAGTCATGTTTCTGCACAAGAATTGCTCAGGTTTTGTCCCTGCTTTTTCAGAAAGATCAGGGAACAAGAGAGAGGTTCTGAAATGTTGTTCCAATTACAGAAGTTTCAAGCTTTTGAAATTAATTTTTAAGATTTTTATTTCTTAAGTTTTCATTTGTCAGCTGTGCCTCATAGGTGGTATACATACACAACACGTATTATAGTAAAGCAAGCATGCATATTGTACAGATAGTAGTTTTAGCAGGAGAGCCCCACAGAAAGTAAAAAAATCTTTTTCACTGACCTGAGTAAAATTGAGATTTTATCCTGAATATTTCATTCTGGCATTTAATTTCTGACTGTCTGTGCTTTAAAATTTAAAATGCAATATATTAATTAATCCCACTAATTAAAAAACTCCAAATATTTTAGCCTGTTATACCTCCCAGAAGCTTCTTTTTTATGTTATTTGAAAATGTGTTGACTGTAGGATGTTATTTCAAGAACATCTAATTTTACATTTCTGACATAACACTTCTGCTCTTGAAACTGGCAATCTAAAAGAGTAATGACTGGAATGATTCTGAAGCTATAACAAACAGTCTGAATTAGAGAGGTTTTTCCTGATACTCTTTTAAAATAGAAAATAAAAATTGTACTCACACATTTAACCCAAAGAAGCAACTTTGGGACCTACAAATGAATAAGCTATTACACAGGGTTGTCCTAGTGTGTCTGCCGTTTATTGGGACAAATGTTTCATGTCACAATTCAAAATTTAAACCAAAGAAAAACTTCATTTTCAAGCAAAAAGTCTGATGCACTTTATTTTAAAAGGTTCATTTAACAGAATGTTGAATATTCTTACAGAAATATTTGAGAGAAATCTTGAATACTCTTGCAGCATTATTGTAAGGCTTCACCACCTCTGCATGTTAAAACCAACTCAATGCAATGGTAGGAAAATCCAAATTTGCCCTTTATTTCAGTGTGTAAGAATACAATAAATGCACCACTATGTCTGACCAAGCATCCACAAATGCCTAAATTTCTGCCTAGGACAGGGGCAGGGAAGATTCTGGTTAAACCAATCCCTCAAGCTTGGCCAGTTTTTGGGATCTCTTATCTTCAGCAGCTCTTGCATTAGGGATGCTAAAGATACATCCCTTCTTAGAGTTTTTTTCTTTTTTTTATCCATTTATGTCTAAAGAGTCCAAGAATTTGTCTACTTCCCTGTCCAACTACTTACCTGCTGCCACATCCTTGTGTGGGAAACAATTTGCAGATGCCATAATCCTAGAAAGTATTTTTGTCATGTTGATTTTCTCTGCTAGGATTTTTCTGGAAAGATGACAGGTTTAAAAAGTCTACACATTGACACTGCCCATGGAAAAGTCTGAGGATTCTTACTGCTGTGGTACAGCTGCTCATTACATTGCATTTTTATCAGTGATTTTACTTTTGTTGGTATGTTTGTTTTTGTTTGATCATTGTTGGCTTGACAGGTTTTATGCTATAAATATTTTAGAAAAGTGAATACCATGAGAAACCAGAAATGTCACTGGAGTAATGATAATATAAAATTGGTACAAATAGTCACAAGGTAGCCTTGAGATACCTTCAGGCCATAAACCATGTGACTGTAGAGAATTTAGACCAATGTAAATTAATTTTTGAACATTAAATTACACTTGCCAAGGAGAATTTAAAGAGGATTCCTAAAATTTTCATCCTTCTTATAGGAGTTGTTCCGAGTACAAAAAAAAAATATTTTGCTTGAACCACAACAGTCTTTCCCACTGAGGAAAGACAAAGAACCACAACTGCTGACAAAATAACATTTGGGGTAAACCACAGCATTCATTGTTCACAGAGAGTCAATGAAACTGGGAATGACTGAAACTATGTACTATGAAAAATATGCCATTCAGAATGTAAAATTCCTCTCTTCTTTTCTTCTTATGATTGAATTAAATTGAAAAAAAAAAAATAAAAAGGAAAAAAGGAGCTTTGCCATAACAGAAAAAATAAATAAGGTAACAATGTCACAGTAGTAACATACAGAAAACATAAGTATTTGCAGAACTCTGTAATAAGATTTCTTATGAAAACTGAAAACACATAGAATTCACTTGTTCTGAGGTCTCACTGCAATGAAACTGAGCTGAGATTTATTGAGAAATACATTTGAATTCATAAAACTCCCAATAAAATATGGAATTTCATTGGGGTTTGCTATAAAGCAAAATTATAGGAGCAGTTTGGAGTGGTTTGGGTTTTGAATGCCAATCCAGTTGCAGTAAAATGATCATGCCAAATTCCCAGTGCTAAAGTCATGGTCTCAAATAAATTCTAAGTCTATTTTAATTTTATTTTTCACAAATGCACTTTTAAAGAGATAATAACCTGCAAATAGTACTGGCAGTCTAGTATGTTCCTCCAGGTTTGTCTCGATGTACTTGGCAGCATAAGCAGAACTGGAAAACAAACCCTGTTGAACTACAAGATGGTTTGTATGTATCCAGCCAAAGTTCCCACCACTCTCACAAAAAGAATGGTCTCCCAAAATTTCCTACACCAAGTAAACACACTGCAGCAGTCAGATTGGAGGTGAAACTTCTTTGCTTCAACCAAACGGTGATACTGTGTTTTCTTTTCATAACTTTGGCTAGAATGAGAGAGAAATGAATGAAGTGCATGCTGGTTTATTCCATGGCACATGGACAGCAAAACTGGGAGGTTTTCACAGCTGCTGACAACTTGCGTAAAAAACTGAGTCATTTAATTGAACAACTTTTTTAAACACTTACATTAACATGCCTGGAATGTGATTCTTCCCCCTCACTACATTAAACAGTTTTTAAGATAAAAATTTTCCTGTGAAATCTGAAGAAACAGGCTAGCAGTATCTTATATCAATCTGAGAAGAAAGTCCTTTTTTCCTAAAGTGGTTTACCTTTTTGCAAGTCTATCCTCTGTTCCCATGTGAATTACAGTCTCTGTGGGTTAGTTCATCTGAAGAGCCTGTGGACACCATGGTGCCTACTTAAGACAGCCAAAATCTTTTCAAATATTCAGTACCTCAGACACTTCACAGCTAAGCACTCAGTGCCAGAAAGGCCCTTCAAAGCTATACTACTACTTTATTTCCCAAAATATGTGATTTAATGTTTTTGGTTTTATTCACCCACATTTTCTCCATTACTCTACTTTACAGCCACAACCCATTTAAGAAAAGAATCATTTTTCCTATCTCCCTGCCACAGTTCAAGCACAATGTTGATGATCAAAAACGCAGTGTAAATCTTTTTCCTGCTTGTGCTTCTTGTAAGACATCTGATAGAATTTCTGCAATGTAGTGCAATATTGAAATTCAAGATATGCAGGCTGTATCACCTCATAATTGCAGTCCAACAGTGCCATCCTCTGCTCCCTGCAAATAACATTTCACTGTAACTCCAAGGATAATCTTAAGGAATTCTTATAATCAATAAGCTATAGTTTCACATTGTAAGTTATTGATGGTTTAAAAAGAAAATCTACTCTTCCAGCTGTAAGATATTCTCTGGGCAATTTCTGCTTAAAAAAGCATATTTAAAAAAAAACCCAAAACTTTTATACACTGGCATTGTCACAGATTAGATTTATGAAACCTCTCATTTGTGTTTAAAAATTTAGTTTGTACACCAATATATGCAATTAACTCTCTAGAATGTCTCTGTACTGTTTATTGGATCTTAAATGAACCCAAACATGGATCAGAAACTTATTTTCCATAATGCCTAGACACTAAAAGAGAAGACCCCTATCACTCCAAAAAAAAAAAAAAGCTTTCTAATTCAAAATTAAGATAAAACAGAATGTGATAATCAGAAACCATGGCCCAAAGACTGATAAAACCAGTACCTGTCTGCAGTGATCTGAAAATACACTGGCATGGGAGGGCTTAGGGGGAAATATAAAAGTGGATTTTTATGGATTCCACAATTTTAAATTTGAGTGAAGAGGAAACCTTCAGGACAATTGCGATAAAATATAAGGAATCAATAATAGCTTTGCTGGTAAAATCACCACATGTGAAAATTAGTGTCAGGAGATGAATAAAGTGCAAAGGTTCCAGAGGCAATAGAGAATGAGGAGTCAATGTAGACAGGCACACGAAGTTATGGCCTTGCTTTGTTGGGGTTTTTTGGTCAATCTACTTAAGTTCTCTTTCTACTATTGCAAATATTTGTGGGACAGTCACATGATCTCTAAATTGCATTAATTTCATCATCAAATTTGAGCAATCTCTCATTCTTTTCCTACAAAGAGCTGTGTGACATATATAAGGACATAAAGAGAAAATTTTTCCTAGGTGAGCAATTAAGCACTAGAAATTATGCCCACAAGTCATAGACCGGTTTGGGTTGGAAGGGACTTTAAAGATCATCTACTTCCATTGCTCCCTGTCATGGACAGGATATCTCCCACCATCCCAGGCTGCTCAGAGCACCATCCAGCCTGCCCTTGGACACTGCCAGGGATGAGACATCCACAGCTTCTCTGGGAAACCTGTGCCAGTGCCTCACCAATCTCACAGTAAAGAATTTCTTCCTAAGAACTTGTCTAAACCTGTCCTCCTTCCGTTTAAACCCATTCCTCCTTGTCCTATCACCTCATGCCCTTGCCAAAAGTCCTTCTCTAGCTTTCCTGTAGACCCCCTTTAGGTACTGGGAAGCTGCTAGAAGGTCTCTCTGGAGTTTGTTTTTTCTGCAGGATGAAAAACTCCATCTCTCTCAGCCTGACTTCCTAGGGAAAGGTGCTCCAGCCCTCTGATCATCTCAGTGACCCTCCTCTGGACTCACTCCAGCCAGCCTACATCCCTCCTACCTGGTGGGATCTCTGTATTTGGAGGCTTCCAAGATATCTGGAGAAAACCCTGAACTGACTCAAACGTGTAAGAGGAGTTTGACTAGGGATCTACTGAGATCCCTTCCCAACAAGATACTTCTGTAATTCAGGGATTCTGAAATATCCAATCAGCCTTATAAAAGTCACGTTTCGTGGATTGGGTAACTTTAGATACCACTATGTTAAATTATTGAAATAAACTGTTTTGAAAAACATAAATTGAACGAATTTATATGGGAAAGAAAAAAAAGTTGTGAGAGTTCTAAAATATCAACTACAGAGTCAAAAGCAAGTGATATGAGAAAATCTTATTTTTAAATGAGATTAAAACTTCTAAAGCCAAAGTGAAATTGAAATTAGGGGAAGAAAAGGAAGCTTTAAAAACTGTATAAAACTTTCTAAAGAACTGTTCAGCCTTTGGTAGAAGTGGGACTTCAGCACTATTGTGGATGTTATATTTCCCCGAGGAACTTTGAAATTATGGACTTCCTTCCCATTGATATCAACGGGCTTTTCATACACATACACTGTAACAAGCTATTTCGTACTAACAGCTTAATCTACATTGTACTTACAAAAATGTAGTATGGTGTTGTTCAGGAATTAGTCTTTGCCTGTCTTTTTCCATGATGCTGCTAGAAAAAAGTTCCATACCAGGTTGGCAACTACAACAACAGTTTAAATGACACTGACAGATTGTAGCTGCACTTGGCTTGTATGTCAGAAAAACCATACAAATTGCAGATGAAGATTCACTTTCCTGCTTCACCTGTCACAGCTTATTTTTTCAATACTTAGGAATGATGTTGCTGACGTTAAATAGCAATAAATGACCCTCATTATGCTCCTCTCTTGGTTAAATGAGTCTCAAGAGTGTAAGTGAGGTTCCCACCTTCTTCTAGCAGCTCTGGATACACCATGTGTTTATTCTATGTTGGTAGCATAAAAATACTGTGTGATAGAATTCTGTACAAAAGCCAGAAGATCACACACGGGATCTTAACTTTCAAAAGCAACTAGCTCGAGAGCTCTGAAATCAAGGGAAAGGCAACCTTGAAGAAGAGCAGGCAAAACAGAAGCTTAAGGGTGTCTGTTTCCAGGATATAGGAAAATTCAGCCTGCATAAAAATACTATAGGTTTCTGCCACAGGAATTTCTGACCTTCAGCAGTAGTAGATTCTGAAAGAGAAAGAAAGCAGAAGTAGCACAGGGGAAATAGGCCAATGTGAAAACTACCTGACTTTCCTGCTACTTGGTCTATTTGGCACCACTGCAATGAGGTTGCTGGACAATCTCTTTTCCATGTCTTTAACATGCTTTTTCTTTCCTAGCCTGCACACCAAGTGTGAGTGGTAAAGGATGGATCCATGTACTGGGATTTTCCCAGGGTGGATTTCCCTGGAGCAGGTCTACCCCACTGCACTTCTCAAAGGCTGGTCATTTCTGGGCTCATTAGTCATGATAAAAAAGAAGAAAAGCTCCTCCTCCAGGACTCCCTGACTTATTCCTGGTCCATTCCCATTGCATGGATCTTCAGAGTTACATATCTGACACTACCCTTGTCCTCTTCAGAGTAATCCAGGTAGCAAAGATCTGCTGTTTAAACTGCTTTGAGTTTTTCTAGGACATTTTGACTGACAAAGATGCAGAAGCCATTCCCTAAATGACTGAGCTGAAAGGACATCAAGGCAAGGAGTTCCCGAGCACTACTTGCATCTCTTCCACTGTCACACTAATGTATGAAAAGGGGGAATGTGTCCAAAGCTTATTTTGAGGAAATGTTGTTCACAGCACAGAGAAACTCGGTAATGTTTTCTCTAGTAATATTAAACTGTTACAACACTTTGGGGGGGGAAGGCTTTTTTTAAAAAAAATCTTGTTTATCTTTAGTTATTATCTCAATAAAATGATGAATAATTACATTTGCTGGCTTTTGGTTCTTTCTTATTCACTGTGTAGCTTCACAGGTTGAAGGGGTTTTCAGCAAGTTAACTGATGATATTAATCCTTTTCCTTTGACAGTCTTCTCAGAAAGTTCTGAAATTATATGATTAGCCTTGAAATTAATCATTCTAAGAATTTTTCTAAATCCCCTGCTGAAAGCTATCAAGTAACTAAGCTGAACACCAACACTGAAACCATCTATACACAAAAACTCTCTCCCTCACATAGTAAATTCAAAATAATAGAGATTTAAATTATGCAAGCATGTTATGTGTGTCTTTTCCTTGCCATCATAGACATTTTCAAATATGAATTGATAGCACAGTAGTGATTACAGTTGGTAACATTATTTAAAGACATAATTTCAGGGATCAAGCAGTGAAACACCATTAAACAGTAACATCATTAAACGTGAAGATCTGATTATTAACTGCTTTTAAGTATGTCTATGCTAAATATCCCTAGAATGGCTTGCTAGCATATTTATAAGACACTATTTATTCTCTTTATTACCAATTATATTTCAAAATTATTTTATCTTTTATATTACCTACTGTGTAAACTAAATGTCACCCATCATTTGAGTTTTCGAAAATGGCTCTCAGAGACATTTAATGCAGCTGCTCAAACAGCTTGTAATAGCTCATTTATGATTAAAATTTTCAGTATTTTTACTGAATTTTTTTTCTATATTTAACAACCAAGACTGTATTCATTAAAATTGTGCTTTATTAGTATCTGCATTAAGCTATGCAGCAAAATGTCAGAGTCCAGAGCCTGGGCTTTATGCCAGGTTAGTGTCCTATCCTGAGCTGAGATTGTTTAGGTATTTTACTACTTCATGGAAGCAGTTGTGAGAAGCTTTGAATTAAGGTGATTTGCTACCTTGATTTTTTTCTCTATTTTTCTGCTCATATTGTAGATTCTGAGTGTTTATCATTTATTAACCCAGGACTGAGGTGTTTATTTATCTTCGGACATCTTGACCAAAAAATGTAGGTAACAACTCCCGATTAGCTACACCACAGCATGTGGGAAAGGATTTCCAAAAACACTGCATGCTAGTATAGTTTCAAGATCATCCATTGATTCTGAGAGTGCATGTATTGTACTCTGGGATTTCTAAATCCTTGTGAAAATCCCACCAGTAACACTCTGTGAAGAGCAGTCACTGTGTCAATAGGTTATTTAGGTATATGTGGACACAAGCCTTGATGTTAAGTATGCAGTGGAGTATGCCAAGGCCAAGAGTTCTTCATTACATTTCTCAATCTAACTTTCAAAGAATTAGTTTATTGCTGTATGATGTGTTAGAAGAGAAAAAACTAGTTCAAAAGAAGAGTGCCTGACAAACTTAGTCTGACCAATACAAACATATCTATTCCATAGTTTTCTCACCCATAGCTTTAAAAAACAAAATTCAGTGGCATAATGAAGAAGAAAGGTTACAACTACAGTGTTCTTCTGGTGCAATCCCCCTTTCCCTATAGCAGCAGAGGTGATTCTGTCTAGTGCACAGAAAGAACAGAAAGCAAGGTGCTCTGCTATCTCATAGATCACCTTCTTTACAGCTCTTGTCAGCTCCTGCCCTGAGCCATTACTGCTGCATGTCAGTGAAGTCAAGGGAGATCTTCCTAGCCCACATAGCTTGGTCTAAGAATAACAGTTTAAAAGATTTAAATATTCATTTGAAAGATAAACTGAGTTGTTTAGAAATTATGTCTTTGACACTAGCCATGCCCTCGTAGTTCTTGAACCATATTTTAATTTGTTGGAGCAACCCAAATCTGCATATCCCTCACTGATTTTATTAAAATTGGTGGGCAAGCAAATATTCATTTAAGAAGGCTAATTACCAAGCTAAAGTATTGCAATTTTATTTAGCTAATTAGGGATGGAACAATGCACTAGTAAAATTAAGGTCATGATTAAAGTAGGTTCAGTAAGTCTAAGGCTTGAGCCACAAAAGTGGAATGTATGTAGGGATTCTGAACTGTGAAATTGCCGCTGAAATGTGTCCCTTTCCAAGAAGGGTCCATCTCCATGAGCAGGAAGTCAAGCAAGAGTGGCAGGAGCCCTGCCTGGATCAACAGGGAACTCCTGGAAAAGCTCAAACATAAAGGGGAAGTGTGCAAGAGGCAAAAGCTGGGACAGGAGACCCAGAAAAAGCAGAGAAGCACTGTCTGAGGGTTCAGGGACACAGGGAGGAAGGAAAAGCTTATGTGCAGTTGAATCTCCTGAGGGCTGTGAAAAGCAGCAAGAAGGACTTCAGGGGATACATCAGCAGCAGAAGACATGTCAGGGAAAATGTGGGCCTGCTGACAACCTGGTGACCAAAATCACAACAAAGACCACAGTACTGAATATCTTCTTTGCCTTTGGCTTTCAGGAGCCTGGAACCCCTGAGACCAAAGGTAAAGATCCCTTCTCACCAAAGTAGGGTCAGCTTAGGAAACATTTTAAGAGAATAGACAGACACAAGTCCATGGGACCTACTGGGATGGACCCACAGCTGTGGAGAGAGCTGGCCAGTGTCATTACAAGGTCACTTGGAAATGTCAGATTGATTAGGGGAGTTCTGTGAGGACTGAAAGAAAGCAAATGACTCTCCTAATTTGAAAAAGGTTGAAGAATTATCTGGAGGACCACAGACTGGTCAACCACACCTCAGTCGCTAAGGAATTGATAGAGAAAATCTTCCTGTAAATTCTTTCCAAATATATGAAGGACATCAGCATGAATTGTAGCAATCAGCATGGGCTTAAGGGAAAATCATGCTTAACCAACTTGATAGCCTTGGATGACTGGTGGGTGAAGAGGGAGAAGTGGATGCTATTTTCCTTTACATTGACAAGGCTTTTGACAGCCTCCCATGTCATTCCCACAGACAAGCTGATGGAGTGGAGTCTGCCTAAGAGAAAAGTGAGATGGACTAATGCCACAGAACAGGGAGGAGTGGCTGATGCACCAAATGGGTGCAAGCTGAATAGAGGGACCTCAACAGGCTGCAGAAATGGGACTACACATAAACATTATGAAGCTCAGCAGAGGGAAATATCAGTCCTATCCCCAGGAAGAAATAAACCTAGACATTAAATTACATTTTTTCCATGGATGAAGAAGATAACTCTGTGAAATACAAGAAGAAAGCTCTCTATGTCTGGAAGAAAATAACTTATTTAACAAATTAAGAAACACATATTTATAGGTCAGGATTCATCTGACCTTTACTTGGTGTCCACATCAACTCAGCACAAACCATATCCTTGAATGCCTAATACTCTCCTACTAGCTATACAGCACAAGTTGGGTTTTGATTTTATCAGAATAAGTGGAAAGTACTTTACATAATTATATATATTTGTAATTTTTCCAATCTTATCAGTGTTGTATTTACAGTTCACTTATGACATTTCCTCTGTCGTTGCCACTAAAAGAAATCCTAAGAGCAATTATTTCCTTACTGACCTGTCCTAGTCAGCTAGAAAATTCTGTTATTTTCCCTACCTCACTCTGTCACTCATTCACACTCCCCTGATTGGCTGTAGAGATTTATTTTTATTCTTTCTACTTGGTGTTATTATGTTATTAAGGTTTTAGGAATAGCAACCTTAAGTAATTGCCCCAAAGTAAATAGAAGTACTAAATCTGCTCCATGTGAGGCTGCAAGCCCATTTACAAAACCTAAAATGCAATGAGTCATTAGACTTACTAGTCTGGCTGTTGAGGACAGTCCTCAGGCTGCAGCTCATAGAGCAGGTGATGGTTGCACAGCTCTCCAAAATGTGTTCAGAAATTAGGTGGCTGCCTGTAGTAATACAAGATTTAAAATATTCTGTTTAAAAAAATTATCCATGTTGATGGATGCTAACATTAAAATGTGTTGTTTACTTTGAATTTTATCTAGAAACACAAGGATGCTCCTGACTGACAATTTAAAATGTTGACTTTCCTTGGGCTGTCAAAGACAATTATGAATTATGCACTGGTGCACTGTTAATACATAATCTACCTATGCAGGGTTGGATTTTTATGCACTCATTTATTAACCAAAAAATCTTTTTATGTATTACTAGTTAACTCTATATTGCTCCTGTTTGGAAGGGAGGGAAGATGTTGACATAATAGAAGACAGACTAAATTAAAGAGATGCTAAAAGCATTGACATCTATGCAAGATCATAGGCACATTTGAATCTGATAGCCATCCTTTTAAAAAAAAGCTACTCAAATTCGCATTAAGCTGATCAAGAATATGAAGGAAAACCACTTTAATTTCTTTTTATTTGAGACAGACTCTAACACAAAACTAATTTTGAGAGTAAAATTACTTGTGTTAATCTTCCAATCTTTGGACCTCTAAACCTTGTTCCTTCAAGTAATTATATTAAACCAACTCAGAATTTTTTTCTCTTGCTAATTTCCAGCCAGAGAAGGCAATAAAAACAGAATAATTAACCATAAACAATTTTATTTGCCTAATTGTATTGAAGCTTCAGACGGACTGTTTTAACGGCCATTACACATGGATGCATTTTGCTTCTTAACCCAACGCTGAACGGCAGAACCAGTTTAGAGTTTTGACCCCAGCAGGTTCAACATTTCCCCTTTTTCTTCTTCTGATTCTTTTTGTCATATTTCTTTTTCTCATTCATTGCATTTATTAGAATGCTTATATCACAGTTAAAGGAAGAGACACAGTCAAATTTAACACCTCACTACTCCAGGATTCTCCAGGAAGGAAACACAGGGCTATTCCCTTTTGAAAGGATTTAGATTTTCTAAAGAGATTTCTAATGAAAAGTGTGCCCATGATGCAGTGGGAGGCACAAAAGGCTGACAATGACAAAGCAGAAAAAATAGGGAAAAAACCAGATGCTTTCATTATCTTTACAATTACAGGTCCTTGTGTTTTAAAATAAACAACTGAGATGTAAAAGATTGAACAAAGAATGATTACTTTATCACTTTAAAATATAATTTTTGTAGTAATCTCTGAATCTGATCTGTTTTGTTTTCTTCCCCCAACTGAGTATGCTTATCTGAGAAATTAGTTTGATACAGTCTAAAGTGTGGAGATAAAAGAGTCTGTACTACCTAAACATGTATTCCTGTCTGACTTATCTCTGCCTGTTCATTATCCAGTTTACTCTGATTCTGTTTCTTTTCCTTCTGGTTATTCGTTCCTCTTCTCATTTCTTACATTCTTTCACCTTGTGCATCTCCCACTCTTTTTATGTCCAATTATGTGGACATAAAAATGTTCCAAAGATTGTACTAGATCAAATCTATTTTTGTAAGAAGACCAAATCAGCAAGGAAATGATGAGATATATAACTGATTTTAAGTTCAACTTTGCTCCCCTACCTCCAATTAAATAAAAACTTTCCAACTTTGCAAGCCAGTCATAATATATGACACCTACCTTCAGGTCTCACCTTTTTTTTTTACAAATACCTGAACTGGGTCACAACATGCCTGGACTGAGACCTTTATGTCCTTAACAGTGTCTGTAAAATAGCTTCATCAGCTTCCTTGGTTAGTATTACCTTAAAATCCATTGCTTTAGTCAGGTTTTACTTTTAATTTTCCCATCAATTCAATTCAATCAGACAGTCAGAATGAAACTCAAAGAATCAGAACCAAAGTTAAAAATAATCCATTATAATTCTACTTTTCTAGTCAAAACTACCACACAGTCCCCCTTGGAGTATAAGCCTGGTTTGTTATGACAAGAAGAGGTGGTATTAAGAGTAATTTAAAGTTATGGAAGACACATTTTTAAGCTTTGAAGAATCATTTTACACTTGAGTGAGGGAGGGTAGGGAAGAATGCAAATCACTGTCAGCTCAGAAGTCAAAGGTAAAATGCAAATTTTAGTCAGGGTTAGCTCTGTGGTATTAATTGTTTCACTTTCTCTTTCATCTTCGAAGCCAGGGTAGTTTTAGATATTTTTACAAATAAACACACTTTGATGAGCAACAAACAGTGTAAGAGTGATATGTTTTCTGTAAGCACACTTGTTACTGAGGCCACTCATACACAGATGTTTGCTGGTTGTGGAGCTTCAGCAAGACTCAGAAGAAAGTAGTATTCAAATATATGATTTAAGAGAAGAATTGGGGGTCGATTTTGGCTGGCTGTTCTGTTTGCTCTCAAGTGAAGAAGGTGAAGATCACAGTGAAAAAGACAAGAACTGGGACTAATGTTTGCTTTCAAACAGAGTGAAAAATAACCATCTTTCTTTTTTACATTACTCATGGGAAGGAGATCTGTCAGATTCAACAGGAATAGTCACAACCTGTCTGATTAAACAAAGGGTCCTTTTTGCTGCCTCATTCCCTTGTCCTCTGAGATCCATGCAGACTTCACTGGAAAGGTTTCACTTCATCTGTCCTTCACTTCACCTGTGAAGAAGAGGACCTTCTGACATCTACCTGCATCAGGAACAATGATGAAAATGTTTGGCAAACCCAGGAAGAGACCTGGGATTTTTACAGGCAAGGCAACTGTGGCAGTTCCCAACACCTGAAAATATTTTCTATTCTATATTCATAGCCATGCCTGTCTTTTCTTAGCTAAGCATTTGGATGAGAGAAGAAAAGTTTATCTTCAAATTAAGGTCAGTATCTGGCCCAACCAGCTTTCCTGGTGTATATGCAATATTTAACAGAAAGCTGGTATATATATTGTTTAATCTAAGTAGTCCATTTGAGAGTTTAAAGTAGTTTATTGAAATAGAAAAGAGCTTGAGTTTTGTTCTCTCTGGATATCTGTCATGTAATGACCATTCCTACATTTCCAAGTCAAACTCATAAACAGAATTATACTTCATGTTCCCTTATTTCTCTCCCTCTTACTGAGGATTTGGTCAATTAACACTTCCAAGTATTACACCTTTAAGGAATCAGAGAAGTGTGAAATTGCCTTATAGTAGTGACAAGGATGAAGAAATCTTCCAAAGTCATTACTACAGCTCTAAATCTGGAGTTAAACTTAAATATAACATACACTACGAGCTGAAAGAGAAAGAATGAGAAAATATTTGAGTTATTTGCTCCAAATTATTTTAAATCCATGTATATAAAATTATTTATGTTAGAATCACAATCTGAAATTTGAGTTGTACTTCACCTTGTCTCACAGTTCTAAGAAACAGTTAATGTAATCAAATTTTTCCCACCAGCATTTTATTCAGTCTTACCTTTTCTACTTCTCTGTGGTTGGGAAGGGGTAAGAGAGAAGGCAGATATATGGACATGAGATAACTGGAATAAACTGGTGCTGCTTATGCCCTCCTTACTAAAACTGTTGCTGCATAGCAAGACTGGATTACTGAAATGCCTGCTATAGGTATATGTTGATGTACTTAAATAGGAAAACTGCTTCAGGAAATAGCAAATTCAACAGAAGGTCTTTTGATAGGTAACTTTCCACTAGGGACAAAAGTAATGCTGTTTTTAGATACAATATAGGAACTTCCAAGCCACAGGTCTGTTTTTTCCATTCTGGAAAAATGAACATATGAAAAGAACCTCTACTTTTGAGTTCACAGAATAATAGAATCAATCACAGAATCAAATCAAGATGGTTCAAGGCCACAGGGCAGTCTCGGGCACTGGAATGGAAGCAGTGACACCTTTCAAAGAGTAATTATTCATAGAAACAGAGTGAGAACAATAAGGAAGCTCTTTCTCTAGCCTGGCAATAACAATGATGTTGAAGGAGATAGATGACCTGTAGACTAGCTCCTCATCTCAGCAAGACAGGCTCATTTTATTCAATACCTCTAAAAATGAAAAAGACATTTCATCTTCTTTTTCTGAAGGTGTATTCCTCCCTTTTCTTCAGACTATCACCAACAAAAGTAGGCTGTTTTCTCACAAAACACTGATATTTGGACATTAAACTGTAGGGTTCGAATGAGTGAGATGAAAAATTAATGCAATTTATTTCTTTTTCTACCTAATTTTTTATTTATTTTCAGGCATGCAGTTGGACTGATGGATATTAATGAGGAATTAATGTGAAAATCAGAGAAAAATTTAGATGTCACTACATTAAAATTGCAGCCACTCATGGAAATCTGACAGCAAAAACATGGGAAAAAATCTAAACCAGATAATAGCAAACAGAAAACTTTACCTTTACATGATCCTTGCTCTTCCCTTAATCACCTGGACAAGGAAATATCTGAGACTAAAGGCAATAAACAGGAGAAAAGGTAAATAAATAACCCAATACATGAAATGCCTTTACCAGCTCTGACAGAAAACTATGCTATCCATATTTGCAAGGTAGTTTCTCAAGATCCTGGATATGGGTAATTTTCCCTGATATGTGAGATATCATCTGAAAACCTATTTAAATATGGTAAAACACACATCTAAAACACCTGTGTTTTTTAAGACCTTGGGCATATGTTCAGCTGAGTGCTGTAAATTTACAATGCAGATACTAAATGTGGGATTTATCTCACCTGGCCTGGGAGAGCCAAGGTGAGGAAGACTACAAGAGCAATTGTCACCTTTGGTTCTGAGTTTTTGAAGAGAGTAGCAAGCATGTTTTCTAGGTATCAGTTTGTGGGATCTTCGCTAAAAGTCATTATTTACTCACCTGAATCCCACCAGCAAAGAGAGAGTATATTTTCAGAAAGCTTTTTCAGGCTTTGCAATATTAATTGGAACCAAACCAAATCGTTATTAACCTTTGCACTGCACAGTACTTTTCTATAGAAACTCTGAAGTTTTGTCTATTTATTTAATTTTTGTTGTGATTTCTTTTTTTATTGTGAAGATTGGCCAATTAAGGGTAAATTGTCTAGCTGAAGTAATCAGGGAAAATGGATGTCAGAGGTCAATTCATCCAATTGCATTAAATGAGAGACAACATTTTCTTTACTCATTTAATTACATCAAATAACATCTGCAAGACATATCTACCCTTAAAAATGAAGAGATGTGTATTTGGGAGTACTGGGATTCATTCCAGGACTAGCATCAAACCTTGAGGAATTTCAATCAAAGTGAGAAAAGTCACAGTACTGCTGTAAAATAGTATTGTGTACAGATCTGTGATTTCTTCCCTAGTAGACATGGGAAACAATTCTTTTCCTTTCCAAATGGATTTCTAAAAGGGATTTTTAAAGCTGAAACAATTAAAAACACAGCATGTTGTCTACCGAGGCTGTCTTGCATACAGAAAAAAAAGAGATTAAAAGATACTGTATAAAATAAAATTTTTAAAAATTCAGAAAGGTCCATTTCCCTTTCTCAAGCTCTCCACATGTGGAGGAGACCTCATTTTCCTCCTCAACCCAAATAACAAATATATATCCCACAAAAATATCTGGTATGCAAAACTCCTGCTTGATGCCTTAAGCAGTTTTTCTAAGCCTACTTCCCTGGAGTCAAAAATATGGTTCTAATGGTGATTTTATGATGTTATTGGAGCAGACATAATGAAATAAGAAAATGAACTTACTAGCTAGAGTTTGGGGATGAATTTTATGATCACTTTGTCTTACAATTCTGAGTTGTGAGTAGATGTTAGAAGTGTTAAATATTAGCAGTATACAATGCACTCAACACAAACACATCAAAAAAGAACTTTCATAAAAAGCAACCATTTTGACTCTTGTTCTTATAGCTGATGTTTTTCAACAGTTGACCAATCATTAGAATGTATATATGTATATATTCTAGTATATTATATATATATATATACACTTATTCTAAAGTAGTATTTCCAGGCAGTACAGAGTGGCACCTAGGTACAACATGAAGCCACTCTACCTAGTATAAATTACTCTTAATTATTGAATATGCTCCATTGGAAGGCACCCATCAAGATCATAAAGTCCAAAGCAAAAGTCGTGAGAAAATCCTATAGAGTAGGTGAAAATATTGGTGTGGGTTATTATAAAGAAATGTGAATAAAAAAACATGTTCAAACCCATGACCAACATTGCAATGGGTTGCAACATTTTAATATGCTTTTAGTGAGATGTCGAAGATGCAGCATTGTGTATCCAATTAAAAGGAGACTTTATGTTCCCCAAGACTGTTCAATGAATGAGCTTTCATTTTATATGGAAATGCACTGTGCTAAGAACAGTTTATTGCCTCTTCCTAACATAGTAAGTCCATCAATGACCTGATGGACCTATGCCTGCTTTTAAAAAGAACAGTGGATGTAATGAAGTTCCCTTCTAGAAAACCAAAAGCCCAACTTCCATCCTCTAGTGTCAGCGACCTTTTTTCTACAATGCTTGCAGCTGCAGACACAGTCCTGAATCTAATTTGAAATAGGTTGCAGATAAAAAAAAGTACTACCAAACTAAAATCAATGTAAAAAGCTTCTGAGAGTACCATTTTGATGGAAGCTTTTACTTTCTGTAGCAGTATTGCAGCAGAATGTCCTACATGTTGCACTTTTTAATACACTAGATTTCACTGATGTGAGCAATTTAATAAACTGCCCAAAACATTAAGGCAGAGATGTTGCTTGCCAATGCAGGGAGAAAAGTCGTGCAGCCGAAGCTCACCTGAGGTTGTAGTCAGCCAGAATTGTCGGGGACAATAAAATGATGTTTTCAAATATATTAATGGCAAAAGGCAGTGTAGAAATAACATCAGCCTGTTATGGGATGAGCATGGTCACCTCACAAACAGGGACACGGATGAGCCAAGAGGGCTAGCCCTGTCCTGGGGTGCATCAGGCACAGCATGGGCAGCTGAGCAAGGGAGGGGATTGTCCTGCTCTGCTCTGCAATGCAGCAGTCTCACCTTGAATATTGTGGGCACTTTTGAGCACCACTAGACAACAAAGACATTCAGCTCTTAGAGAGTGTGCAAAGGAAGGCAACGAAGATGGTGAAGGACTTTGAGGAGAAGCTGTCAGAGGAGCAGCTGAGGGCACTTGGTCTGTTCAGCCTGGAGGAGAGGAGACTGAGGGGAGACCTCACTGTAGCTACAACTTCCTGGTGAGGGGAAGAGGAGGGACAGACACTGATCTCTTCTCTGTGGTGACAGTGACAGGACCCGAAGGAATGGCCTGAAGCTGTGTCAGGGGAGGTTTAAATTGAATATCAGAAAAATTTCTTCACCCAGAGGGTTGTTGGGCACTGGCACAGGCTCCCCAGGCAAGTGGTCACAGCACCAAACCTGTCTGATTTCAAGAAGCACTTGGGCAATGCCCTTGGGCACATGGTGAGACTCACGGATGGTCTTGTGCAGAACCAGGAATTGGATTCAATTATCCTGATGGGTCACTTTCAAGTCATATTCTGTGATTTCATGCAACTGAGTGGAGCAGTCCAATTGTGTAACAAAGTGCTTGTTATTCCAGTGATTTCACTAAATGCATACAGATTTGAGTCATTCCACAAAGAGTCTGCCTGAAAAAGCCCTTTTGCAGTGACGGAAAATTTTAATCATTTAGTGAAGTGACTGGTTTCGCAATGTAAGAGCAATAGAAACAAAATGTGAGGCTATGACCACATTTAAGTAAAAGCATATTTTTAACAATTTCAAATAGGTAAGAATACTATCATCTGTATATGAATATTTATTTGGTTTTAGATATATATACTTGGGTATATATAAAAATAAAATCCATCTTAAAGCTGTAAAAAAAATTAAGGAGGCAGAACATATTAATGCCATAGAGTATGAAAGATTTCCAGACTTATAAACTCTTATCCCATAACTGGATAATTGGCCTTTAGGGGAGGAAAAGTGATAATTTATGTCACCTCCATTTCATATTTAAATGTGTGCTTTCTATGTGGCTGAAACAAGATGGAGACATGAAGAGACATGCTGTACCTAGCATGATGGGATAACACCATCTTCCATGTTATTGCACTGTGTTCCACCTTTCTAAAAGCCAAATCATAAGGATGAAAATCCTAAGTCCATAAAATAACTCTTAGATACCTTTGTTAAAAATGTTTTATTGCTCTTTTTAAAATAATAATAGGACATTGCATACTCGGATTCCAACAAAAAATGTTTTATGTAAAACTGAATATCCAGTACATCTGAAATCACGGTGTTGAAACTGCATATCAAATATTAAGTTCTCCAACTGGGAGGAAGAGAGAATATTCATTATAAGAAGGTTTTAATTATTTGAACAAGAGTTATTAATTCTTCTGCAACTATGACACTGTAAAATCCCATGCCAGCAAAGCACTTAAGTATGGTCTTCTTTTTAAGACCAAAAGTAGACCACTGAACTATATATCTGCCTGCTTACAAATGATTAAATAAAGATAATGGTCACAGTGCTAATTCAAAAATGTTTAGTTTAATACTGCTTAAATAATAATTAGCTGGATCATTTCAGCACAATGTGAAAAAGTGCAGAATGTAATGGCATGTTGCAACCACTGCAGTATTGCTGGAGAGCCAACGACTTGAATGCAATAGCCCTTTTAGCCAAAATTAAATGAATTCCCAAGCTGTTTTATCAAGTCATTTCCTCGCTACGCTGTCAGAAAAACGTGCAGTGAAAATAGACAATAGATTTCAAATCCTCATTCAGCCTTGATCAAATCCTGTGAGCAGTGCTACCAGGGCTGATATAGAAGCAGTTCGCAGTCCATATTTGGAACGGTACTTTTAATTTAATTTTATAATTATACAGTCTGTGTAGGCACAGAAGAGTTTTAAATGTTCATAAACTCATAGAGGATGTGCTGTACACAGTTTTGGGGTTTTTATTCATAATTACATTAAAACTGACTTATTTTCTTATAGTTCATGTCCTGATTACTCTGCAAAGAAACAGGTGGGGTATCTGTACCAATGCTATTCTGAAGCCATCCAATTGCCATTGCATTGTAACCCACGCTTGAAAGATAAAAGGTAGGATTATGAGAAAAGTGATTTTTCTAAGCAAAGAAAGTGTGACAGATACCCGCTGTGAGGATTTTCAGTGAAGCATTTCATGAGGTCTTGTAGAAAACTCTTGAAAAATCGGTAAATGGTGGAAGTTCCTAAAGGAAATGTATTCTGAGTTAGAGACTGACAAAAATGAGGAATCCAACAGAAGTGACAGACAAAATGTCTTGCTCAGAAAGGATACATAAGCTTTTCAGGAGCACTAAGAGAACCATTCTTGCTTAGAGCTTTATTCATAACCTTTCAGTAAAATATAGGAATATGCCCAGGACATTTTTGGTGAAATGAAACTGAAAGCTAATACCAATACAAGGAAAGATCAGGATATGATACTGATAAAAAGTTTTATTTTGGCTTACAAAGAACTGGGTATATAAAGATGAGCAGCACACTCAGCCAGGAACCTACAAGTTTTTCTGCCTCTAAAGCAGTGAGGTCCTGCAGCACAGAGCTGCTGCCTGGAGGCAGATTGTGTGACACCTTCTTAGTGTCCCACATGTGATCATATAAGATCTCTTTCCACCCATGTGCAATAGCTTTGTATGAGCAAAACTTCAAAAGGCAGAAAATCTAAATAGTTTTAAGTGCAAGTTTGGTCAGGGCCTCAAAATGACTATGTGGCAAGGTGCCTCTGATGAATACGACTGGGTTTTGTAATAGATCCAGCTCAGTATTGCATTTTTTTTTACTTTCATACATATTTGACTCTTTTTCAGATCCTAAATTTAGAATTCTTGTGATGTATTTTATATACATATACATAAATGCATTTTAAGCTATGTAATATACTTTGGTGTATTTTATGTTGTTAGCCAGCTTTATAATTCTGCAGATATTTCATTATCCTGATTACATCTTCAGGTAAGATCAAATAAAACTTTTTCTCCATTTGCAACTTGCATTATAGGATCAAATGTAATTAAATCAGAGATGGAAAGGCATTAAAACTATTAGATCAGGTTGGGTTTATTTTACAAAGCTCAGTTCAGAAGTTTATTTTGTGTTTTGTTGAATAGATTTAATCAGTGCAGTACAACTAGTAAGAAATTAATTGATTTTCAAGTCCTGTAAGCAGTTCAGGTCTCATGCATAGGCATTATTCTTAATTACAAATGGTTACAGTTGAATTCTTTCAATATATGTGACTATAACAGAGTAGGCTTTAAAAAGTAGGTCAGCTCTTCATCACAAATACAAAGCAATGTTCTTTGTATTTCAATACAGTGTGAAAACCAGAATAATTTGTGGTGCAAAAGTTATGTTCACGTAAACACAGCTTTTCTAACCAATGTGATTGCCATATCTGCATTTTCCATACAACCACAGTATGCATTCTGAATAGTTATTTATAAACTCTTTCATCAGCAGATAAAAGAAGAGTACCTTTGCCTTTACGGTTTTCCTCATAGATTCATCTTGAAGAAACTTTCTTGAAAAAAGCCTAAAATATTAAATACATACTTATATTAAATCCTGACTTGCATTTAGCTGAGCTGATTTATCAAAAACATTAAAGGTAGAATTACACACTTCATTATGGACTTAGGAACTGGTTTCAAACGTTTTGTGCTTGCTCTGTCTAATAATCCTTTTGAGCACTCTGAGGTTGATGTTGGTGGCAAGAACATCAACACAAATTTGTGTTTGAAAGAGTAAACGTTTCAAAAAGCTGCCTGTAAAATATAGATCAAATTAGAAGAGCGGTTTTTCATATAAGAGTTCCTAAAAAATTAATTTAATTTTTTCCTTAGCTTAAAACTACTTCTTCAATTTGAGTTTACAAACACCTCCTAGAAAGCCCACACATATTAAATTCTCCCCTTTCATCAGCTGGGATCTCATTCTTCCACTTTCTGCAAGGGATGGAGATCAGAGTTAATGCTGCTTTTATAGTCTTTATCCACCAGAGACAGCTCAGGAATTGTTTTGCACCTTTACCATGAAAGTCTGTTGAGGAAGCAGCTTCTTACGCTAGTCCCTCATAAGTTGGGAAGCTCCCTGGCATGGAGCAAAATATTGGGGATCTTGCTGTATTTTAGTTGAGTGACAAAGGAATTTGCCTGCTGTAATCTTCTTTTCCTAGTATTTTTCCTTTTTGTTTATGCCTTTTTAACTATATATTACTATTAATAAACCCTATGGTTTATCAATTCTATAACAGAAACTTTCTGCGATCCTCACTGCATTTCTTCTTTTATGCAATGCATTCAGGGAGATTTGCCAAAGATCATACAGACAGAGCAACACAAATGAACTGAACTCAAGAGTTTAGACTCTCCCTTGACCTAAATCTCATTGTTTTCTATTCATTGCAGATGCAGGTACTTACCAAAATTCACACTGAAATCAGTAAATGCAGCAAGAAATAAAATTCCGCTAGTTTTTAACTACAGCAGAAACGCAATCAAAGGAAATGAAGCTGTATACAGTGAAAGGAGCTCAGCTCCTGCAGCCATTCCTCATGAGAGATGTTCCCAGCAGCCTGAGCAGCTGGGTAAAACTGGCTAAAGGCAAGTTAGAGAAAAAAATGGAGAGAGACAATTACTGTTCACCTGTATGCAGCTTATAAGAAGAGTATTTGAGATGTTTTTGCATTTCATTTGAACCTGATTTTCTTAGATTTCATTTTTAAACAATGCCTTTTGCTTTCTGAGATCCTTCTAGAAGACCATTCTGTTTTGTCATGTCTGATGACTAATTCAAAATTATAATAATTTCAGGAAAGAGCTAACATGTTTTACAAAGGCTTTAAGTATTGCCCCTCTGACTATCATGAATTTATAAGTCATTTCCCAATCTGAAACTGGGAAACCAGTAATTCAAAGAGGAAAAATGCTAAAGTACACGATTTTTTTTTTATTTAAAAAAAAATTAATTTAAAAAAATTAATTAAAATTTTGAAAATTAATTAAAAATTAAATTAAATTTTTAATTAATAAAAAATTAATTAAATTAAATTAAATTAAATTTTTAATTAATAAAAAATTAATTTTTAAAAAAAAACCACCACACTACTTTTATTCAGATACTCTTTCCCTGCACTTATAAATCTTGATTGTAATGCACAAGAGAAACTAGGTCTGCTCTCTCAAATTCTCAACAAAGAATCTTATTAAAACAGAGCCGTAGGAAGTGTGCACAGGGCACAGGGAGGCAGAAGATCACATCTGATCATAATCATTGCTTTCCTGCCTGCTTCAGTGCATCTTAACACAGTAATACAAATACCTCTGAAATGTGGCAGATTTTTTTCACTGCAAACCTTTTCTGTGCTTTTTTTCCCTAATGAGGAACATACAAGGCACATATAAACTCAACAGACAAGTGAAACTTGAATTGCAGAAAAAGCAAATTTTAAAACTTTAATGCGTCATATTCTCCCACAGGTACATCTTCATCACATTTTCCTCAAGACCTGTAAATCAGAGCTTTGTTATCACAGCAGTCTCTATAGACAACTACAGTCTGTTTTTTCAACAGAGAAGGAAATGCTAAAAACAATAAACCAAAGCTTTTTTAGCTGTTTTGTTTGTTTTCCTCCACATCTACTTGGAAAGAAAACAAGACAACCTATCATCCTTAGGGAAAATAACAACATTAGGACTAAATATATTATGTGAGGGAACTAGAAATTTGATCCACTTTCAAAAGCTGTAATAATGTAAACTGAACAATTATATATATCTAGTTGACACAGTTATTTACAGGGAGTTAGGTTATCAAACCACTGAATTTCTACATACACACAATGACACCAAGCTCCTTGTTTGTTTGAAGACCTACCTGTCAAAAGTGCTCAACATCCACCATGCTAGAACTAGAAGGAAAAACTGAGTTAACCTGTACCAGCATGATCATAAAATTAATTTATAATAAATTTTAAAAATAAAATAAAACTAAAATAAAATAAAATAAAATATCCCCTATGCATTATTCTGTTAATTGTCAATTTGGTGGGTTTCTCAAAGGAAATGAGCTTTACGCTTGTGCAAACTTTGCCAGGTATGATATGTCTGATATGTTTATGTGAAAGGAGAACATGAGCAGCATTTAGCCTACAAACCGTCTTCCCAATCCATGGGTGTCTGCCATCTAACACACTTGAGAGAGTCCTTTCCAGTCCATCATACACTCAACACCAGCAGCATACTTGTTCTGTCTTTGGTCTGAAAATATTGTAAAAAGTCTTTCTGTAACTATCTAATTAGTGGGAGCAATCTCCCACCCTTATTCCTCCACTGTCATCATATAGATAAAATAAATTTTCCCTTCCCTGCACAGTGTTTGCAACTCGAAGAGAAAAAACCTCAGAGAACAGAGATGAGGTGTTTCAGTACAGAGGGAAAATTATCAGAACACTATCAGTAAGATATTCATTCTCCATTTTGTCTCTTTAAGTCCTGTCTATAATTGATGAATTAACCTTGAGAAAGTGTTATAGAAAAAAGAACACAAAATATAAATGGCAACAGAAAAAGGAAAAGCAAAGCAATTATGTAGTATTCTCACATTAAAAATAAGGTTGTGTAACAGAGTCAAAACAGATTAATTCATTTTGTGCATCTTGCAATGCTCATATGCACTCCCTCCTCTGTCAGAAATCTGCATCCTCTCAGGTTACTCACCTTCATGCTACAGACACAGAGGTCACAGCACGAGAGCCAGGAGACAACTGAGCCAGCACAAAACAGCCTCTCTCAGCTGCCAGCAGCTCTGCAGCCACAGAGGGCAAGTGGCTGCTGCAGGAAAAGAAACCTCACCAGGCAGCCTGGGTGAGGTTTCTTTGCTGTCTCAGACAAAAAGCCATGTCTTTGCTGAAGGCTGCTGATGTCAGGGCACATCCAGTAGGTGACAAAACAATAGATGTATGATTAAGAAGGTGAAATAGACAGTAAGTGTTTTGTTTATATATTTTTTTACTTTATAAATGTAAGTCTTTGGACATTCAGTTTTTGGGAGACTACATTGGTCTTTCCTGCTGAGGTTTTACAGTGTTCTTTACAAGTTATTGACCTGGGCTTTCAGGCACTTTTTAAATTTATTTCAATACACCTGTGTGTATAGTATACTGGAATGTCAGTGGAGGTAATTATTTTCACTCTTCAATGTCAACATAATGACAAGGTGTCATTTGTTATCTGTATAACACTATATAGTTCATTACAGAATTTAACACTATGTTATCCATATGACTAAATTAATTATGATCCATTAGCAAAATATATAAACAAATGAAGTCAGGCACAAAATCACACCTATCTTGTTTGCATCTCTCATTTTAATGATGTGTTCTTCCTGTTGTGATTATCACCTGGTAGTTGGGAAATTAACCAGTTCTAAACTATTAGTATGAGTTACAATAACAATTTCCAGCGCTATCTTCTATATCTTCTAGATATAGACATGAAACCAGTTCTGAATAGTTCCAAAGATCTTAAAATTCCTAAGAGTAATAATAGCCTTAATAATAGCCCTCTGAGCACCCTTCTGACTTACTTGTTTTTCAAACACATAGATTTCAAGAGTTAATAGAGTAAAAAGATTCTTACATATGAGTACTTCACAGTACATTGTATAATGTTAACTTCTGCCATACAATGTAATCTTCCAGACTCTTTCTGAATTAATGACTTCAAATATTATGAAAAATATTCTTAAAATACTTGGTTTTGTTTCTTTGGGGTTTTTTTAGATATTGTTGGAGACCAATATAAGTCTAAAGCTGTATAAACTGTCCTATCTATACTGTTAAATTGAGATAACATAGAGGATATCACATATGCCATAATGCCTTTTACAACAGCACGGATCAAAAGGGCACATACAAAGTCATCATTTCAGAAAGAAAGGTAGATTAAAAACATATACAATTCGACAATAAAATATTTAGCTTCTCTGCTGCATATTCAGTAGATTTCAAAAGCTGAATATAAAAAGTCATAAAATCTGATGTCACATTCTTAGTAATGACTCAGCAGAAATTTGGATGTCCTAAAAGTTATACTCTTGTTCTGAACAAATAATAAGTATATTATGCCACTCAATTAAAAATACATAAAAGCACACAGAACAAATGTCCAGGGGAGTTGTAAAGTTAGTGTGACTAAGATAATAAAACGTAAATACAGAGTTCAAAGTCCCTGGCAAGAGAAAGAATGTAAATTATTATTATCTAATGAAAATGTTTTTTATCCTACTCAGGAAGACTATAAAAATAAAGGAAAAAGGCATCAGAGAACTGAGCTGAAGTACAGGTCAGTGCTGATTGGCATGTGTGTCAGAAGTTCACTTGATCAGACTCTTCACTGTGTACAGTTTATTTATCTAACATGCTTTTTCCTCACAACCCATGCAAATTAAGCTATAAACAGTAATAAAGGCATTGTAAATTTCACACTGTTAACAGTAAACATACATTTCATCTCCATCTCTTCACTTTGTCTTCAGAGTCTCTTGGTTTCCAAACTGGCAGTGATGGAGCTCCTTCAGGTGGCAATACAGGTAGCCAAGTTGTCCCTCACTACTTTGTTGACCCTCCAGTTTAATCCTTGGTGTGGCTTTGCAGAGCAGTACACTTTATTACAAGTAGACTTTATTAACACATCACAAGTAAAGCAGTCACCTGTCTTTCCAGCAAACAAAGACACAGAAGTTCCTTAAGGCCTCTTTTCTAGGGGCACTTGGTGGTTTTGGTTTAAAAATAGAAAAAGTGGATGGATGATAGATAAATAGATAGATAGACAGACAGACAGAGAGATATGCACCTGTTTTTCTTTCTGTCCTATGAAAGGTGGAATTTGGGAAGAGGAATAACATCCATGTTAGACTTTTCCATCTTAGGTCTTTGTCCTGGCATAGCTTCAGCTGGAAATGAAGTGCCATGCAGCTGCTCACCTACACCCCAGTGGAACAAGAATCAGGAAAAGAAAGGAAAATAACACTTTAATAACTGAAATTAAATAAAATGCATTAATAAACCTAGTATCATAGAATTATTTGTGTTGGGACTTCAAAAATCATCTAGTTTGAACACCCTGTTATGGGCAGGGTCACCTTCCACTAGAGCAAGTTGCTCAAAGTCCCATCCAACCTGGCCTTGAACACTTCCAGAAATGGGGCATCCACAGCTTCTCTGGGCAAACTGTTCCAGTGCCTCCTCACTCTCTTTCACTCCCAGTGAATAAGAATTTTAAACAAAATGGTGTGCTACTTTTTGGGGGGGGAGGGGTATTTTCTGCCAAATTTCTATACCCTTAACAACAGAAAGGAGAAAACAGAAACAGAGAGACAAATAAAACACAATAAAGACAAGTGACGCACAATGCAACTGCTCAGCACCCACTGTCTGATGCTCAGCAGGTACCCAATAAACAATCTACCCCTCCTGCCAAACTCTCCCAAGTTCATACACTGGGCATGACATTCCATGGTGGGGAATATCCCTTTGCCAAGTTTGGGTCAGCTGTCCTAACTGTAATCCCTCACAAATTCTTGTGCATCTCATTAATAGCAGAGCATGAGACACAAAAAAACCTTGACTTAGGATAAACTCTCATTAGCAAAACTGAAATATCTGTGTGTTATCAGCTTTATTCTTACAGAAAATCAAAAAACACAGCACTGTAATAGCTACTAAGAAGAAAATTAACTCTATCCCATACAAAATCTTTAAAGTTCTGTAGTCATGCAAATGTTCCAGTGATCTAAACTAATCTGTTTATCTTTCCATTGATAGCTACCAGGAACAACTCCATATAGTCCAAGAAACCGACAGGAAATTTGAGATGCTTCTATCACTCGTCTTGTTGACAGGACTTGCCAACTGTAAGTGAAGTAAGATTTTTCAGTATTTTCTGTTTCCACTTCTCCAGATTGCATCTGGATTGGTTTATTCCTTCCTACTTATGCAACATGATGGTGTGTGCTCACTCTCAGGTCTCTGAGTTTGGTTCATTTCCCTGGACTTGCAGTTTTGTTGAAATTCATCTTTGAGTCAACTGGTTTTATTTGCATAATGCACTGTCTAAATGAAGGAATTTTAGGACTCTATCCAGGTGTCTGTGTAAAAATACTTTGCTTTCCAATTAAATCACTGTAGGTATCTTAATATCTTCAGGGCCAGAAACTTTAGAGTTTCTGGTAGATGGTGTGATAACATACCTTTGTCTCAGACCACTGGGGTGAGAACAAGTACAATTGGGCTGGGTCAAGCCCCAGAAATACACTGTGAAAGTGAACTAAACTTCTCTTTAAAAGCTCTGATGATCATCACTGAACAACCTCCCTCGTGTCAGGACAGTATATATTAGCTTGAGGCAGGATCCCATGGGAGGCAGCTCCAAAGGACAAAGTGGCACAGAACAGCTGATCAAGAACCTCCTCAAAGCACATGGGGGAACCACTAAATGTTCAGAAATCTAAGAGTAGTCAAAGGCCAGCATGGATGAACAAGGAACTTAAGAATGATCTCAAAAGAAGCATTCAGGAGCAAGGACTAGGATAGGACTCTAGCAGGAATGTAGAGATGTTGTTTTAACTTACAGGAGAGGATTTCGGAAAGACATAGCTCAGCTGGAGATGAAACTAGCAAGGGATGTGAAGGGCAACAACCAGGACTTCTATAGCTCTGTCACCAAGAGAACTAAATTACAGAAAGTGTGGGACCACTGTCTAATGGGGCCAGAGACCATATGGCAAAAGACAAAAAGGCTGATTTTCCATTTATGCATGATGTCATTGTTTTCTACAAATTACTGACTTTGTGAACAAGAGGACCCCAGTTGAGGTCATTTACCCCAAATGTAGTAAGTTTTTCAGTACAAATTCCCGAGAGATCCCATTACCAAACTGGTAAAATACAAATTTGATGGGTGGACAGTTAGGCAAGCAGAAAATTATTGCCAGATTGCCAAACTGAAAAGGCTGCAATCAGGGTTTCAATGGCCAAGCAGTGGCCAATTTCCAGTTATACTAATTTAATAGGGGGAATTACACTGAGACCAACACTGATTTTTGTTTTTATTAGTGTCCTGAATTATAAGATGCAATGCATCCTGAGAAAGTTTGTGGATACTATCAAAATGGAGGAGTGTAAATGACACCAAACCTACAAGTTTTCTGTTCAGAAGGACCTTGTAAGTCAGGGGAAATGCATTTACAGGAAATTTATCACGCTCAACCATAGGAAATGTCAAAAATCAGGCCCTGTCTTGTATGGTGAGTTGAATTAGGCTTCCCTTTCACCCTAAATTATTCCTGATTCTATTACCTACTTTTTATTATTGCAGTGAAAATATATTAGTCTTTAAATTTTACAATAAATAATACATATTACTTTCATGTGAAGCAAAATATATTCAGATATAACATATGATGGAAAAAGGTTGAATTATTTATAGCTACAGTTTCATAGAGGAAACCAAGGGTGAATTCCATTTGGGATTTGATCCCAACACTGGAACCACAAATTATTTTTATTTATTTATTTTAAAATTATAACTCTACACTTCATGTTCTAATTCCTAAAAGTTGAAAATTAACATCGCGTTATTTTTCATAAAGCAGCTAGTAGGGTGAATAATTCATGAGGATTTTCATTTTCAGATTTAACAAATAACATTCTGGATCTCTCCTTATAGTCATAAAACCCCAGAGAAAAGTTCCCAGTGTAGCACATCTACACTTCCTTCTTCCTCAACAACAACAACTTGACACTTAAAATATCATCACATGCAACTGACACTGTCAAACTATTTCTTCTTCTCTTGCTATTTATGAGTGGGTTTTGGAGTGTTGACTGCAAAATTTCTCCATAAAAACACTTTCAGAATTTTTATGCAAACTTACCATGACTACACAATGACATATAAGATTTTTAAAGGACATTTTAGAAAACAGTTATGCTAATAATAATAAAATTCAAAAATTATACTGCAGGTAAATTCTGTGAAATGCTTCACATTTATGTGCTGAAGAGTCTCCATAGGGATCTTGAGCTTAAATATGTTAGAAATTAAAGGAACAGTCAGACAATGTGGGTTTTGTGTTGAAGGAGAACAACTTTTTAAAAAATAGCAAGTAACAAATTTGTTTAATGAGTTAATCACAAAAGAGCAGCAACCCCTGTCAACAACATATTTCAACAAATAAATCTGAATAATTAAAATGTATATGCTGAGACTGTGCTCCATTCATACACAGTTCATTAACAAACAAATTACATAGAGTAAACAAATTAAGTTTTGCTGACATATTTCCCAGGCATCAGTTATCGTTGACAGAATATTTACATTTGCAAACAGATTTCTCTAAGAAATATGAGGAATATTGTTGGGTACCAAGGTACACTTCATGTCTGATCAAAAATAAAGCCTCTTTCTACAGGCACCTAGGAGCTTGTAGTTTTGAGGACATATTTATCTTTGTCCTTAAAATAGAACTGCATCTCAGCTCATCAGAAAAACCTCATGATTGTGTACTTAAGGCCTGTCACATGTAAAATATTTCTTACACACTATGCTGACCTTTCAGAAATAATCAGTCTCACAAACTGACTTCCCCCAAAGGAAATGTCCTTTAGTCATTTCCCAGAAGTCCAGGCTCAACTTCCCTTTAGTTCTGAGTCTGCAGTTAAGATAGAATTGTTCACACCGTGGAAACTTGCTTACAAATTTGGAACCATGCATTTTGCCTCCTTCAAGAAGAGAGATTCCACAGAGCCACACTTCATAAAAGTCACCAAGCTTCCCCAGTCTTCACAGGTCTACAGCTTTGTCTCTTCTCACCCAACACTTCTCCCACAGTCTCCACGCTATATTGCTCCAAAATTTCTAGAAAGAGAAAAAATGTACTGCCTTAGCTATGAAACTCCTATGGGATTCTATCCCTTTGAGACAGAAAAATATCCTTGATGTCATGGGTTTAATGTGCAAGTACTTCTCTGCATCCTGTGAAACAACAGATTTCCAAAACAAATGTTACACATGACATAGGAACATAGCAGGCTCCATATTATATTAGACTTCCATTTATAACTGAAGGACTCTTGAAGCTGAAATTAGAGAGCTGAAATTACTCCAGAATTAATAACATGATTATTTATTAGTATTCTAAGTGAAAGTGATGGATATGCACCTTCTTCCTCTTGCTGGCATAGACATCATAATATGTCCCTTATAAGTAAACACAAAAAAATTAATTATATTTCTATACAGGAAGAGAAGTATATAAAATGTGTTATGGAACAAAGAATGCACCTATACTCATAGTAATTTAAAATATAATTTGGATATGACAACAACCAGCTGCAATGTTTCTGTTTCTTGCACACATCTGAAAGGCACAGTAGATCTTGCTTTAATATATTTGTCCTCTTCCATTAACAAAGTTCACCTGTGCCTTTTTTCTTCTGCGGCAGAGAAATCATTCAAGGGGCATGTATTTCTGAGCTTAATCACAGTCCTTGCTAAATCCTCTATATAGAAAGTCAACAGACTGTGTTAATTGGACCAAACCTTTGTACCACACACATCTCTCTGAACTGATTAGCTGTGAACAAAGTATATTTATAGTTCCCAGTTGTGGTGTACATAACCACTCACCCAAGATCAGAACTCTCCTCTGTGGGGTAAGGGACTCCACAATGAACTGCTTTGGTCTCCAAAATCTAAGTCCAATAAAGCCTTTCCAGTCATTTCCATATTATTCAGGTTCTCATCACTGTTGATCTTCTTTCCAACTTTAGCCCTGAGGAAATCACATAACAGGTAGAACAAGGGTTCAAGGAGAATTTCTTAAACACAGTTTTTTCTGCTGAATCTCCTGAAAGTACTGCAGAGCTGCAAAACAATTAGTTTCTTCCAATACCCCTCAGGGCTTTCACCTGTTTTTTTGTTTGACTCAAGGTCTCTGGGGAAATTACCAACAGCACCAGTGTCTTCAGGTGTTACTCCTGGTGTAGCTGGGCTGATTCCCTTGCTGCACAAGTACTGCCCCTGGTTGGGAGAACTGCAAATAAAAAAGTAAAACTTGTGGGTTGAAATAAGAACAGTATAATAATAATAAATATAAGTATATACCAATAATGACAACAATGCTAATTATAAATTTTATAATAACAGAAAATATAATGAAAATGAGACAGAGAGAGGCATAAAACCCAGGAGAAACAAGTGATGCATAATATGATTGCTCACCAGCTGCTGACTGATGTCCAGCCAGTCCATCCTGGAGCAGTGATTGAACATTCCTGGCTGTCTCCCCCCACTTTATGTACTGGGCATCGTGTTCCCAGTATAGGATTGTACGGAATACCGTTTGGGTCTTGGCCACGCCCACATGGCTCCAGGATCCTCACGGCTACTGTGAAAAATTAACACAGTTCTTGGCCAAAACCAGGACATGCACACATGCTACAAAATCCAGAGTCCAGAGGCAGCAGCAGCCCCTTCCTTGACAATCTTTTGCCACTCCATCTGCCAAGCAGACATTGTGTTTTCCCAGTGAAAGGTAAAACTGTAAAGCAGTGTCACAAGCACGAGAGGAATCCATAAGGTGACACTGCACAGTTCTTAAAATAGCACGTGCCTCCTGGAAAAAGTGAGTAAGTGGGGGGATTTACACGAGGAGAACTATAGTTTGTTAGAGAAGGATACATGGTGTGTAGCTAGAAATAGGAGTAGAAGGACTAGGGAGTCAGAGAAAGAAGAAGAGAGAAACAGTAAAACCATCAATCAGCTGTTCAAAGAGAAGAGAGGATGAAAAATCAGATCATTTCTAAATATTTGAAGTAGAGATTAAAGAAAGAAAAAATATAAAGCTTGCTTATGCAACACTTGTGAGACAGGTAAAAAGAGCTCTGTGACAGGCAGGAATGTCAACCTTTGGGCAGCACTGATGCAGACAGCTAGGAGTAAAACAATGCTGGGCACAGAAAAGGCAGACACAAAAAGCTTCACTCCATGAGGCAGAAGACCAGAGGAGGAGTTCCTGCTTTAGTTTTCAGGACTGCAATAAGAGGTCAGACTGTCAGTGCTGTAGCTGAAAAGCAGAGTTACGTGGCAGCTCCAGTTCTCTACTCTCACTGAAACCTAAGGGTTGCATTCAGGGGGCAATCTGGGTTATAGAACCCAACAGGACATTGAAAAGGCCTTCTGTCCCAGCCAGTGAAATCAGGTTGTATCTTGGCCTTGCTAACACCTCTGAATGTCACAAAAGTCTTCAGGATCCAGGACACTGCAGCTTGTCTCTCCAAGAGCTCTCCAAGTGCATCTGAAGTTGTCTCACCCATAAAGCTAAGTGCAGCTCAGCTGGGGCACAGACACGGAGGCACAGCCCCTCCTGACCCTCTCCTGACAGCTCAGCAGCAAACACTCGCAAGGACACCAATTACATTCACCTGGTGACACTCCTCTAGGCATCCTAAATCTTCAGCAATGCAGTGCAATTAATTGTGAGGACACACAACACTGTAAAGACAGCTGACCTAGGAGCGATAAATGAAAGGCAGGAGTGTTTAAGAGGTATTTGTTGATGTCTTAGCTAAAACTGGATAGAAGACAGGGGATTTGCTTGACTATACATACTTCAAGATAAAATGCCTGGCTCTTTGAACAATATACTGTTAAGGTCTTTTATTATTCTGTGACAATTCAGAAACTCTTAGTCAAGAAGTGATATGTGATATCAATAAATAACAAGAAGGAAAATGCATGTGTGGGTACAGCATTTTTTGCCAACACCAACAGTTCAGACAAGGAAAACCCTGGGTGTGGTGCGAGTAGAAGGAGATTGCAAATCTGGTTTGATTATTCTCACACAGGTGTGGGACAGAAAAGGCAATCTATGTAATAATTTTTAATCCTGTTTTCTCATCAAAAAAAATCATATTATGTATGGAAGTGAAATAACTGCATGTGTCAGTTTGGAAGGGAAAAGACTTTCAATGAGATTCACCAAGAAACAGAAATGAAAGAAAAATCTCTTTGCTCAGGAAAGTGGACATGATGTTTCTGGAAAAACTGTGTAGAAATTAATTTTGCTTCAGCAAGAGACAGTTATATAAGGTTATATAAGGATATAGAGAGTGGTGCTGTCTGAAGGAAGCATGTCCTCCATCACAGCCCAGATGAATATTTTTGCTTCTTTGACAAAATAATTGCTGTCCTTGTGTCTGACAGCATGGATAGGAAAATGGCAGTAAGGAACAGGCCTATTGCTATAGGCCATTGCCTTTACCAGGACCTGGGAAATCATGGATTTCTAGTGATGCTGCTGGAAGGAGAAAGGGTGACATATGGGGCAGCCACAGCAGAGTCAGATGCATGATCTGCCCAAGACTCCTTTCTCTGCAACCTCCAGGTGATATTTTAGCTCTCCATCTCCTTATTTCAAACAAGCAAGTTTTACAAAGACTGTTTTAGCATACCTCAATTCATTGCCATGTTCAGAAGCAGAAATAGTGAATTCCTAATTCTTAGGCGAGCACTTACCATAGCCACATAGGATTTTCTTTTTCCCAATACTGTTCTCCTCCTTACTGTTCAGGAAAGATTATTTTCTAGAACATGCTTATATTTGGAACAATCCTGAGGGAATTAACTACAATGATTCTTTTGTTAAAAAATAAAAAAAAAAAAAAAAGGGAGAGATTGTATTCTGTAGCACAGAAGAAGAATATTTTAAATGTTGAAGTCCTCAGTGAAAAACATATAATCATTTGCTATCCAAGAAACATCTCTGGGAGGTTGATGACTAACAACCAGCGTGTGTTGATTAACAGGGGCACATTTGGACTCCCAGTAGTTGTTCTCACTGGTTACCAGAAGTGAGGGGAAAGAAGAAGCACAGTGCTGTGGTGGGACTCATTACTTTGTACAACATCCCTACAGCACACTTAGCCCTGAGCCCTTCTAAACAAGGAACAGCTTGGGAAGGTTGGCCCTTGGTTACTGGTGAGATTAAAAAAATCAACATGAAATCAGCTGTGGAGACAACACTCAGAGAGTGGGAGTGCCAGGGGTGTGAGGAAGCACCTGTGCCCAAGTCTGCTCTTGGACTCTTCTGATGATTTCTACTGTTCCTCAGCTTTCTTTCCATGTACAAGCCTCCCCAAAACTACCAGTGATACTTCCCTCTGTCCACAGGCCATGCATATAATTTTCCTCCAGAAAGGCAGGTTTTGACTGACAATTACTCTAGGATCCTTATGCTCCTCCAGAAAGAATGGTGTCCAATATGTTGGACACATCCAGCCTACACTAAGCTCCACCAATTTCAATTTTTCAGACTGTATTTATCAGTTTACTGAAAATATTATTTGAAATATATCAATTCTTCTCCTCTGCGAGATCATTCTTGAATTTTAATTATTTTCCTCTGACACCACTTGATGAAACCAAGATTTTCCAAGTGCTTGGTTTCAATTACTTATTTTTAGAGCAGAAGAGAGATTTCCAGCATTGTAGTTATGTATTATAAAGAGTAATAAGTTAGAAACTGCAGGATGCTTGAGAATGAAGAATGAGTTAAGTGATTCTGATAAAATTTCATTTGAAATTGCCATTTACTTTTGGCTCTTCAGGTTTACTCCTAAACACCTGTGGCCTGAATAAAGTTTTATTCTGGCCAGAGACACCTTCAGAATGAACCTACAATAATTTCTTTTTATTCTTACTGACTTTTTTTCTGAGAAACACTTCTGAAAATGTTAATATTAGTTTGTTTTCATACTGGATCTGAATTCCTCATTGTCTTTATCTGACTTCATGTATATATGCAATCTCTTCCATATAATTAACATGAATTTGATAAGGAATAAGCTCTTGATTCACAGCAGAAAACTGTAACGATACAGAAAAATATAAATTAAAAAAAATAAAAAACAAACAAACAAACAAACACCACACATGTTTCTTGCCAAGGGGAATTCATATGAAGCTCTCTCATCTTCTACCTACTTTGCTCACATAAACAAGAGCACAAATTAATTTTTTATTAGAAATCATTCCATTCATTTCATTGAGTTTGTTTATTTGAAATTTGCATATGAGGGTGTGTTCAAAGTGACAGAACAAAAAAATAAGTTCCATTAAAAGCCGTCATCTTCACCATCCTCAAAGTAATAAGAATTTGATGTGATTTCATCCACTTCAGTTACTTTTTAGTACTCAGTGAGTTTTCTTAATTAAAAAAAAAAGAAAAGAAAAAGAAAAACCAAAAAAAAAACAAACAGTGCAAGAAATCTCACAGCTGAGACTTAGCTTGCTGCAACTTGTTCAGCATCCGACATGTGGCAGGGATGTGGTACAAAATACTTAATTGGAGTGCTGACATGAGTTACATGCCTATGACTAGAATTCTGCTGCCATCAAGAGCATTTTTCTTTTATAGCAGATCACAGACATCAGTAATTGGATTATTGTCATGGTGAGTTTTCACTGAAACAATAACTTCAGCTCCCTCTATACAGAAAAGTCTCTGACAAATTACACTTTACTTACTCTTTTTGTAGTGAAATAGGTCAGTGTATTTTATTCTAATATTGATGTTGCTGGCCACTTCTTGCAGAAAAGATTCAGTGGGTTGACTGCAGAGAGGCTCATTAGCACAATAAGTGGCAAAATTGCCTGTGCTCTTTTTTTAAAGACATTTTTGCAGCCTCATTTTTCCTTTTAAAAAAGAAATTTCACATATAAAGGCAATATTACAGTATAAATTAACAAAATCAAATCAGAACAAATTTGTTTTCTTCTGTCCTGAATGTCTGTGACTCACGGGAATTATTTACAGCTTTGCTATAATTGTGTAGAGAAAACTGATAGGATGCAGAACAATCTCTTCCAAAGCATGGAAACAAACTCCAGAGCCTGAGAAAACAGACAGCTCACCTCACCCCTGCTGTGTAAACTTCATCTGTACATTTGTACATTGCAAAGTCAGCTAATTACCTTA
Organism: Entomyzon cyanotis; assembly: GCA_024500445.1. Taxonomy (NCBI): domain Eukaryota; kingdom Metazoa; phylum Chordata; class Aves; order Passeriformes; family Meliphagidae; genus Entomyzon; species Entomyzon cyanotis. The sequence continues at coordinate 12,165,705 of JAKEPQ010001016.1, forward strand.
AAATCCTGTGACATAGCTCTCACTGAATGCTGTAGCAGTCTAAAATCAGAGCAATTTTTATGAGGATTTTATCAACAAACACAGTGGATGTCTGCCCTTAGGTATGACAAAATCATGACAGCACTCAAACAGCACCTTTAGGCAAGAGACTACTCCTAAGGTTGCTCACCTATCAGGGAGAAGAAAAGACTAGACAGCAACAATAAAAGATGCTACAGGTTTTATTTCTAGACATCAAAAAATTGAGATATAAAGGAGGAAAGGAATTCACTGAACCACTCAGCTTCTGGTGGAGCTGGAACAAAGTCTGGTATTCTGGCTATCCACATAACCTCTTACCTACCAAGCTGGTCAGAGTTACATCCATCTTCTAATTGAATTAATTGTTCCTTAAAATTTTAGTAAACATGAGGATATAGAAGAAAGCTATCAATTTAAAACTCAAACAAATTGGAAATGTTGATGATGTTACCTAAATTCTGTCCCTTACTCATCTTTTGGCTAAAGGTTTTCATCCACATGTCTTTGTCTCAGCACCAGGAAAATCAAGAAAAGCAGCCACTCCTCCTGGTATTTTTCAAATGTTAAACACATCTAACTTGAGTGATGATTGTTTTTCTAATGGTGGATGTTCTTTCAGCTCAAATAACAGAATAACAAGGCTGCCACACCTGGGAGGGGATCATCCAGATCTGCTCTGCACCGGGGCAGCCTCAGCTTGAATATTGTGTACAGTTCTGGGCACCACAATATAAGAAAGATATTAAACTATTGGAGAGCGTCCAAAGGAGAGCCAGAAGGATGGTGAAGGGCCTTGAGGAGAAGCCAAATGAAGAGTGGCTGAAGGCATTTGGTTTGTTCAGCCTGGAGAAGAGGAGACTGAGGGGAGACCTCATTGCAGTTACAACTTCCTTGTGAGGGGAAGAGGAGGGACAGGCACTGACCTCTTCTCTGTGGTGACAGTGACAGGACCCAAGGAAATGACCTGAAGCTGTGCCAGTTGTGCCAGGGGAGGTTTTGGATATGAGAAAAGTTCTTCACCCAGAGGGTTGTTGGGCACTGGAACAGCTCCCCAGGGCAGTGGTCACAGCACCAAGCCTGACAGAGTTCAAGAAGCATTTGGACAATGCTCTCAAGCACATGGCGTAATGCTTGGAGTGTCCTGTGTAGGACCAGGAGCTGCAGACTCAATCCTTCCAACTCAGAATATTCTATGGTGCTATGACCCATCACCATGTCTTATATTAGTTTAATGGAACATTAATGGGAATGTTCCCATAACATTCAGCTGTTTGTGGTCTGATGTCCTTCAAGTATATTTTTCTGGAATCTGACTGCTCCAGAAATTCAGTTTCAAAAGTTCAGACATTTCTATCAGAGCCAGGCTTATATCCAGAGCTTCTGAAAAAATGGATTTTGTGTCAAGTTAATGAGCGAAATGTGAGTGGTAGGGAGACCACATATCTGTAAATACATTGTTATCTGGTAATATTGAGATGTTCCTAGCTCCATTTCAAAGGTCATCTTTCTGAATATAGGTGACAGTACTGATGTCTATAATACAATAACAGTGAGCTGGAATAAAAATAATATAGCCAAATAAATTGTACTGCTCCCACAAAGGGCTTTGAGTAATAGGTACAAAAAATAGGTCAGGCTGAAAGATCATGTCACAGAAGCTTGCAAAAGCTTAGGCCACACTAAGCAATAATATGTATTAAGGTGTTTTGTACCAGTGATACGGTGAAAGTTTTGCAGAATGCTAAATAAAAAATAAGAAACAAAAGCAAAACACATGTGGAACACAGTAGAGGAGAATGCAGCATGGAGGTCAGACATAAAATTTCAAAATCACCCAGGAAAATGATGAAAGCAAATGGTTATACAGTCTGTGACAGATATCAAATGGTATCTGTGGAAGGAAGGGAAAATAAGGAATTTGGAGAATAAACTAAGCACTGGGATTCAGAACAGCACAAATATGCAGACAAATTGGACCAGATGGCTCTTTTCTGTTTCTGTCATAACTTATGTTCTTGGAACCTGCAGAGCCTAAAACTCATTTTGGAGACAAAAATTCCCCCTGTCTCAACTGAGAGTCTTTGATGCTTGTGGCTTTATTTGTTCCATTTCCTATCCCCAGTAATTACAGACCATAAAGACACATCTCACCTTATGGCCTGTGTGGTGGGAGGAATTGACTTACAGAGATAATCATTTCAAATTTAAAATGACAATAAAGAAAGGACTAGCCTGGATCTGCAGGCTCAGGCCAGAACAAGAAGTCTTGCATAAATAAACACACAGTGGCATCACCCCTGGATGACATGCTTGTCCCCAACATGGATGGCATTTTCCAACTGGTCACAGTAGCTACTGCTGTAATTATTGTTTGATGGGAGCATCAACAACCAGTGATCACACTGAGTTTTCATGGCTCACTGAACAGCTCTGAAATACATTTGAGTCAGTGACCTGAAATATTCTATATATCCTCACCTGGGGAGAAGCTGTCAATACCATGGGGTACATATATCTTAGATGTCAAGTATATTCAGCTAAAATTTTTCCTATTTTGGTTTGGAAAAATAGCACAGGTCATCATCAAAGCTCTGAGGTTGCCTCCTACGGGTTAAAAAGGACCCTTTTAGTCATATGCCTCTTGAAATGTTTCTGCATTTTGCTCAGTGCAAAAACATTTCCTGCAATTATGAATTAGAAGCTTCATATGGACATTAGCAAAATTCTTTGGAAGCACAGGACAAGCATATAGCTACTAAATATGCTATCTCTTAAAGTACTGCCAATTTCTAAAAAAAACCCAAGTGGTTTGATGACACTTTTCCCCAGATGCCAAATATCAAATTCAGCAGAGAAAAAGTTTCCCCTGTGAGAAAATCATTAATATAACAATTGTCATGTGTGCTTCCCTGGGCTCACATGAGCTCTTTTACCTGTTTCCTCTGTGTGAAGGAGAAGAACATTCTCCTGCTAGGGTGGAGAAAGGTGGGCAGGAAGGAGCCCTCCTATGCAATACCATGGTCTTTTTGCACTGGGAAAAAAATATTATGAAAGTAAAGTATGCGCCTGTGTGCCATCCAAACTTGTCAAGCTTGACTCCCAAATGCACAGCCAACTGGCTCCTGTGCATACTAAGAACATCCTGCCAGAATCCAGGGTGTTTGGCATCTAGGTGTTGTAGTGGCATCTCTGTGGATATGGGTTACTGACATGTGCAATAGGTACTACCATTTAGGACAGTGCTCTATATCCTCATTGCTACACTGAGATGCCTAATAGTGGATTACAGCATGTAATAACTAAATTCTATCATACTTCAGACTGCTCTGTGAGATCCCTTAAATGAAAAAGTAGATGAGTTTATTCTGTTAAGCAGGTACATCTATAATTCTGTCTGAGGAAGATCACAAACAACAATTAGAAGAAGAAAAATGAGGATAAGGAAAAGCTGTTAGAATACATATTCTCATATCTTAAATGAATACAGTCCTGGCAATGGCCCTTTGAGTAAAACCCTTTCCATGAGTCCAGAATTTGGTGGATGGGCTGAAAGCATGTACAGTCTGAAGACTTTTCATCAGGAACAAGCTCAATTTGCTCATGACTATTTAAAACTAGAATTTGCATAATGAAATAGCAGGGGTTTGGACAAAAGGGAAATAAATAGCATGTGTAAGCAAATATATATATATGTGTGTGTGTGTGTGTGTGTGTCCTTAATGGTTGGTATTACTCTATTAAATTATCACTTGTAAAATTTTTTCTGTATTCAAAGACACCTTTGAGAAAAAAACTAAAAAGTATCATAAATTCATTTATGAAATGAGTGAAAACAGATGAGCATTTTGCAAATTTTCTGTTGTGCAAATTTTGCTTTTCATTTTTCCAAAATACTATTAGCAACTGTAATCAAAAGGGCTGAAGAACATGGGCTCCATTTAATCATTATTTTCCACTAGGACATTCCTCTTGTAAAAGAAAATGACACTTTTCACGTTCTACACTCTAGCTGCAAAGCAATCTTTAATTGGCACTTATGCACTATCAAAACTGATATGACACCTTATGAGCAGCAGGCATTATGCCATCTAGACAGATGGGTATGAGCATAGGTTCAAGGCATGCCAGAGAACAATGTGTGCATCAGGGTTGTGTGGAACAGCCAGACTCCTCCCCAGAGATCCTGAAAGGGCAGTCTGTGCAGATTATCAGCACTTTGGTGAGGTTGGGGTATGCTATCACCATTCCAGTGTGACCTGCATTAACAATGAAAATGCATAAAATATATTTTGAAGCCATTTTAAGTGAGGTTTTTGCTATCTGAATTAATATTGAGGGGAGAAAAAAATATTTTCCTCTTTTGGCACTTTGCTGGAACCTCTCAATTAGTCCTATCCAAAATGTTTCAGCAGTGCTGTCGAGTTTCCTGCCAAAAGCCGATGTGTGACCTTCTATTAGCTTGTATACCCTGAATACTCTTTTAGTGTCATGGGTGTTATTTATATTTTGCACAATGGTAGACTCTATTTAATCTGTTACTCAAAGTAAATTGGGATGAAAAATTACCTTCTTTGTTTGTCACTAAATAGTTCGCAATTAACACTGAACTGCAAATGAGGAAATAATGTGTCTCTTTGAGGAAACCATATGCTTTGTGCTTTAAAGTAGTTGTGGTAATATTGGTAGAATAGTTAATGTACAATGAATGCCATCTGCTGACTAATACAGAGTATTTACAAAGGCAAATAGTCCAGATAACTGCTCTTCCTAAATGACTGTACAACCTAATAGGATATTGTTTGGACAATTATCTGAATCTAGACCAACGTTTTCATTTCTCTTCCCTTCCTGTAGCTGTTCTTATGTAGAATGCTTATGCAGAACTCCACTGATGGTTTGTAAGAAACCATCCAGTCCCTCAGTGGAAAAGTAAAAATAATGGAGAACATCACACAGAAATTCTGGCATATTCAAAACGGGCCTGCAGTCTTCAATGTGGTGGGCAGAAAGCTATTTTGGGAGACTGATGAAAAAGAAGATACTGAGCTCTGCTTACTCAGTGCAATATGCATGGAAAGCAGGCACCAGCAGCACAGCAAGGACATGGGGTAAGTTAGCAATGTTGTCCAGTGATCAGGGTGTTCTTTCTGAAAAAAATAAATAGAATTCATTGGCTGGCACACTGCCTGGAATTTCACTGACAGAAGATATTGCTGCCTGATGTTTGCTTTCCACTTTGTTCAAAGTTGCAGGACTTTGCATACATTGAGGACTGCATAAAAAATGTTGGAACCCATCACTGCTTTCTCATTCTGCCAGGCACAGCTTGCTTTCCTTTGGTATTTGACCCTTTCAGACAAAACCAGAAAAATGTCTATGAGTTTATAAGTACTCTTAAATTATTTCTACCTATGGCCAAAGGTGATGCAACAATATATGAGAAATAACTGAAGATGAACCAGTGCTGCTTGTCATCTGCTTTGCTATGGCCTGTAAATCATTTTGTTGAAATGCACATTGTACCCCAGACTCAATGAAGCAAGATGCCTTTCTGCTGGCTTGTCTCTCTCCAAATCATGCTGAACTCATTTATCTCCTATTATGTCAGCAATAAAGGATGACAGGTAAATACAAACACTTTGGGTAGGTAGATTGTGCTATCAATCCCTCTGTGTGTTTTGCCTGCAAACAAGCCCTACTTTTGAAGACATTTAAAGCCACATATTTTTACACAGGGAAAAATTGCCTATTTGCTGCTTCAGGAAGATCCCTGGGATATTATATAGGTAGAAGCTCCCTGTTCAAAAGTCTGAGTTCCTACTCCAGAGAGAGACTCCTGCTACCAAGCAGCTGCAGGGCTCCCAGTGTCTTTCCCTGAAAGTCAAGAGCTCAGAGCTTATTTATCTATTCCAAAGAGTTATGTTACACCTTGAATCAGCAGATTTTGAGAGGTTCCAGGCTGGGGACTTTCACAAAGAACACATTGCAGTGTCATCTTTGGAAAGTCACCAAATGGTAGTACCTGAAACTAAAACAATCTCCCAGATAAATGCCCTGTCCATTCCTGTCAATATTTTCCTGTATAATTGTATAAATATCATAACAATAACAAAAAAATAGATTTATGATATCCATTAATAAGAATTTCTATCTATCTTCCAAGTTCTCCATAGCACTCATTCCTCTGTATCTTTTGTTCACAAAGAAATTCAGGATTGACATCTCTGCAAAGACAGAATCATGTCCCTCAATGTTACACCATTCAAAATTTTTACTTCAAGTGGGGTGAATAGAATACTGACAGCAACTTCAATTCTGAAGTTTCTATTTTATAGCATACTTATGAAGAAGAGATCCTCACAGCAACCTTTACCTCTGCCCCTCCAGTCCAGTTTAGACCATTGTGGTGAGTTGATCCCAGCCAGCAACTGAGCATTCACAGCTACTCACTCACTTGGCCTCCTCCACAGGGCATGGAGGAGCAGGAACAAATGAATGAGTTGGCTTTGGATTTCACAAGAAGTAAATCAATTTGGGCTTTGAAGTCAAAATCAATCTCTGCCTCAAATTCTTTTCTGTGTAGGCTGCTGTTTTGTGACAAAAGCACCAAAGATTCAGCCCTACAGGTATAAAATAGAAATTAGTAGGATTTTTGCAAAGGTTGAAAAAAATATTTATCTTAGCTTCATCAGTTAATAGCCTCTATTTCCCAATGCTACATCTATGGAGAGAAATAGATGTCTCCAGGTAGTGTCCAAAAAATGTAGGTAAGACCTTTGCACACAGGAGTCCTGAGTCATCCTAAAGACCCCCTTTTCCTCTCAAGTGACCACGACTCAAGCGAGACTCCTAAGTTAGGTAGCTAAGTATAGATAGATTCTAATGAAAGTTGTACTCCATTTCCTCCCCCTTTCATTTTAACCTGATCAAACGCTTTGGCAGCTCTGTATTCCCATCTGTGATCTTTTGTGTTAGAACTCATTTGAAAAACTGTCCCTGGAGCCCAAGACAGGTCATGAGTCATGAAATTGAGTTATGAAATTGATTCGCCAAAGCTAAAAGTGTTCCACAAAACCATACTGTGATATTGCTAAGTATCTGTTATACAAACATGTTTACATTGATACTGAATATTTTGACAATTCCATGTCAGTCCAAAAGATTTACAGTCTTGAAACACTCAACAGCATCCAGTTTTAGGAAAGAAATTAACATAACCAACAAACTGATATTTTCAAATTTATTGATGCTTTTTATTCAGTTTCTTTAGCTTAAAATTAACACCATGCGTTACAGAGTTTTAAAGTACCAACAATCCTGATCACCTGGTGTGCAATGACATTGTCACTCTAAAATTTTGCCCCAGCCAAGAGATTTGCTTTTGTCTCTGCTGGTGACTGAAGGGAGAACTAGTCTCAGTAGAGAAAAACTGCCTGGTTTTGAATTGACTTTGAAGTTATCCACAACCTGCTTCAGAATAGGTTTATATACAATATTATCTTAGTTACAGTGGAGTAATTATAGAGATTTTCTACTGCCTGTGTCAATATCTACCCATCTATACACACTAATAAAACTAATATCAGAATCTGGACCTTAAAATCTGTTTTTGCAGCATCACATTTCTATCTTTTGAAAACAGTTTTCAGTCCTTTGAAGACTTCAGAGGGAGGAGACTCCACTGGTTTCTCCCCAGCATTTCTTTGAAGTGCTATAGGTTTGTCACTGTTTCCAGGGAAGAGTTTAAACACTGTAAAAAAGACACACAACATGCAGGAATCTTTCCATTTGTCCTTTCAAGGTTCTTTGCCATATCTTGCGTAGTTCGCTGGGGTTTTTACATAAAAATACTGATGATTTAAAAACCATATATGTTTTGAAAAGAGGAAAAGAACGGGGGGGCAGCAAGGGACAGGGAGGAGAAGTTTAGTCTAGATAATAGTGGGCCAGTAAACTCCAGTTAGGCAATGTCTTTTCTGCTCTCACTCCCCACAGCCTGTACTCTGTTTGCACAGCACTCAGTGAGAATTTTAAAAGTTATTTTTCAGGAGGTTTTTTCCCCTGTTGGTGATGGGAAATTTTTTTGTGATTCTAGCAGCCCTGGGGCTGAGCTTCACCCTGATGGTGTTAGCTTCTTTCCCCTGAACAGTGTCAGGCACTCAAAGAGTAGCAGAGGATTTGAATATTTGGCCAGATATTGGTACCAATTAATATTTAGAGAGATCCATAAAGTTTGAGGTGCATCGTGTGTATCAAGCAGAACTTTACAGAGCAACAGAGAGCTGGAGAGAAACATGTGAATGTATATGTGCTTGATGGAAAATCTTCCTGTTTCAGTCATTGAAAAACTCTAATTGGTTTCCACGGGGCCTAGGATTCACTCTAAGGTTTCTCCTTTAAAGAGAAATTGATGAAGAAAATATCAGCTCAGGGACAGCTGGAGCAGTACTGTGGCTTTAACATCAAAGCTCAGTCAGCTCCATTCTCCCTCTCCCTCAAGTTGGGTTGGTTCTCTCACACTTTCTTTCTCTCCTTCAGGGAACATTGGCAGCTTTCTTGCCTATCTTCCATTGGGAACAGGAAGCATAAATTATTTCTTCATTCTTGCTTTATTCTTCCTTATATCCTCCTCTATTGTTCTCTGAGGAGTTTTAAGCCATTTAATTTCTGTATGCCCAGGTGCACCAACCAAATGGCGTACTTTCCAACTGTGTTTCATCCATCTACACCACTGCTATTAAACATCATCCTTCTGATTAGCTATATTCATTGAGTTTGGCTCTCACCCAGGTGGAAAAGTTTGTCATCTGTGTTCTGTATTTTATACAGGCTAAGACTTTCCCAGACCATATTCCTGGAGTCCATTTCTCTTGTTTTCCTTTGTACTCTACAAAGTTAATTGAATTTCAGCAGCAGTTTTTCTTCTATCATAAAACTGTTTCACACATCCCAATCCGTCTCAGACATATGATTTTCTTAGCAGCATAAACTCACACAAGGTTGTTTTACATTGTATTTCAGGTATGTCAGAGGCAGGTCAAAAGGGACTGCTTGTGCTGCTCTGTCATGAGAAAAAATTCCTTTCAGGTGAGGGTGTCATGTTGCACTGAAAAGTGAAAATTTGCAGAGCTGACTCAGAAGCCCTGCCAAAAATTTGTCAAAACAGAGAAATGGACAGCCCTAAGTGTACAGTTGCTGTTGGAAGAGAGTGTCTGTGTTAGACAAATAGTATTTTGATATGTGATTCTTACTTTTTTAATTAGTTCTCTCTCTCTGAATCCTTAGAATATTTTAGCAATATGTTCATGTGCTATTTTGTCAGCTCCTTCCACAAGATTAGATTAACTTCAGTTTTCTCTCCATCCCCTTTTCCTATACTCCCATATAGTAAATTGCCTTTGAAAATCTAACGTTTATAGTGCCATGTTTTAGTCTTGCTTTAAACTATCACAAATTGTGGCTATTCCTGTAAGCTTCTGAATTTGTCTTAGTTAGCATCCTAGATCATTTCAACGGCAGACAAGGTCTTAAAAGAGAACCATTCCAGCTACAGTCATCAAAGAAACAAATGAGGACAGAAGGAAGTTGAGGAAAGTTTTAAGGATATTTATGCATAGACCAAAAAAGCATCTTCCAAAACAAAACTGAAAAAAAGAAGACCCTGAAGTATAACTTTGGAAAAAAGATAAATTATATGGTGCCATGTACACATCTGAAATACAAACTGTAAAATGCATGCAGTTCAGGGTATTTTTTCAGACAAATTGATGGAATTATGTTAACTGAATAGAACTTGGGTTAAACTGTCCTCAGCTGGAGGTAAATTCCAAACATGCCTCTTCCCATTCTGAAGAAAGATGGGATACAAGCTTGCATCCAATCTCACAAGGTGTTGAATTAACCTTGCTGATGAAAACATGGACCATGATTAACAACTTTGTCTTCAAAACACACCACTAAACACCGTCCTGTAAGAGCTTTCACTGTGAAAGCTCCAAGTTGCTCAGCTGCTTTCAACTCAGAGCAAATGAGGCAAAGTCTGTATCAATAAAAAGACTCTGCCTTCATTAATCACACTGTCCAGTTCCTACTTTTCAGTGGCAACATCTGTCTACCAGCCAACACAGAATCTAGCTGTACCATACTAAGAAGAAAACTCCAAAACCATGCAAGAGTAGGTCGGGGCACTCATGGATACTGACCTCATATCACTATTGTTGAAAAATGCACTGCTATATTTAAAAAAAAACAATGCCTAAAGATGTAGGTTTGTGTTGCACCTCTGTAGGCTTGTGTTGTTTTCTGCTAAAGAATGACTCCAGGATAGGAATTCCTTTTTCTCACCTGACATAATATCTCAACGATATTAGCAGCAGACACCTGCAGACAGTGTCTCAAAAGTGACCTAGAAATCTGTCTCTTTCAAAAATATCCCTCATTTCTAGGTAGTTCCCAGTACCTTGATTTTATTCTGCTGATTTTGTTGGGGCAAATTCTAATAGCATGAAAAACATGAGAAAATGCTGAATGAAAATTATGTACTGACTGGATAAGGCAGAGACTGAGACCCATTTAGTGATGTTATTTTCTCATTCCCATTGAAATTGGAGTTTTCCTTGATCAGTGATACAACTGATACCAGTGAAGAATATAAGGTTCACAGTGTTGTGAGCAAGAGAAAAATCAGCAGCACTTGTAATACCCATAATGCAAGAAACCCAGTTAAATTATTGTGATAGCTCAAGCAAGAATGTTGGATTTACCAAGCCAAATTTAATTCAGTGTTTATTTGTTTGAATTGAGAAGTTATAAATCATTGCTTTGGCAACCATCCCAGATAGCAATAGGTTATGAGTACTAAAAGAGGATTAGATAATAAACTCTTTTTAAAAAACTAAGTATTTTCCTTATGTCTCAAAAATTCCAGTTAGCAGAGTCCAAAATATTTGGAATTTCCAAGCAACATTACAGTAAGTTAACAACCTTTGTATCATACGTAACCTTCCTTACAAGTGACCAATTTTGTAGGTATTTATCCAAGTGGATATTCATCTTGAAGTACAAATTGAAACAGATATCATTGAACAAATACAATTTTATTTTCTAGCATGTTCACAGCAGCAAGCCTGAGAAAAGGCAACAATTCCAAAATCAGAAGCATGGTGTTTGCTGGTACATTCACCAGGTATTCTGAGAGTCTATTCATACTGTCCTGATTGAGCTAAAATCACTAATCTTCCACCAGCAGACACAAATATGAGTAATGCCTCTGAGACCGACAAGGGGAAGAGTTAATATAAAGGTCAGATAACAAAGAGCAAGGCACCACCTTGAATACAGAGTAAAAAAATCAAATTGCATCTTTCTTGACTCCAAAATGAATCCATCAAGGAAAGTAATGGTATAGTTCCCAAGAGCAACATGCAAATCAGGAGATTAATCTCTAGCAAAATGTTTTATGTTATGGAAACCCACAAATAGATTTGATTCAGTGACAGTAAATCAAACACGTTGGATAGTTCTGTTTGACTGATGAGCATACATGCCACTGGCAGCAGGGCGATGACATACACAGGATCGCAATAAAATACGCTCACTGGCAGTTCAGCAGCCATTGCTCAGTGACACTAAAGTGAAAAAAAGAAAAAGAAAGCTTCAGGCAAAAACGCAATCCAGATAATAAGAATATATTTTTCTTTTTCTGCTTTTTCTCTGCTACTCTTTTCTGCTGATGAGGGAATTAACAGTTTATAAAGTTGGGTGAAGAGAATATTAAAATCTGTCTACAAGGCTTTTTTGCTGTTATTGTTTTGTGCTATTACTGACTTTCTGCAGCTAAGGCATACCTCCATAATAACTTCGGTACATTATCTGCAAGTCTTTTCTCATCCATACTCTGCTCTCAAGCTCCACTGTATCTGACTCCCACCTTCTCACTCCCTATAAAATCAGTGGTTAAGGTGGAAAGGGGGCTGCCATTAGTGATATTTACTGTCATTGGAGAAGGAGAGGCAATTGCCAGGGACATTCAGAAGAAGATGAGGCTGGTCTGAATCACATTCTGATGTAGTTTGTGTCTTTCCATATGGGCAGCCTAGGGAGGCTGAGGCCAGGTTGTTCCACACTACATCAGTCTAATTGCTTGCCTCACCAGCACCAAGCTCTCCCAGCTACCAGGCTCTTTCAGCATATGCCAGAGTTCACAACTAAACAACAGAAACATCTGTTCCGCTACAACCACATCAGCTACAGCAGAGCCTACTGGTGTCTGCATGGCTTGAGGAGTGCTGTGGATATGCTCTGGAAAGTATAACTTCAGACCTTTAGACCTGAGGTAACTTTAGACCTCGCAGCTGAACGAACTCTGCACAATCTTGTCAGTGGCTGAGGCAAAGAGGGCTCACAATCAGGGGAGGGCAGGAAGGAGGCAGAAAGGGACACTTGGGCTGTGGAGGAGTAGATGCTACCAGAGCCTTAGAGCACTTCAGGCCAACAAGAGGTCTTTTATCATAAGGAGGAGATCCATAAAAGAACTGTGACAAAATAAGAGACATTATATTTATATACATATTAGTTGTTTAGTTTGGGGGGGAAAAAAGAGCAAACATGAAGTATTAGTAATAAACAGTCTGACCTTTTAATAAGGGTGAGAGGTCTGGAGAAGAAGGTGGACAAGTCCAAACCCCATGACTTTCTGGATAAACACAGGGTCCAGAGCAGTGAAAAAGAGCTCCAGACCAGATTATCTGGTCATTAGCCATGTGAGTCACATCAAGTTTGTGCTGGCTCCCACTTAGCCTTCTCAGCATCTGTTATGGGTACAGATGGAAGCCTGTGAGCTTCCAGAGACAGAGCAGAGGCTGTTTCCTGCAGCAAGGATCAGGCTACTTGGCTTCCCAAGAGACACTCTGGTGCTGATGATGCTGCCACCAAGTAACAGTCCAGCAAAATCTTCCAGTGTGGCAACCGGTTAGGATGTTATTCACTGGTGATTCAAAGGTTCTGTTCTTCATCTCCAGATCAGGCTTGTTTTTAATGAGCAGATTAACTGATGTTCCTGGGGATCCTGTTCTTCCTTACTATCATGACTCCTAACCATCCTGCTCTGTCATTCCCAAGGGTTCAGAACAGGGACATATTGGGATTACCTGGTAAGATTTTGGCAGCTGGAGTTCTTCAGGTGCTACCTGTGAGACAAAACCAGAGACTAGCTTTTGCTGGACACATAGTTCCAGCCAACTCCAAGGGACCAACCACAGGACACAGCTGAACTCATCAGAAAGGACGAGGAGGAGGTGCTCCAGGCTCCAGAGCAGGGGTTCCCCTGCAGCCTGAGGAGGACCATGGTGGAGCAGGTATGACACTGCAGCCTCTGGAGAGCCCATGCTGCAGCAGGTGGGTGTGCTCTGAAGGAAGCTGCAGCCCCTGGGGAGCCCATGCTGCAGCAGGTGGGTGTGCTCTGAAGGAAGCTGCAGCCCCTGGGGAGCCCATGCTGCAGCAGGTGGGTGTGTTCTGAAGGAAGCTGTAGCCTCTGGAGAGCTCACACCTGAGCAGAGACCTGGCAGAAACTGTGGCCTCTGCTGAGGAGTCCACACAGGAGTAGATTTTCTGAACCTGTGGCCTTTGGGGGCCCCATATTAAAGCAATCCATTCCTGAAGGATGGCACTCCTACAAAAGGACCCACACTGGAGCAATTCTTCAAGAACTGCAGCCTTTGGGAAGGAGCCACATTGGAGCACTTCATAAAGGAACCTATGCCTTGGGAGGGACCCCACACTGGAAGAAGGGAAAAGTGTGAGGAGGTATTAACAACAAAGACGAGGCGTTGTGGACTGACTGCAATTCCCATTCCCCATTCCAATGCTCACAAGTAGAGAAGGTAGAAGAGTCAGGAAGGAAGGAGTTGAATCTGGGGAGACTGGGGTTCATGGAGGGAAGATGTTTTCGTTTTTTTCTTTGTTTCTCATAGTCCTACTCTATTTTTAATTGCCAATAAATTAAATTAATCTTTCTCAATTCAAGCCTGTTTTACCCATGAAGGAGCAATCTCCTTGTGAACTTTATTTTCTGCTGCAGAGGGGTGGGAGAGCATTGATGGGCATGTGGCAGTCAGCCAAGTTTAACTCACCACAGTGTGGTCACCTCATTCACCTATCAAGACCAGATAAAGAGAGAAGCACTGGCTTTAACTCAGAAAAGTCCTGGGGAAAGAAAACAGTGAGTTGTGTTCTTTTCCCAGACAGTCAGTGGTCAGGTTGGTTGCAGCTCCCAGACCCTACTGGGAAGAGAGATCAGCAAATGGGAATGTTATATAGAAGCTGTCTTGAATGTTCAAAAACCTTTCTGGTTGTGCTTATTTTAAAGTTTGGTAAGCAATGAGAAGCTTCGTGCCCAAGAAATACTGCTGTCCAGAAATATATTTTGATGACAGAAGTTACAGTAGGACTGCAGACATACAAGGCAGCCTATGGTTTGTTAACAGGGTAACTTGTACTGCATTAATGTGTTCAATTAGTACGAGGCTAGATAAGGCAAGAATGAGATTTTACAACCTCATGTTCTCATGAAATATTGGTGATGTCAGGGTGTGCTGATATTTAAATATCTTAAATTTTTTAAGACATTTACAAGATCTACCTTTGATAATGCTAAAGGAAACAAGTGTAATGGTCTACTAATTTAGAAACCATGTTAATAGAAATGCAAGTAAAAAGAGGAGTAGTCTGAGATATGTGAAAGTATTCATGTTTTATGAGATATGTGAAAGCAGATCAAAACATTTAAGTCCACCAAGCCTCCTTAGAAAGACCGCTTCTGGAAGACAATGGAGAAAGCACAAAGTAACACCTTAACCCAGATTACCTTCCAGCTCAGGACAACTCATCTAAGTCTCCATCTTTAAGTAGATAATCTTTGCATAATCTTGTCCAGTTTAGCGCCACCAAGGATTCCCTTGTGATTTTTATTTTTAGTTTCTCCAGTTTACCCCAACTGTAATTTTAGTGCCTTTGCCAGGAATCCCAGATATACAGGAGTTTGTGGTAAAAGCTATAAGAACTTGCTAGCCATAACATTTATTTGAGCTTTTGAACATGTAAGCACTGCTTTAAAAGTGCCAGGTAAATCCTTCTTCACTTGGGCACAGCTGTGGGTCCTAATCTGAGCTGGAGGTAAGCAGGACAAATGTCTCCCTGCCGTATTGTTTAAAGACCAGTTCAGTGAGCAGGTACTTGATGGTGTGAGCCAGCTGAAGGACACTGCCCTGTCCCTCCCACACTGCTGGAGCATAGGAGAAAGAGAAGAGATAATCTGCATGTGAGGGCTGGTTAGATCCATATGTCCTGACTGCCCTGGGGAGGAAAGAATTCATTTAGGACAGCAGATACCGATCCAGAGTGAGAACAGAAAATTAAAACCGCCTCCTTTTTTTCCAACCACTGTTAGCAAAGTTTCTTCTTTTGTTTAAGTGCCAAGGCAAGAGATCATTGCTGGGTGAGCTGTGTACATTCTCTAGCTGTATTCAGCTACTCATAGCCTGCTCTCCACTCCAGGAGAATGTTATTACAATCATGTAGCTGCCATAACTGTGAGCCTTTATCTTTCCTCTTTAACAAAGGCTGTCCCGAGGGCAACCAGCAGCATTCCCCACTCCACCCCATCTGCAGCTGTCCACACAAGGGCTTCTGTGCCTGGGGTAGATGGTGGGCAGCCTTGTGCATCTGTGCTTGGCAGCTCACTAACCTACCAGGAAATTGCAGGAACACCCTCCCTGGGCTACATTTCAGCCTGCACCCTTGCCCAGGGCCGTGAGAGAGCATGCACAGTACTTGCTCCTGAGGGTGTCTTTATCACAGCTGCAGCAGGACCTGGACAGAGCCAATCCGTCTTGCGGTTGTGGATGTCTTTTGCTTGTGGGGGTAAATATGTGATGGTATTATAGCTACTGCTCTTTGCCCTGCTGTGTTTTTATGGGAACATAAGGACAGATGTACTGGGCTGAGTTAGCTCTATAAACCAAACAACTTGTGTCTGACTGTGACCAGTCACACTATCCTTTCATGTATCTGCTCTTCTAATGTTGCTTGTTCTGTTTTTATACATTTTTTTTCTCACCTTCTCCCTCTTTCAAATATCCTTGTTGGTGAAGGAACAACAGAAAATACTCCACAGTGATGATTTTTACAAAACCTGGCAAAGCTGTTGAAAATACATATGGAAATTTTAGAACTTAGTGTCACAAAGTGTTCCTCTGTTGCTAGATAATTGTATTTCATACCAGCATAGAGGCCAAGATTATATCACTTTGTGGTGGTTCTCTCTGTGTGGAGACTAATGGATCTTATGGATCATTGTAAACATCCAACAGGCAACTCATAAAGGTGCTGTGTAATGTTTAGTGAGTAACCAAGGATCAAGTTTAACAGCTGCGAAAAGACAAGGATTCTTTTTATTAAATAAATGCACAAAGATTCTGTTCAATTTGAGTCTGCTAAGGCTTCTGGAAAGATTTAATTCGTATTGGACCCATTCAAATCATCAACACAGGATTTGCCTGCCCTAATCTTATTTGAGAAGTGAGGCTAACGTAGTTCTTTAACATGCATCATTGTGTAAAGCCTGGAATTACATGAAATTCAGGTGGTTAGTAGAATTTGCAATATTTTAAAAGTATTATTTAATGATAGTGATATTTTATTTCTACCTGCATGCATTTTTCTGCCTTTTGAGGATTCTTGTCCTAAGGTATAGAAAGGAATGACCTGGGCTTTTTAACACCATTTTATACTTGAATGATAATTTATATATGCATGTGACCAGTGCTAAATTACATCTAGGGTGTTTCATATTTTATGTGTGTGTACATGTGTTTGTTTAAAACGTTCTTCAATCTTAGCTGCAAATTCATGCTAACTTTCTAGTTATGCCTGATTTGGACAGAAAAAATTACTTTAATGTAATGCTATAGCAGGTTTCCATGTTGTGTAAAAATCCACCATAGCTCCTTTTTGACTCTCCTGCTTAGTCTTCACTTGCTTTAGCCGATAGAATCTAGTGTTTGGCCAATTAAGAAAGTTTAGTTACACACCTCATTGTTCTTCATTATGTCATGTTTGTTTAACATCCATACAAGGGTTTTCTACCAAACCAAGGATATTACATTTTCTTCTGAGCAAGGAATAATACATCTTTCTGTTGCCAAGATTAAGACAAGACAGTAAGATCATTAAAGAGAAATAAATCATTTTCTTTATAATTTAGAGACTGGAAGCATCTCTCCTCTCATGTTGCTTGACTTTTGTATCTCTTGGTACAATAGATCATTTATAGGCAGCATTTGGACTGAAAAATCAACAACAGCAGACGCTTTAACTTTCCAGAGACTGCCTATTTACCATTAGCTGTCTCCCTACCACTGCTTGGTGAAGGCAATAAAAACAGTTAAGTTTATGTTTCCTAGCATTGTTAGGGATTTGGGAAGTGAATAAATTACCAGACAGAAATATTGAAGTCTTCAGTCAGGCAGCACATTTCTCAAATTACTGGGACTCTGTACAGGGAACCACAGCATTTATGCTCCATCAGTATGTCATGTTTACAAACGTTTATGTCTGCATTTAATATGCAGCTTTAAAAAGACAAATACTATTCACAGTTCTCGTTGCTGTTCAAAGCAGGGTAATTTTTACTACTAAGAATAATGCTGGCTAAAATCTTACCAGAGTTTAACTTGTTTCCCTTTGCTTTTAGCAAAAGGAAATTTTGAAGACTGTTACTCAGGAGTTTTACAACCTTATTTCATTTTTTATTGAATGTCTGAACACTAATGCAACTTTTAAATTTTTTTTTTTTTTACTTCATTTTTTACTCTATTTTTCAAGTATTTGATTTTATTTTATTGCTACATGTATTGGATCCCTGTATTTCTTAGTTAACATTCCCTTGGTGAAAATGATTTGGACCTCATTTCTGGGATTTAGTTACCTGGAGTAGAAGTTAAAAAGCACTGTTTTATCCTAGTGAGACAGCAGGGAGCCCATCAGTATTTTCTGTGCTGAATGATTTTCAGAGCTGATGCAGTTCCCTTTCACATGGGTGTCGATCAAGTGTAGCTCTACTGATAGGAATAGGTTTATATTCCAGGAAGGAGATTGGAATCACGTGGCATTTTGCACTTAGCTTTTTTTCCCTTGATGCCTGTTAAGAAGTGCAAAAGCAACAATGAAATAGCTTGTCATGCACAGAAGCCAACACTGCTTCATATGGCAGCTCTTGATCTGTCCAGGTGCCCAACAAGCCTGGCTCCATCCAAAGGTGCCCAAGGGCTCAAATCTTGCTGCTAGTCTTGTAGCACATATTTACAGCTCAGATCTTTCTTCCATTGCAGTATGAAGAGAAAACTCCTGCTGACTTCAAAAAGAGCAGGACAAGACCCTGAGGTAAAGCCAAGCTCAACAAGCAATATGTATTCCTAGTGACTCAACTGGTAAGTCTCACTAGAGATTTTCTATTGTAAACTTTTCAATATCAGGATGAGGTTACATTTTTAGGAGAATCTAAGCCTCTGTGCTCTCTATAAGGCCCAGGAGCCCACATCTCAAGTACACTTTAACTGTCTACACAAAAGGCTACACCAGTGACCTGCATCCCCAGCAGTACCTGAGGACCCCTCTCCACCTCTCAGTGAGACTTCCAGGGCATGAAGCTTGCCTGGGGCAGTAGTACAGAGCTTCCAGATCCACATTAGACATTTGAATAAAGATGGACATCCCCAGAAAAAGCAGCCAGTGAGCATGGAGAGTTTGACATTTGCAGTTCATCAGTGAGCAATGGGATATAAAGCTTCAGCTGATGCTGTCACACTTGCAGAGCTTCCCTTTTCCTTTCCCTGCTTAAGTAGTGATTATATTCACTCTTACAATCTATTGTGAAAAGTTCAAAGCCAGACTGAATCTCTGGCTATCCTTTTATCACCTCAGAAGTAAGTGAAAAAAGCATGTGGTGAGAAAGGGACAAAGAAAATGAGCAAACACAGCTTTGCAAACTACAAAAGTAAAATACTTGATAAAAGCTAGACAAGGTGACAAATGATATGAAAATAAATTGAAGACACACTGTTAAATCACAAAAATTCTAAAATTCAGGGTGTCAGACCTTCAAAGATATTTTTACAGACTAGTTTGACAACTTTTGTGGTAAGGTCTGATTTTTACTATAGTTGGGAAATTCAGTAGATCTCATCTATGTGTGCTTCAACAAAGCTTGGGGACATACAGGAATTAGCTCAACTGGAGAGGATGGAGAAGATGAAGATAAATACAGGATTTATAATAAGTCTATTAAATTGCCTGATGAGGAGGCAATAATGTTCTGTTGAAAGCAAACTACTGGTGTTGGATAAAGGTTCACAATCCTGAAGAATCTGCCATTCAGATTGCTTACATTTTTGTTAGATACCTCAGTACAACAAAGCAGGAATGTGGTAAGAAAGTTGAACATGAACATAAGACATTTTGTCTGTGCATAAGAGGTTAGGGGCATCATATCATGAGATGTGGATTGACTTTGATTTGTATGTTGTGCAGTACTAAAAGTGTGCTGAAATGCTTTAAATGATAATAAACATAATAACCGCTATAAGCAGAGAACTCAGAAGTTAGAAATTATAATGGAGAAGAAATTACTGTATATATAATGTTTACCCCTTACAATGCTAATCACTGAATCTCAATTGGAACAAATATATGGAGAAAGCCACTCTGGTCCCATGACCATTTATCACACAAAAGAATAAACTAGGCTGAGTTGCTGGCAAAACAGAGAGAATGTAACTGTTCTCTATGAGTGTTTGGATAGCAGAGTAGCTACCTGGAAAAGCACTCCTCTGAAAAACTGTGATATATCTTAGAGTAGCTAAATCCTTGAATTGGTCTCAAATATCTTCTGCCTTCTGTATTCAGTTCTTTCCTTTGCACAGACCATGTCTGGCTTCAAAACTCACAAACCTCGCTCTCGGCTAAAGAGAGCAGTGTTTGTTTACAGCCCAAAAGCAGAGCTATGCAGAGTTAATGCTAAGAGTCCCACAGCACAGTGAACTTGGCTACACTTTGTCCAACAAATTGTAACACCTGAACACTGTCATCTTTATTTGGCCTCTCATCAGGTTAAGCAATATGTCTGAGCTAAAGTTAGGCTGTCAGTTTATACCAAATAGGCTCCATCTGTTCCTTCAGAGGCTGGGATTAGTAGTTATCCTTGATGACTGAGAAATGATGCTCCTACAGTGGTGCCTTTGGCTTTAGTCCCTGTCCAATACACCTGTCAAATGACGTTTTGAACAAGAAAGCATTGTCAGAAATTGAGGTGCTGTCTGGCTCTGCCAGGCATAGCAAGTGTTCTTTTCAGCAAGATGCAGAGTCAAAACAGGCACAACATTTTTAAAGACAGTTATCTTAGGAAATGTAGAGACGGTAGTGGGAAACCAGTAGGAACAAAAGTAATTCAAAAACTGAGTGGGACTGAAAAAAATTGCTTTTGATTTTAGGACGGTTGTTATTCACTCTTTCACTTTGTTCAGGAATCACCCTTGAGAGGTCATCAGTGTAAAGAACTAATATGTGACAGAAAAAAAACTTATTTTCTTACTCCAGATATGTGATATACTTCTTAGTTTCCAGATTTGCCTTTATATAAAAGGTCTGATTTGGGATAAGAAAACAGCAGTGTATAGAAAGGAACAGGGGTGAATATCTAACACGGATTACTACTTCCTCTTTTAACATTTGATATACTGAATTTCTTGTAATTTGGGCTCAAGTTTCTTAGCAAAAGTTCTTTCTTTGCCTCCAGTGATTTTGAATACCCAAATGTAAACACTCTGACATTTTTGTGATCATACTGTCCAGCTATATATTACCTGTTGTTTTTAATTCATTAGAGCAATTTGAAACTGTTAGTGCCTAAGGATTAAATTTTTGGTTTATGTTAATGTACTTCAGAAAATACACTGCCTCAGGATTCTTCATTTTAATTGCAACTTCTTTTTTTATGTATACATTCTACTGATTTTCATGTACATATATCACACTGCATATGAACTGGTTATTTACCAAAAAAATAAATATAAAAACTAAATATTAAAAAAAATTCATATAAGTAATTTTCTCTAAAGCACAATCCTTTGAAAACTTCAACTTTTCATTATGCCCTTCAATAAATTTCTAATTCTATCAAATATTTATATAAAGGTTAAATCAAGCACAGTCAAGGGCTTTATGGTTATAAAAATCTGCAGCCACCACCTGGTGCCGAAATTTGGCATATTATTTTCATTATATTGTAATTTCATCAGTGACAGTCTTTTTGGTATTTAACACCAATAGAGCTTTCCACAGTCTGAAACAAACATCTTGAATTTTTTCCAGAAAACAATATGATGTTCATTCATCTGGGAAAGAACTGAGATAATATTTTACATTTAATATGATTAAGTAAATAAGCAGCTGTGATTTCTATGAGTTGTAACATTTTCTTAGGCTTCAGGGTTAGCCCAGTGCAGAGCAGATGGCTGTACTCTGATCTGTTACAGGGGCTTAGATAATTGCAATGGTAAAATAATATTTTGAGAGGGCTGTTAATAAGTACCTAGCCTGACGCAAATGTAAGATGGCATGCCTGGATGATTTGTGCCATCTGAGATCCTCAAGTCATGAAAGGACTCAAAAACCCAAGCTGCAGGGCTCTGAAATGACAAAAGGAAAAAAGTCCTTCTACTGGGCAGAAAAAACATCTTGCCAGAACCTCGGTCTCTTTGCTTCACCTCTCAGCTGAAGATCTACCTTGTATTACAGATTTCTTGCACCCGTTCACATCTCAGCATCCAAGGAACACTGTGATATGAGAGACATTGCATTTCGTTTCCAGAAAGGTAGAACAATGACCTTTTGTCACCTCTGCACTGCTTTCCTGAGGTCACACACTCCTCTAGCAATTTCAGGGGAAAACTATACTTTCTTGTAAACATCTAGAAAGCCACCAGCAAAAAATAATGCCAAATTTAAGTGAGCTGAAATTTCTTCAGCAGAAACTGAAATTAGCAGCCTAACCCAAATGCCATTTCTCTCAAGGAAAGCTTTAATTAATCCTTTTTTTATACCATTTAAAGAAGGGAGTCTCACTGTCAGAGAGTGGGAGAGTTTGGCTTTGTGTCTTGTGGGGTTCTTTGCAGCTCTCCCATTTCTGATTAGTGAGAAAGGAGAGGAGTGCTGTAAGGGGACTGGAATCCCTTTGTGGTATTGACTATATGTTAGCAAAAAAACTATCTCAGCCAAAAGACCAGGCAAAAAGACACTTCTAACACTACCAATCCTTAGGCTCCTTTGCTTCAATCATGTCATTTGACATGAATTAAAGCAGCACAAACAACTTATTAACATGCAGGTATGGTTTCTCGGAACTATTTCTTCAGAGTACCTTTTCTTGCATTTTTTAAATTGGCACTAATATGAGAAATTTACACACTGTGTGGTAAATAACTCCTAGTTTTGCTTAGTGCAATTACAAAGAGATATGATTTGATGTATCTTGTAGCTGTTGATAACAGAATGATGTTCTCATTTTAACTTTAACAACTGTGGAGCTTCATGTAACTCCAAATTCCTACATGGTTCTGCTGTATGCACCAATTCAATCACATTTTGTCTATTTCATATCTAAATCTAAGTGAAAATGTGACCTTTTCTTGATTATTCCTGGTGGCATGTTTTAATTTCTCTTGGCTTTCTGTCTTGCTCCTCATAACACTTCTTTTAATTACATGTATACATAACATAAAACCAAGAAACTTTTCTTGCTATTCTGCACAGATATCTTTTTTCCTGAGATATCGTCACTGCCTTTCCCATTTTTACACTTTTAATTCTATTGAATCTCCTCACTGCTACTTTCACGTTTTGCCTTTGCCATTTCTATTTATAAAGCTAATAAAATACCAAGGAATCATTCTGACCTTTCCAGGTAATCAATATTAAGGACAGTCAGCTATCAGCAAATATTGTTTCAGACAATAATTATACCGAAGAGTGGCAGTTTCTCATTCATCAGCCTAAGCAGATGTCTGGGAGAGGAAGTAGGAATACCTTAAGCACCTGAGATTTTGCTTCAGAAACATCATTTTTGACACATTCCCATTAGCTGGGCTTAGTTGTGGGTAGTTTCTGCTTTGAAGTAGAATGTTGGCACTATTAGCAGAAAGTAGTCCATTCTGTCAACTCTTTCTGAGCATAATTGCTCCGTGGATGACAAATGACTGTTCAAACTACTAGCACAATGCTTTATTGTCTTTTTGCAATGGAGGTGCTTCACCGAAATTAAAAGGGAAAAAATGTTATTAGATTTCCAGCTAAATATCAAAAGAGAAAGGAGAATTTGGGGTGAGAAGAAATGTTTGGTGTTCAATCTGGAGACAGAAGTATTTGGGAAGCATACTGGTGTGGAGGGAATTATACTGTAGTCACCAAAATTTCAGAGCAGGAAGCATCAGGTTTAAAACAGAAGGGTCATACTATCCCAAGGGGCACTCTTTAAGGTTAAAAGAAACCATTAGTTCTTCCCAAAGGCTTCTTTTATTTGTCTATAAATACAGATGATGGAGGGAGAATAATGTACAGCCAGCTAGTGTCCTCAGATGCTCCCTAGAGTGGAACAGAAAGATAAGCAATTATTGCCAAATAAATGGCAAACTGCAGTTACTACAAAGGGAATGTAATACTTCACAATCATAAATGCTCCATACTTGAGGTGGGAGGGGGAAGACTTTAAGTTGTATAAATGAAAAAGTAGAAGGCCATTAAGAAAATTGGTATTATCTGATTTCAATAGTGCCTGATACCTGTAAATCATAAATTCTTTTATCAACTGTTTGTTTCTACTTTTCTTTACCTTTTTCTAAAGTCTCTTTAATTTTTACTAGGTGGTCCTGACTTCAAAACTGATTCCTCATAGATGGCTATATTTTCCATTTTAGCATTTTCTAAACTTAGAGATGAGATTTCTTATAATTTTTGTTGTTTTGAGAAAACAGAGGATATTTGAGCTCAGTTACTACAGAAATCCAGGTTTCTGGTCCTAATAATAGATCCAACAAAAACATTTTGGTTGTAAGTACAAGTCATGTCTGAAAGCTGCAACTTATTCACAGAGCAGTGAACTACCTTTCTCAGGTACTTCTTTGCCAGGGATGTGAACCCCTCTGCTACCACAGAAGATAACGAAGGTACAAGGCAGGAATTTTAAATATCTTCAAAGAGTACCTGTACAACTGAGCTTATCACACAGCAGAGCTCCCTTTATAGCTAGTGCAGAGAAACAGGTCCTTGTAGGCATTAGACATCTGATCTCTTTTAGAATTTTTCTCCAAATGTCTGTAACAGGAGCCTGGTCTAGAGTAGTGAGTCTGTAAACAGATGTCTATAACACCTACATCTAGAATTAGTGTAAATGGATGACTTTGCCATATACCAATGAAAGGAAATAAATGCCATCTAATGTATTGTACCTTGTATACAGAGCTTAAATCAAATTTGACATGAAAATTGGGTACGCATCATCATCCTTTTTAATGAATCATTAAAAAGAGACAAATCACGAATGTGCTTCCCTTAAAGCATGTCAATGTGATTGCAAAACAAAGAGGTTTGGTTTTTGTTAGACAGTTTCAATAAATAGATGCCAAAACACATGCAGAGACTGGATGGAAGAATCTTATTTCTGCAGCAGCACCCAAGCTTTAAAATATAAATTACAGTTGGGATTTGTATAGCTCCTCTCAATAGGCAAAGTAAACCTGACTTGTTCTGAATTCAGGGAGTTTAACACATGACAAAGGACATCTCTGCAGAATAAATGCAGTAAATCAAATGTATCTGTCATTTATTACCTCTTACGCATTTGCTCTACAAATGTTCTCCAGTCCAACAAGTGCCTTAGCTGCACATGCAGGTCATCTGCACCACATGTGTGCATTTGATGGGTCAGAATTCCTACATTTAGATTCATGTAGTATGCCCACAGGCTGGTCAGAGCAGATTCAAGATCCAAATAAGCTGTCAAAACCACGATTTTACACCCAAGGCTAAATTCCTATGCCATTAAGGGGGTACACAATAAGTACCAATAAACTAATCTGAACAAGTTCTTTTAAAAATATTGAAAATATGACAAGGTAGTTCAAACAAACACATATACTTTGAAACAAACACATATACTTGCATTAATAAGAGATGCAACAAAAACTACTGCAAAGTTATGATAATTGTTTGTACAACACAATCATTTCTGATGCAGGCAGACTTTTTCCCCACTTTGCGAAAATTCAACTGATTTCTCCATCATCTAATATACAAAATGCAAGGAAATACACATTAATGTGAAAATATCAAGAGGAGAGAAGGAAAAGAGATTTCCTGTTGAGTATTTTTTCAGTTTATTTTTTGTTGATGACACTTCTTTAAATTGTTTTGTTCACAGAATGTTTGTGTAGTTAAATAATTGTACTCATGCATATCTGAACGACAGACTGAAATATAGTCGTGATTGGAAGAATTTTGGATTTTTAAAGAAGCAGGAAACTTGTGCCTTTTTTTTTTTTGTAATAAAGCCCAATGACATCTCCAAGTGGTGTCGTGATAGGAATCTACAATCATTGTTATCTCTTGCTGTCCATAGTAAGGACTTTGAGTTCTTACCAGAAATATCTCACTGTAGAACAGAGTACTGTAGAACAGAGTACTGTAGAAGTCTCTGGCTTTGTATTTTTTTTTTTTCTATCTATCTTACAAGCCTTATCTCCTTATCCATCCAGGTGTGAATACCATTCATATGAAATAAGTAGTAAAAGCAGTCTGCCAGTACCCTGGTGCTTCTTCTATGGAGGCAGAATTTCACTTGAAAGTTGCTTTTTCTCACCTTCACAATGTGGTGTCCAATTTCAGTCAGTGTTTTTAGCAGAGCAAGCAAATTGTTTATCCACCCCTGCTGGATACAACCCCTGTCTTTTGTGTGAATCTAGTTAGCAATCAGAAATCTTGGGCTGCTTTCTCTCTGCAGCATGAACATCTTGAGGTGAGGATAGAATCAGGTGCAGGGTTGTATTTCATAGTGCGCTTGGTTTGTCCAATGTCACACCTGGACCCAGAGGCAGGTTCCTGCTGCAACATCTGTATTTTATTTGTTCACTGTGTCACAGGTGTCCCTCCAAGATAATTTTTGAACCTGAGAAGGCTCCACCCTATCCCAGCCTCTTCCCTGGTTTTAGAGCCAAAACATCACACCAGAGTGCCAAAATGTCCCAGTCTGAGCTCCTGTTAAGTGGTCTCACATCCTCCCAGATGCATGTTGGCTCCTGTGATGAGACTTGAGCAAGATGAGATCTCTCTGAGAGCCAGACTCCCCGGCAATCAAGTCTGTTCCTGGATAAACACAGATTTTCCATCGTGTTTTCCACAATGCAGAGAATCATGCCCATTTCTCTCAAAGCAGAGGCTGTGTAGATGTCTCTGTGGTCAGGTAAAGCTTCTGCTTCTCAGCAAGGTGGAAATCTGCACTGATCTGGCAATGCAGACAATGGGGCTCAGGGTAGCAGCTCTGCCCTGTGCTGAGAGCACAGCAGTGACTCAGAGCCAATGACTCTGGGCATCTGTAACAGAGCACTGCAGGAAAAATGGCAATGATGGAGTCTGTGTGGGCTCAATAGGGACCCCTTTTTCACTATACTGCCTTATCACTTACCACAAAACAAACTGCCATAAATTCTCACTCTCACACAGCCCTATCCCGCAGATTACAAGATCCGTTTTATTTTGTATCATATTTCAAACTCTGGAGGAGTATTTCTTTTTGTAAAAAAAAATCTAGAACTAATATTTTTTCAATCTTGTTTGCAGTTGCTTTTCAGTTTATATATTTTTAATTTATTTTTCAACATGGTACACTCCAATGAATTAAAATAATGCAGTTGTCATGGAGTATTACAGATTCTTTAGCCTTGCTAGATGATATTTTAATCATATTTTTTCCTGTATTCATTATCTTAAAATCCACTATCCAAGGTATAATTTTAAACTTTAGAACAACATTTAATTGAGAAGAATATATTAAAAAAAAAAAAAAAAAAAAAAAAAAAAAAAAAAAGCTTAGAAGTAACTAGGATCCAGGATTCTGTTTATAAGAGTAAGTCCCTCTCACTCTACCTCCAAGATGAGATGACACACGGCTTGTAGCAGACTCAGAAAGCCTATAAAATTAGGGCCATATTTATCAGGTCACTCTGTCACTGGGTTTCCACATCCTGGATGACAGCTTTAATGATCCTGAACAAGAGATATTCAACACTGCAGGACTCATACAGGCTATTTCTGCATGACAAGAAAATTCACCCAGAGTGCCCTTCCACATAAACTCCACAAAAGCATGTAAAATTTTTGCAACAAAACTAGAGGTATTTACAGATACCTACAGACAAGTGTTTAAAGGGTCTAATCACACACTGGATGGCTGGACATGAAAGTTCAAAAGATTTAGAAGTAATTTTAAAAAGCATATAAGCAGCAGAAAGTTATGGCTTGTGGAGTGACTTCTGTGCACTTTGTCTTACAATGGTATTTTGATTGTTTGATTCTTGACAAAAAGAGTTTGCTTTGTTAAATTCTTTCTTCCTGACTGGAATTTTTTAATTTTATACAGACTAAAATGAACAAAGTGGGTGTTAATATGTTTTTCATATTTTGATTGTTTGATTCTTGACAAAAAGAGTTTGCTTTGTTAAATTCTTTCTTCCTGACTGGAATTTTTTAATTTTATACAGACTAAGATGAACAAGGTGGGTGTTAATATGTTTTTTATGGTAGAGAAGTTTGCATGGGGAAAATGGTGCAGAAAGATACAACCAATAACTTGAGCACCTTCCTACTATAACAGGAAAATTGGTATGTTGAATTCTCAGTTACCAGAGAAACAGAGCATCAGGAAGAGGACAGCTGCTACAATAGGCTGGAAACATCAGTACATCAAGTAAAATGCACAGGATTTCAGGCCTGGGAAGCAATATTCCACCAGTCTTGTGAGATGCCTTGTTATTTTCATTTTTGCAAGCAGTCATGGCCTCTTCAAGTCCTTTATGTCATTGATCTAGTCTCTACCAGTCTCCCTTACTAGTCAGAGGCAAAAGGAAAGCACCATTTAGATACTTATTTTGGAAAGTTAGAGTATGAAACAGACAACTACTGTTTAGATAGCTTAAGTAAATCTATGATCAATCTTCAAAAGACAAACTGTGTGGCTTTCCAAATGCTGCCACTAGCAAGTGTGCAACAGCTTGGATTAATTCAGAACTGTGAAGCTGAACATTTCTTGTAAATCAAGTGCACTGAGGATGTTTCTCAAAGTGTTTTATAATTGCAGATAAAAGGGTAAAATCTGATGCATTGGATGAAACTATCAGGGCCTTCAAACACAATCACAAAAAGAACAGGGACAGCATTTATCTTCACAAAAGAGGCTGATACACCTGGGAATCTAAACATTGCCTACTGAAGCAGAATAAATGGGAAATGTCAGCACTCGTGGGCACACTAACACACACACTAGATGTTTTCACCAACCTCCCTACTCTTAAGGTGAGAAGCTTCTCTACCCTGTGGTAAATGTAATCCTGCCCCAGGAAGTGCCAGCTGACATCCAGCATTTTTTTAATCCTTTTGTTCAGGGCCAATATGCTTTTTCTCCAGAGTGGGAGAGCTCACTTGGTGAAAGGGCACTTCACCAAGGTGCTCCACTCTGTTGGGAGAGACTGGAAAAAGCATTAAGAATTTTTACAGTGCTCTGAGAATAAGTAAGGTTACCTGAAGCACCTCATGGATTTAGGTGTCCCCCTGAGCCTTGGTGACATTCCCCCTTTAGACAGCAGTGGTCTAGGAAGCTAACAAAGGGTGTGATGGATTGGAGACAAATTTTCCTCCACAAGTATTGGAGACTTTATGGTGAAAATAACAGGAAAATGGGGTGTTGTGGTTTAAACCCAGCAGGCAACGAAGTACCACACAGCCACTTGCTTACTCCTTCCCCTTGCCACAGAAGGATGGGGAAGAGAACTGGAAACAAAAAAATATTAAAACTTGAGGGTCAAGATAAGAACAACTTAATTGTGGCGAGCACAGACTTTTCCCATGAGAAATTTTTCTCTCTTCTTCCTGTGATTTATAAACAAAGATAAAGTCTGGATGTTGTTGAAACAGGATCTCAAGATATGGATGATTCAAGCCTGGCCAATCGGCCTGGGGGGAGGTTTTGAACTGATCAATCTGGGTGACCTTTGAAAGTCTAAATTAATTAATAAAAATAGACCTTTGCCACACTGAAGACCTGGACTTCTTCTCTCTGTTAGCAGTTCAACAGCGACACGTAATAACTGAAATAATGTAAAACATAATTATAATAACCGTGGCAATAATAATTACAATGAAAAGGAGAAAGAGAGGAATAAAACCCAAGAGAAACAAGTGAGGCTCCACACAATTGCTCACCACACACTGAGCTATGCTCAGCCTATCCCCAGGCAGCAACTGGCCCCTCCCAGCCAACTCCCCCCAGCTGAAATACTGGGCATGAGCTGCTATGGTATGGAGCATCCTTTGGGATAATTTGGGGCACCTGTCCTGGCCATACTCCCTCCTGGCTTCCTGTGCCCCTGCTCACTGACAGAGCAGGAGACACTGAAGAGTACTTAAGTAAGAGTAAACACTGCTCAGCAGCAACTAAAACTTCAAAATGTTATCAGCCTTATTCTTAAACTGAATTCTAAACACAGCACTGCACCAGCTACTAAGAAAATTATCTCTATACCAGATAAAATCTGGACTTGGGAGGAAAAACATGGGGGCACTGTGACTACTGCTGTACTGTGCTTGGTAGTTTTATGATGAAACTATTTGGTAAACTGAGTATTACAATATATTACAGAAATCTGTGCTTTGCTTTGTGTGAGTGCTTCCTCCTTTCCCTCTCTTCTGCAGTGTCCTCACCCTGACTGTCTGATGCAGTGCAGTTCTCATATGCTGTTACGTACATTTGTCTGCTCTAAGGGACTTTAGCCTGCTGTGCAGGTTTTTGTCTGCTCAACTGGGAGCTCACGCTCCAAACCTTCTTTTCTTATTGCACAGATGAGAAAAGGAAAAGCTTAATTTTGTCTATGCCTCCTGAATACTCAAGGCTTTGCTCTATCATTATCCTCAACAAATGAAAAATCAGTAAATCATCTGCTGAATATCAAAATTTCCTTAAAATGGTTTTATGCTTTTCATTAAGCTTCTCAAGGAAGTGAAAATACCATGTCCCTGCCCTTTTCTCTATAAGCCTCTCAGTATCTTTCCCCTTTAGCTGCTGAAGTCATTAGCCAATTCCAACAAATCTGCCAGAGGAGCACAGTCTCAAAGGAAATACTGTCATGAGCACAGACAGTTGAATAGAGACAGCAGCACAAATTGGTGCCTCATCTAACATAAATTTTGCCACCCAAATTCAATAATTATCTATTTTCTTTGCCCTGGTGGCAGCTCAGCAAATACACACTAGCCAGCAAATACACACAGCTGAGCAGCACAGTTACAACCTGGAAGCATCGAGATCCTCAGGGCATTTCCCAAGGGGTGACTGGAGAGCAGAGGAGACTGCAGAGGCAAGGGAAAACACAGGGGGAGACGGCTGAAATGCAAGGCAGAGGTGTTCACATTTGAGGGTGAGACAAGGGGACAAGGGACCTACAGTGTGTAGGGAGGATAAAGGATATACATCCATAGGAGATGTTTTGTCTCAATGTCATTGTTCACAACAATGATGTTCTGGAGCAGCTCTGTAAGTTCTGCCATCTGATAATGTTAATTCAGGCCTTCTTTTTTGATAGAGTTTTAGTATTAAATGCTGCCTCCAATTGTGTGTAACCTCTGTCTAGATTTTATATCAACTTCATTTGCCCAAAGTCCACCTAAATTTTGTTTATCCAAAAGCTATCTCACTCTGACCCATTTTTATTTCTTCTTTGCACACCAGTTCTTGATGTCTGTCTGGAAATCAGAAGATTCAACAAGTCTCTGAATTTAATAGAACACAATACCTCAGTGTTGTCTTTTCTAGAAGCAATTTTATTTAAACCCCATCTGCTTTTTTCATTATTTAAATTAATTGCAAGGCCATAACAATTGTTATCCTCTCTAAATGACAATGGAACATAGACTTATCTGGAAAATACCTTAGCAATTAAGTTTTATTTTCCCATTAAATAAAAGGATTGGGGTTTAGAATTTGTTCATAAACAAATGTTGACTCTTTCAGTCTCATTTTTGTAAAACCTTGGAAAACACTATCATTAAGAGTATGTTAAGTAACAACTGTTCTTAATTATTAATATTTTGCTGGAGTGAAAAGAAAAACATATCATTTTATATATAGATTCATCCTTATGCTCTTTTCTAACAATGACCATGTCTCTGAGGGTGACTGCTGTGTTTGAGACTGTAGTCTAAATAAGCTAGAAAGATAAATCTTGTTCATCCCATCAAGATTGCAGCAAGCCCTGCTTTGCTCCATCATATATTGCTAGTATCTTCTATACAAGGACAAGAGATATTGGTGAATCCCATCTGGCAAGCAGAAATAATCATAACTAAGTTTTAGCTAAATGAAGGCAGTTTTATATCTCATTTAAAGGTAAATCATCTAAAGAGCAGCCCTGAAACTGTCATAGAGGTCTTAACAAATTTTAATTCATGTTAGATTTCTTTCTGCCAGTGAAGATTAGATTTTGTCTCCTTTCTAGGAATTCACTGTCAAAACAATCTGGCATACAAGAGGATGAACAATTAGTTGCTTGGATTACAGCAGAGTTTCAGTGTCTTATTAACTGCATTAAGGGGCAGGGTGGAAGATTACTTTGACTTTACTTTTGGAAACACCATCTCATCAGGAATGCAGAAGTCTGTGCTCTGTTTATAATATTACAGAAATAACAGAGGTCAGCTGCTTGCTCCATTTGAAGCTCTGCTGGCATTTGCATGGCAAGGAGATGTGGAGTTTAAGACTATCTGATTTTTAAAGATCTGGAATGCCTGCTTTCTGATGTTTTAATTAGGAGAAAATCATCCTATTCTTTGTTAAAACACCTACTGATTTGATTTTCTTTTAGCCATACATTTAGGCGTTACAGCCTTTCCTTTGGGTATATTTACAATTTTTTATTTAAAAAGTCTCATTTCAATGCAAGGAACAAATTTAACTAGCATCATTTATAGCTTTAAAAATGTAGTGATACAGAATTTAGTCTAAAATTCTTAAATATTTAAAGCTTCTGCTTTACTTTTCACTCACACTCAAGAGTAACAAATTCAGATTACTGTTTCAGGAGGTGTTATTTTCCGTGACATTTAGGAACTGTCCATGTTTGACAGAAATCAAATATTATAGAATAATCTTAAAATATAATAATCTTGAATATTTTACCTAACTAAATAAGGAATTAAAATAAATAAGACATAATCTTCTGTTACTATTATATTAAAAATTGAAGCAATTCTTAAATTTTTCAGTAGGGACAAAACAACCATACAGTAAAAATAGAGCCTTGCATAATTATAATTCTCTTTTTTTTTTTTTTTTTTTGAGGTGCTGGCATTTGTCTCTCCCTTTTCCCAACAATATCCATTATTTTGCTAATAAATTGAGAAGAATTCCTCATTTATTAACCATAAACCCATAATAAAGACATCAGCCATGTCTTCTCTCAGTATTAGCTAGAAACAAATTAGCACAATTAAAAGTGCAAGTGTATTTCTTAATTGAAAGGCCATTTGCTTACTTTGCACCATTTTTCTCAGAAGAATATGTTAACCACACTTAAGTTGAGCTGCGTTAAAACTTTCCCTTATTCTGCTTCATTTATTTTACTGGTATTTTGACAAGCTGAGAATAGCATCTGTGCTTGAAACAAGGTGGTGCAAAAGTACTGCTATGAATACTAATTAACATTTGCCTAAAATTCTACAGCCAGGGGGTTGAGAATGGGTGAGTGGGACCAAATATGACTTGTATATGGTCTCAAAATCTGGTAGTGCTACACCTGGAGCTCCACAGCAGCATCACAGACATCCTGCTTGTCTTTTGAAATTCACCTGTCTTAAGGAGCTGAATGCCTTAACAGGAAATGGAAATGTTGATTTATGACACTTTTAGAAGTGCACCATTCCTGTGT
Organism: Entomyzon cyanotis; assembly: GCA_024500445.1. Classification (NCBI taxonomy): domain Eukaryota; kingdom Metazoa; phylum Chordata; class Aves; order Passeriformes; family Meliphagidae; genus Entomyzon; species Entomyzon cyanotis. Next base: position 12,199,019 of record JAKEPQ010001016.1, read on the forward strand.
ATATGTTAGCTCCCTGAAGTACAGTGGAGATAGTCTCTGGGTTTAGCTTTTTAGAAATATTATTCAACTATTGCAAAAACTATTGCAAAAACACAGATCTAAACCTGGACTCTGGTCTTTCTTGAAAAACTTTTAATAAATTCATACTGCATGATGAATTATCCAATGGTAAAGGTGAGCTCATTAAAGGAGACAGGCTTGGTGGCAGCCTGGGCTGCCCTAATTGAGTGTGTGATCTCAAGGACCTGTGAGGCTAAAGGGAATTCCCTAGTATATATTTCAATTCAAAAAAATGAGTTCATATATGATTTTGAATGTGAAAACTGAAAGAATAGTTGGAAAGAATAGAGTCAACCACATAATGCAGTTTTATGTCTGAAAGCTGAATTAATCTTATTTCATGATTCAGCAGAATACACCTTAAAAAGCAGCTGCAGACTCACCATTCCTTGCTTGGGAAAAAGAATATTTGTCATTCTTCCTGCTTTCTTAGTTTTTCTTGGATCTCTGAATGGCTTTTCATACGGAGAAATGTCAGCAATTTTATGAGCATTGCCAGAAAAGTACCTGTACAAACCTAGCACTTCATGACTCAAATTCACTCTGAATAAACTAAAATAAACAAAACAAAACAAACAAACAAGCAAAGCCACTCACTTGACCTGCTTTATCTGTAGATGGTGCACTGCCAGTGCCACTAGAAAGAGCAACTCTTCCTTGTACATGGGAGGAAAGGGTTGGGAGCTGGGCTTTATCTGCACATTTACTCTTGTTGATTGTGAAGCTGGTGGTAATAAGCTTAGAAATATTATCCTTAGCTTTCAAATCTCTGGTTCAGTATTCATTCTGCTGCTTGGGAAGTCCACATTGCTCCTTCTGCACTGCTGGCTACCAAGCTGCCTTGTGTTAATTCCTGAGTGAATAAATATTGAGGTAACTGGGAGGAAGAGTTTATTCCATAGCTCCAGTTGTTTAAAACACGTATTTTTCCAGCCACAGCAAGCTCAATATTGCCATACCTTTCAAGACCAAATTGTGAGGAGCCCTGTCGTGACTCACAAAGGAAAGTTACTTAGAAAAACACATTCACACATAGATAGCAGATATCTAGATAACTGAGTTCTAAAACAAATTAAAAGTACAATAGCCTTCAAACCAGCAGATTTTTTTCTCTCTCCTGGTGAAGCCACAGTGTCTTTGCAGTTATGTCAGGCTACAGGTTATGGCTAGCAAGACGTGAAGCACAGCACAGGAAATCTGCAAGCCATAGAAGTTTTCCAGGCACTTTGTCCTCAACAGAAACCTCTGACTGTGTTCAACTGCTTAAAATATTATGCATGTAGAGGTAAACTGGCTTAGAGCTCAGCCAATTTAGCAGTTCAGCACTTCAAATTTTATATGCATAAAAATGCTTAAAGGCGGTAGGAGAGCTGTAAGTCACTTTGCCTCTGCGACCGTGAAACCTTAAGAAGCTCAAGAGGGCAAAGCACTATCACTCTTTGCTAGTTTAAGCCTCCTAGCACAGAGGACCCAGGAAAAAGTTTGTCTGGGCTTGAGGCAGCCAGGATTCCCCTGACACCACTGAATTCTTCAAATACAGAAGCAGAGCAGGTTGAAACAGTCACCCCATTAAATGCTGCTTTACCTTTAACCACTTCATGGTTATTACAAGTGCCAAATGCTGTGCCGTAAGATCCATGAAAATGCCTCTCTCCCACACATTTCCTAAAGGGCAAGAAAATGTAATGCCTCTGGAAGCTGGCTGGCCAATGCAGATTTCCATTTCCATCTTATCATATTTTCTATGAAAATTAATACAAAATTCACTTTTCCTCTGGCTGTCACACATGAGTTTTCCAAACCATATTCTGAGAGATTGTTAGTGATAGAAATGCATTTTTATGCATTTCATATGCCTTCTATGCATAAAAATCTCATTTTTATGTCCAGAATTATGTCTACCATCTTTATAAATTTCATTCCATCAAAAGTGTTTGATGTCAGCATGGCCTAACATGTTTATACAACAGAGAAAGTGGAAGATTACCAGCAAGCCACCACACACACAGCATATCCACCCCTCTGCCCAGACACTTGGATGAAGTTGTTATCCAAAAAGTGCAAGCTTTTACCAGGATAAACAAGAACTTGCACTCAAGCCAGCTCATCTGGCACAGACCCTCCACTGCCTCCAGCCCTGTCTACAAACCTTTCCCAAAGAGGGAACATAATCCTCTGATGTAAATTATCCTAATCATATATAAAAGCACTCTTGAAGACTGTGGCCACTTTATTGTAGCATTACTTTGATGTGTTTTGACTCACAGGCAACACGATAGCCATAACTACAAGGCATTATTCTGCATGAGATTATTCACTGATTAATCCAGTGCTCAATGTGGCTTTTGCAGTTTCTTTGTCTAGTGGGCCCTGAGATACCATAAACAGTCACTAATAATGAGCTATACCATGGATGAGGAGGGTTTTTGTTGCTGAAATTTGAACAGAACTTTGAAATGCATCTGTCAAAATGAATGCATAACTGAATATTATCAAAAAAAACTGCAGCAAAGTTGTGGCTGGATAGGGACTACATGAAGAAAAAAATGTGGCCTGCAGATGTATCACAGGTTGTTGGTTCCCCACAAACTGAACTACAAACAAGGGCAGAGAGGGTGAAGAGAAACAGGGCCCAAAATAGCTCCTTACATTTATATAAGTATTTATAAATTTATTTATATTGTATTTATAAACACCCATCATTCCCACTGGTAAATTTTTCAGAACTTTACTCATCTTGAAGACTGAAGACCAGGGTTTTTTTACCCTTTTAAATGCATGCATTTCTGCTCTGTGTCAGCAATAGCTAATTCTTCTCAAGCATTTCATCTTCTGTTTCATTACTGAAAAATATCTCTATGGGATCATAATACTCAGCATAAAGTTTTACAGAAGTCTTGCAGGCAGGTAAGCACACAGTCTTAACTGAGAGTTATTTTTACCAGCTGTCATCTGCTCATGGTAGATCATGAACTCTATGGATTTCCACATGTGAAAGGGAGCAGTAAGTAGGATTCATCTTGACTGCTTTTTATATTCATAGCTTTTAACATCAGAGAGGACAAAGACATAGTAAGTAACAGTATATGTTTTAGAGTAGTTATTTCCATATGAACTGCTACTCAAATTCCATATTAAACATTAAAAAACAGGCATGTAAAGAAACTCCTCTTTGTCTTTTGAACCACACCAAAACAATGCAGCATTCCTATCTTGAACAAAAAAGGCAGTCCGTAAAAAGGAGCTACTTGCATTCTGTCAATATTCAAGAAACTTCTTCCAGAATAAATTCCTCGCTGTGCACTATTTTGCAAAAAAAAAAAAAAAAAAAACACAAGAAATGTCTAGACAGCCGATAATCTCTAGGATAAATTAAAAAATGATCAGGCTAGTAAGGAATAGATCAGAGGGTAGGGCAACAGGTATTTATTCTGGTTTTATTCTGGTCTTATTGGCTGCCACCAGAGCATGGCTGCAGCTCCTAAGGGTTTTAAGTGATACAGCTGTGGTACCTCAATGACAAGTGAACCCTCACACCAGCAGTGTTTGTAGTCTCCTTTCCCTCCTCACACAAACAGTATTATAAACATTCAGAATTATTTAGGTTATTATGCTGTTAAGCAGCTATGCAGTAACAAATTACACTGTTTAGAAATCCCATGAATAGCATGAGAAAGGGATGTCCTCTGGAGGAAGCAGCCAGCAGAGTGCCTGGCAGATTAGGCAGCAGCATTACCTCCAGGACTGAGCACAGGCACAACTGAGGACAACAGAGGGTGAACAGAGCCACACAAGAATTTCAGGCTGAGGATAATATATATTCATCCCTCTCAGAGTTCTGCGTAGAAGGCTCTCTTCTCAAGCACATTGTAAGGGATGAAGAAAAATACAGTGCTGCAGCCTGTCTTGAAGATTTATTCTCTGTACACACGGTGGTGCACATCTGGTGCATTGTGCGTGGGCTTTTCTTTTCCTCCTGGCATGCTGCAGCATGAGACACACTGCTGGGAAAATCTAAGTATTACCTATACTAGCTTTGGATCCCTGAGCAAACTGAAATTATTACAGAGCTAGAACACATTCATTGTCTCCAAAAATCTCATTGCCTTCTGTATTATTCCAAAGGTATTTATTTTTAAGTGCACATATCATCCAAAGTCTGAACTGTTAAACTGAAGATAAGACTAACATGTCTCCTAAGAGCATTTTAATGAGGTAAAAGACTCTGGGAGAGTTTTATCAACACTGCCAGCTCAAAGCAGCTCAACCCTCTGTTTTTCTGTACTAAAACAAATTGTGTACAATTAAAGTGAAAGATCTGGCAAAGAACCATGTTTTGGAGCTAAACACTGGTATCCAAACTGCTGTACAGCCAAATAATGCAGAGCATGGCCCAACACCACAAAGATTTAGTCCATCATAGAAAGAAAGCAAGGAAATGTCTCCCTGCAGATGTTGCATGGGGTAAGACCTGCCAGGTGTCTGATATCTGCTTGAAGCCTCCAGAGAAACTGTGCCTATCATCCTGTGATATCAGCACATGCTACCCTGATATCAAAACCTTTGCTTGCAGTAGCTGCCATCCCAGAGCAGATTGCCAGTGACAATGATCACTTTGGCTTGCTTTAGCAGAGTAACTGCAATTACTGGAATCAGCAGGTGCCAGACTATTTCCAGCGAAGGTGCTTGGCTTCTGAGCTCTAATTTAGTTCCTGTCACTGAGACTAGAAAGTATATTTTTGCTTCCTGCAGCTTCTGGTGTGTATCAGACTCTAGCTTCAGCCAGGTATTTTAGGAATTCTTGGAGTTGTGTAGAACTGCACATTTTATCACAGCCTCCTGCCATGACTTTGGTGAATGATTTGTCTAAACATTAAAAAGAGGATTATAGCTTATTGAATCAGAAGAGGACCCTCAGCAAAAGAAACTGGCTGGCTACTCACACACTGAAATGCTCCAAATAGCAGTACTGGCCAAGTACCATCTGGTTTAGGGTTTTGGATGAAACATTAATTTTAAACTGGATTTCCAAACATCAGGCCTTTGAGGGTTCATTTATAAACCACATGTGAAACAAGCTGTCAGCAGACAATGAGCTGTCCTGGGTGAGTGTGTGCAGCAGCAAACTTCCACTGTCACCAGAGTCTGCTCCCTCATCTAGGACAATTGACTTCAGTGCTGACACAGAGACATTTGAAGACAATCAAGGCTAGAAAAGGCATAGAGCTTAGCCACGTCTTATTTTAGTCAACCTGTTACAGATCATCTTGTATTACCATCTACTGCTCCTATTCTTCCCTCTAGTTATTCCTTACCTGTTTTATTACCAATAGTAATGTCTGAGTTCCTAATTTTGTCACATTTACAAGCCCTATTCCTCATGTGAAAGTAAGACAAGAAGGAACCTCTTAATCTCCTGAGAAGGCTCCAGCCTTAACTGGTCAGAGGGTCAAGAACCACCATCTGAATAAAATTTTTTTTTAAAATCTAGGGTCACCACAGTATCAGCTCAAGAGAGTTTTGCTGCCTCCCAAATAAGTGTGTGCTGGTTTAAATCAATGGCCTCAGATGCTCCAACATCCTGCAGAGGTTTGACTTCATGAACTTTGAGCAATCCCATTGTAGTGCACAATGTTAACCACTTATTTAACATTTTTTCAGACCACTTACACATATAGATACACCATTATAGGCTGCATTAATTAGCTCTGCTGAGGATTTTAATCCAAGAAATTCTGCAAACAGTAGAAGCAAAGAAACACGAATTTTGTTGCAACTAAGCATATTTCAAGGTAATAGAGATTCACCATGGGAAAAGTGCAGCAGCTCAGTCCCTAAGAAGCACACATGATGGGTCAGATGTATACAGGAACTAGAAAAGAGGTGAAATGGGAGGTCACAGACAAAATCTAAGCATGGAATACAGGGGGAAGGGGAGGGGAGTGGAGGAGAGGGAGGTATCAAGCACCACATGCATGTGGTGGATGTAGTAATGAGCTGTAAGCATATATATCTCATTCCTCCCCAACAGATATTGTAGAATTTTGGTTTAAAATGTTAAGACAATGGCTATTATTTTTACCTTTTTTTTCTGGATGAAGAAATCAAGGCACAGCAGAGCACTCAGGAATATTTGAAGTGGCAGCCAGGGAAAGTGAACTATCCCTACAACATGTCTGAAATTGATCTGCTTTTATTTAAAATCAAACTATGTAGTATTTTGTGGTGCTAATCTAAGGAAGAGATCTAGGAGGCTAAGACTAGCATCCTCCAGTACAAGCAAATCATGGGGAGAGAAAAGAAAAATCCTTGGGAATGAATAAAAGAAATCCAAAAGGCTGCAACAAAGGAAGAGCTAGATCTAACATTCTGGGAAAACAAGCCTTACAGACCTTTTCAGACTCTGGCATTTCCTATTAAAAGATGTAATAAACATGACACCTTCTGCAAGGAATATCATTTGAGGCAAAGCAGTACATAATGCAGACATGTTACATAATAGCTACTTCTTATGCTTAATGCTTATGAGTCAGTCATTTCTAAGATCCCCAGCCCTAATACCTACCCAACCTGGAGGAAATTCTCAATCTGCTTTCTTCCTTCTGTACTTACATTTACTTCCCATGGCCTTTTGAGCTTTGTAAAAAGCATTTTGTTAAAATTACATAATCAGTTATTCCACCTTTAAAAGCTGATTATCAGGAATGGGTTTTATGATTACAGTGATTGTAAAACACCACAGCATCCAGAGGGATAACTCTTTCTCTCGTAGTCTGCCATACATTATGTCATGGTTTTTCGACAGGACATTGCCAGGAGGACGCACGAAAAGAGGGCAACCAGGCTCCAAGCTTAAAGTTGCAAAAAAGTGTTTAATTACCTAACAGAGTTGGAGGATAAATGCAGGCAAAAATAAACTTTTCATACAGTTTTGGTTCACTCCCCCCTCCCTCTTACGAACCTATAGTATTCACCCCCTTTCCTCCTTTACAGTCAACAAGCCGGGTGGTGGGGGGGGGGCAGGGTGTGGGGTCTCTTTTCAGTCCACAGAGCAGATTCTCAAATTTACTCATCACCACAATTCTTCTACTACAAATACTCTTTATCTCTACTTATTTCTCTCTCTCTCCAGACAGTTTTCTTTCTGCTCTCACCCCCACCCTCTTAAGAAGCAGTCTCTGCACTCACCCTCCCCCCCTTCCCTCTTTCCAAACCAGCAACACAGACAGGGGGCAGGTTGGGGGGTTCTCTGGTCAGTCCAATCAGGAAAAGAGGTTCTCTACTTAGCCAGGGGGTCCTTCCCACGAGAGACTGTCCTTTGAGAACTTCTTTGGCGTGGGTCCAATCTCACGAGCAACATCCCGCCCGAAATTCTGCTGCAACATGAGTCTTTTTGTCCACAGGGTGCTGTGCAGACTCTCTCAAGCCGAGGCCAGGCTGCTTCCATTCCAGGAGCAAGGCCTTTCTCTCCTTTGGAAGGCCTTTGCAGTTTTAACTCTTAGATGAGACTCCCACTGGTTCACAGTCTTTTCCAGGCATCCACCTGCTCTTCTGGCGTGGGCTGTGGGTGATTTTCTGCACTCCTGTGGACTCCATGGGCTGCAGGGGACCTCCTGCCCCCCCCATGGCCTTCACTGTGGCTAGCAGAGGGTTTTCAGCTCCAGCACTGGGAACACCTCCTCCCCCACGTTCTTCACTGACCTTGGCGTCTCCATGCTGTTCTCCCTCACATATTTTCACCTCCACCTCCTCCTCCTCCAACTGCAAAGAAGTGAAAGAAGTGCGTGCCTGCTTTGTTTTGAATTTATCTTAAATATGTTTTCACAGAGGCGTAACTAGCACCTCCAATTGGCCCAGACTTGGCCAGCAGCATGTCCATCACCTTCAGAGCCATCAGAGATTGGCTCTGCTGGACTTGATGTAAAAACTTCCAGAACTTGCACTCAGGACACACAGGAGCCATCTTTGTGCCTCACCCCACCCTTCAGACACCTCCCCAGACCTACCACAACAGCTTCTGAGGGGTCCAAATTTCTCCTAGATGTTAAAAACACTTCACTGATGTTTTGGGCCAATCAAAACCACCACACATTACCATTTTCATCATGGGACTGGGAAGCACAGAGCATTTAGGGATCATCATCAAGGTCATCCAGGGAGCAAAAGACAGAAGTAAGTCCAGGGTCAATTATGTAAAACATTGTTTGTATAATCTTACATAATGTAAAATACCATAAAACTTATTTGTTCTGCTTCCAGAAGCTCAGATAAGGTCAGATAAGGTTTGAGAGAGTTAGCACTGCTTCCGTACTCACATACTTGGACATTCAGCCCAGATATTGTATGACAGATTTTAGCTGAGATTCACACAGTGCAGGAGGCAGTGCAGCTCTGCTCCAGCCTTTGGTTAAATCTTTTATGATCCAAGTTAGGCATGATAAGCTATAGATGGTTTACTGAGTTTATTTTTTCAGTTCATAAGTCTGTTTTACTCAGCAGACAACTGTTTTGTATAGGCTAAACCTTATGCTATAACATAATGAATCTGAAACAGTTCACTGGGGAAGGGTAAATTAAAAAAATAGCATGGATTAGCATGATATATATTCATCATAGCAGAGAACTACAATGTTTACATATGTGTGTGTATATATATATATATATATATATATATATATATATATATACACATAACTTTGGTGGTGGCTTCTGTTGACATACTTCCAGGAGGAATAAATGACTGACTCTATTTTTGCCACACATAGAGGAACATTAGTCACTCTTAATTGGAAAATATGAGTTGATGCTTAAGGGTTACACATTACAGAAGCCTGGGGCTTATGCAGCACAGCCTTTGTAGTGTTTTTGGCCCCACTACAGGAACACCTTTTATTCTAATCACCATTCAGCACTCCAAGGCAAAAACCAAAGATCCTCCTCAAATGAGCATATAAATTTTCCACTAAAGCTCATTTATAATTAGTATATAACAGGAGTAATTTTTTTCAGCTACATTCTTTCTAATTTGCACTTTAAATGGAAGCATTTTTCCATGTAAATCAACTTAACCTACCCAGAAATACCCTTCTATTGACACTGCCATAGACTTTCCTTCTTAAATTGTTTGGAAATTTTAAAATCAAAAAATGTTTAAACAGGTAAAGAACAAATAAAAAGAAAAGTAAGCAAATAAATAGCAGCTAAAACATGGAACTAACTCCCCAACCACCTTTTTTGCTCAAATTTTCCTGATTCATCCTCTGGTTTTCATCCTTTATAGGTCGATTTCACAAGCCTAATTGCTTAGCTCTTGCTTTCACACCCAAAAGAGGAGAAATAGGAGTAAATGTGCCTTGGAAAAAACACAGAACTGCCTAAAACAGTGCAAACTGATCCTTCCAAAATATGGACCAACAGTAAACTATTCCAGTTCAGGTAGTGTAACATTTTCTTACTAAATATTCCTGAATTGAGTTATTTCTTGAAGCAATTCTCAATCAAGCAGAAATTCCAAGCTGGCTTCCTTCCTGCTTATTGTCATATAAATTCCTCTCACAGGAGAGAGATGATCTGCATGACTATTTTGCTCTGCTCTCATAACCTAAGCACCATAATGAACATTTCAAATCTTCAGATACTTCAGATACTCATACACACCAATTCTTTAAGGACAGAAAATCTGCAAGTCAGTACAGAATTCGTAGTAGGTCTAGACATGTGCATTTACAACCTCTCCAAGAAACAAACCATTTCATAATTAGACATTAGTAATACAGTAAGTACCAAAACTATGTTTCTGTGCAGCTCAATCTGCATGTGATAGCCTGGCAAACTATTGTCCAAAACCATTACATGGAAATATCAAAATTATTCATTTATGCCCATCAATAACTATTTGTGTGTTTCTCTCGTATTTTAATAAAATACAGGGTATCTGCATGGTATTCACTTTGCAAGAAACAGAATGAAAATGGTTTTGTCTACCAAAATTACTCCTCTTCAGAGGCTTACACTTTAGGTCAATGTATGGAAGTAGCCTCTGAGAAGGTCACACTCTGTCTTCCCTATGGTATAAAACAGCAAATCAGTTAAAAAAAAAAAAAAACAACAAAAAACCAGCAAATCCGTAGACATTTCGTATTCTTATTGTGTACATAGGGTGGAGCTGTTACTGTGGTCTTTTAGGGCTAATAAAAATCCTCTAGCATGAGACTCATTTATGATTAATTAGCCTCTCTATTATTGTTTTTTTTGCTTGGTTTCCAGAACACAACATTTGGTAGGAAATGCATGACTAGCTGCAAATATTGTAAATGTGTGATGGGGGAATATTTGAACATTTGTTCAAATTTGTTTTAAGATTTTATGCTGCTACCCATCTCCATACTGTCTGAGCACAAAATTCTCAAAAGAGAATTTTTATTTTACTGTGTTTGCAATTCTTCCCAAGTTTGTTTCCCATACAGATGAGGCACTTTAATTTCATTAACACAAAAACTTGCAATAAGGCAGTATTTAGCTTAAGCTAGCTAAAAACCTTGTCAACTGAGAACTTTTAATTTTATATTAGCTCCTAATTTTGCAGTCAGCACAGAGATGAGTGTTTGTATGGTTCATGCAGTAGGGTCACGTTTCCCAAACAGCCAGCACAGTGGAACCTGAATATTAGTCTAAATCACGTTTATTATTTATGCTTCTTAAAAATTATATAATTGTAAGATAGGTTATTGGGAACTAATCAATAGAACCATTTACATAGCTGACAAACCAGGAATTATATAACAAACCACCAATGACACCTTGTGTCATTTTTGAATCCTGGCTGGATAATTCTTATTTTAACCACCACACCCCAAAATTGCATGTCATTTCTGGGTTACAGTGAATTTAATAAAGTTTAATGTCAAATTATTAAGCAGGAAAAATATTAATATAAGAGGTCAGTTACAAGGCACAAGTAACAGTTTCCAGATATAAAGCAATAAACTGAATGCCCATACTGAAGCATTCAGGAAAAATCAATCACTTTCGCAAATATGTAAAAGTAACTTCAAATTAGAATTTAAAAGCAGCTAAAATTGATTTCAGCTGTCTCAGCACAAACACCCAGTGCCATTCTGGATTCCCCCAGGTATCTGAGGCATCCATGAATGTTGGCAGGTATAACCCAGGACCTGGGGGAACTTGTATCCTTTTGGTAGAGACAGGAGACAACACCCCTTGAAGATCTAAATTAGAAAACATAGTCTGTGTTAAGGCAGCTAAACCACATCTCATCATCTTAGATGACAAGTAGTGGCAAAAAATGCCAGTTTCTCAAATCATTAGAGAGAAAAAAAAATCAATCTTTACCTTAATTAAAATTCTCTTGGCAAATTCTACATACAAAGTTAAATATTAATATGTTAAAAATAGGCCAGTTCTACTCTTCTTGGCCACAGCCAAAAATGCATCACTATGAGGAGTGTTACCTCTGTCATCTTTGCCTCTATTAAATTTTTTCTTCCTTTCATTGCTACCTGAAATAGAATCATACCTGAATAACTCAGACTACAAGTTGAGAGGATCCAATGTGTTGAGTAGTCACATTTTTAGAAATCAGTCTTGAAAATGTGTATGCACATTAAATGACTGAAGTACATTTTTCTTAATGCTTCAATATATGCAAACGTCTGAAATTACTCTTCACAAGATCCTTTCAGGTTGGTACATTAGATCACGTCTTTTCTTTATGCAAAATTAGTTATCACATCTGAAGTGCATTTTCAAATAGTTTGAAAGCTGACAGAGTATTGAACTGTGCAGAGCAGAGAGGAGCAACTCCAGAACATGATACCATAAGAAACCTCTGACCTAAGCAAATGCTGGATGTGATAAATATGTCCTTCCATTGGTGTGTAAAGGAAAGTGAAAGGTAATAGAGACGATTTCCTGGGAGATCTTTCAGAAATCTGGGAACTGTTTAAAGCATAAGCATTCAGGAGGGGAATTAGTACAGGAAGCCACTGCCTACAAAATGTACCAAATGTGGTATGTATCACAAACAATATGTGAGGCAAACCTAGATGTGTGTAGGGGAATCTTTTCCAACCTATGCAAAAACAAATTCAGTTATTAATTTATTTAGATTTGTTGGTTTAATATGTCTACTAGACCAAGACAGTGCTCAGAACTGGATTGGAACTCACCTCCCCAAAAAACTTAGGGCCTGGAGAGCTTGAGGTTGTTCAAGTTCATTCATCCCTAAATGAAGAGAAATACTTCAATGTTAATTTTCAAAGGGAAAAGAGCTCCTCCTCATTTACACAAGGGCTCTATTGCATTGACTAACTGTCACAGTAATTAAATTGCTACACTACATAAAAACAGCCTTCCTGAAGATGGAGAGTTATATTCCCACTCCCTGGTTATTTCTCAGTAGTAAGGACCTTTGCCAGCATCCTTTTGTTCCAGACTGTGCAATATATAACTGCAGAAGGGATGCCATAAGACAAGGATGTGGAGGGGAAGCAAGACTTACAGAGGTCCCAAGCATGGGTGCTCCAAGTCAGGGGTGGATGCTGCTCCATTTTGCCTCCTTCTGCTGCCCTGTCCTTTTGCCATCAGCCAGAGGCATTTCCTGCCTCTGAAATGGCATACACTGCATTCTCTTTTACAGCTTTCCTTACACCTACCCTCCTAACAAATGATACATCTCTTTTTGTCAGTCAACTCGTGCTATTGGCCTCTGCAACATCCTGTGGGAAGAGGTGAAGTATTTTTAACAAACTTGCACAACAGCTACAAAGGACAGCCAGGAAACAGAAAATTATAATTTGCTTTTGTAAGGAATTGAAGAGATTTCATGATCTTGCTGCCCTGATTTAAACACATTGCTACAAAGACAGAATCCTGCCAGCTATAAAGGGCTTTGATTTTATTTTTTCATGCACTTATCATGACCTCATTTTGTAAAGTGCCAAGTGGATTTGTTCATTCATAACCCATCTTGATGCAGTGGATGGCAGCAGGAGGTAGTTTTGGGGTGGAGGGGTTAGTTTTAATACATTTGATTAGTATAATAGGACATAATGTCCCATTCTATCCTTTTCTACTTTCAATATTTTAATTCATTCTATGAGAAAAAATTCAATGGCAATCTGTCAAGGACTGCAATTATGTTTTAAATCAGGATGAAAAAATGTGTGTGTGTATTTGTGAGCAAGGGGAATCATTTACATAATAACTGATGGAAATAATAACCCCCAGATACAGTCTCTATACCCTATACTCTATCCGTTGGTTGTAATTCTAAGATGGCTGCTTCTTTTGGTGCAGTACACCTACAAATATAGAAATCTAATCCTGCATTTTTTGGGCAACTATCAGACAGAAAATGCTGATACCACTTTGTCCTTAAAAATTTGCAGTGCTATCAGCTGCCATCTGGCAAGGTTTCCCAAACAGAGGATGGTTGAAAACCTCCGGAGAAAACTCATGCTTATGACTAATGGTGGTTTTCTAGGCTTTTGTTGTCTTCATCAATTGGAACCATTGGTCTGTGGTGGATTCTGCTAATGGTCACAAAAATTAGAGAGAGGGTTTTGGTTTTTTTTCTAACTATTAATAATCTTATCCAACTATTAAATTTATAAAGAGGCTTAAACAAAAATCATATTTTAATATTAAAAATCTAAATCCTTCAAAATAAAATATTTTACTTTAATAAGACAAATGACAACTGAATCAGGTGTCAAATAAGAAATGAAAAATAAAAGAGAAATAAAAAATCATTTTAAGAATTTAGAGAAATTAAAAAATAGTAATGTATCAAGGTCTATAAGTTTTAGAAAAACTAAAAAATGAAAGCTTTTTTTATAGTTTTCCATTTTTGCCAGAAGGTCATCCCTAAAAATATTTTTTGGATCTACCTTAAAAACAATTTATCCCACAAAGTTGAAAATGCTTTTTTTCTCCTTTTCGGTGTATAACATCTAGTTTGGCAAATGAAGAATAAGAAATTAGACATCATTCATTTCTTTGTCTTTCCAAATACTGCAGACAGAATGGTCCTTGGTAGCCCCTTCAATGGTGGGAATGCATCCACTTGGAAAAGAACTTAAGAAGTATAAAGTTAGTGATTTATGCAAATGATTTCCTTAAAACGAGGTTGGCTTACATCTCATAAGAATCACCTTAATGGCTTTTTCATGTGTCTCAAAATTTCACCCCATTTTCTAAGATCCTATTCAGAGTCCACCATGTCACTCAGCTTTCATCTTCATGCACGGTTGGACCCCATGCTCTTACAGGGCTTTTCCAACACAAATGATTCTATGATTCTGTGATCCAAAGGACCATATCTGGCTCATTATCAACATGAGTGAAGAGGAAGTCTTCCCCTATTCAGTGTCTTGGCCTCAGAGGATGCCAAATATAGTGCTTATAAACCCATTTGACCTGGAATGGCTGTTGTGTTTAAAGAAAATACAACTAACATTTATGATGTTAGTGGCGTGGTAGAATTTTTTCTTTTTCAGCTGGGCAGACTATTTACCACTCAAAGATAAATTGGACTCCAGACTTCAGCCTAGATTTTGACAGGTAGTGTTATTTTATGGGACTTTACACAGCTCTGTTGAAAAGGCTGCTCAGTATTCTGAGTAACCAACCCTGCTTTCTGACAGCTCAAAAATTCACCACTTCAGTTTATGTTAAAATAATTTTTGCAATGGTAATCAGGAGCACTGAGGAAAATTAGTTTTATCATTAAATAATCACACCCTTGAGAGGCTGTGGGCACACAGCTGGCGCTCAGCTGGCTTCAAGTAGCTGAAATATAACTATTGCAGAGAAACCATACCTCTTGTCTTTCAGTATAAATTAAAACTAAAATAGTAACCATTCTTTCAGATTTATTTTCCATATCTGTGCAAAGCTGCATACCCATGCTAGCTAAACATGGAAGAAAGTAGTCCGTATCTCTGTATAAATGCATCATGCCTATACACAAGAGCAGATTAAGCTATGTCATTAAAATGTTTCAGAGTTTGCTTTTCTCTGTTTGGTGAGAAGCGAGAAAAACTGATGCTTGCAATATTCTTTCAAACAAATGAACAAACTGTGCGCCTTTTGTATCAGGATTAAATGCCCAGCAGAGCATTTAGCTCACAGAACATGTGAGCTTTGCCAAGAAATGAGAGATGTACCTGCTGGCATCTGTGCCTGAGACAACTTGGCAGTACCAATGCTCAATCAGAAAGGGAATTTCCAGAGCAACTTCCTGAAGCCAGGATGGGCAGTGAGAAATGGCTGTGCCATAGAAGCTGTGCTGCCTGTGAAGCTCCATGATAACCCTGGGGGAAGCAGGCACCTTTCTCTAAACGCTCCTGTGTCCTGCAAGAAACCTCCTCCTGTCTCTGGCCCCCTGCAATATTTCTCCATTCACCAGGATCTCCCCAGCTAAGGGCAGGTGTCCAACAAGAGCAGAGGGCTCTGGAGGTGTGCTGCTTGTCAGGCTAGAAAAGCCTGTTCTGCCTCCTCGGATGGGGATGGCTAAAGGGGCAGTGTCTTTTCCCTGGAATCTGTACCCCACACAGCTGCACACTTTGTTTCATGGACCTCCTGGTTGTCCTAGGGAGCCCAATTTACTACTGCTTTTGAAGAGAGACCAGTGTGGGCTGCCAGGGGTGGGTGACAACGAGGAGAAGGTGACTATTCTGAGTTTCATAGCCATTTTAGTTTCCTTCCATTTTCAGGAAGGTTTACCCACTAGAATACAGATATAAAAATAACCTTGGAAATTCACATTCCAGAGGCAAATAGGCAATGGGAAAGTCCTGGTTAACAGTCCAAATGGTAACACTGATCCATGGGATTTATGAAGCTCTGCTGGCAGTTCTGTTCAGCCTGCTGAAGTCTATCTTTCCTGATATAGAACAACACAATAATGTTAATAATATGCCTGTTCTGAAATTGTAATAATGCCACTGAGGGGAATTCGATTTACCAAGAGATAATCATCTCCTGGAGGGGAATAAAGACACCTGTCTGCCTTCTGCTGTCAAAATTTAATATAATCATTAATAACAATGCCCTCCCCCCACCTGACATAATGCTTACTTAGCAATTTAATTGTCCAAATAATCTTCACACAGATTTTATGTTTTTACCTCTAATTGGATGCCTAGTAGAGCTCACACAACTGTTTTTCATAAACACCCCAAAGCAGCACTCTTTTTGCACTGTAAAGTTCCAGCAGAGCCACAGTGCCATGCTTTGTTAACTGTGAGAACAGCTATCTCACACCAAAATGGCTTTGATCAAGAAGCACTGCCTAGCTACTAATTTAGCTTGTATTCAGCAAGAGATTCAAACTCATCCCCAATGTTCAAGCCTTTGAAAAGACCTACAGATCCTCCCCTAATGGGTTAATAAAGATTATTTCCATGCTTCAAAGATATACTTAGAGCTGTCAACTGCTGA
Organism: Entomyzon cyanotis; assembly: GCA_024500445.1. NCBI lineage: Eukaryota > Metazoa > Chordata > Aves > Passeriformes > Meliphagidae > Entomyzon > Entomyzon cyanotis. The sequence goes on from JAKEPQ010001016.1 coordinate 12,215,543, forward strand.
GCTAGGGCTTTGTTTTCTTAAGGTTCTGCCTTTTGGATGAGTAGTGTTACATGTTGCTGTTGGGTGAGGGTGCTTCTCTGGCTATGCATAGCTGAAATGAGGACCTGCAGATGTTCCTTATGTCATGGATATATATCTTGATGTTTTACCATTGAAAGTTAAAAAAAAAAAAAACAACCAAACCACCAACTAATTGCACCATTTAGATCCTGATCCTCTCTACTCTCATTTCTGCCAGTGTATCAAAATCTGATCCTTCAAGAGGAGCAAGTGCCTTAACAGAAAACTGATGAACAAAGCAATTGCATCACAAAATTTCCCCAATCAACATAAAGATTGCTTACAAATTGATCATTTTGCCAGTCACAATTCTGCAACAGCAAGTTTTTACTGTGTAAATTGCTTATTTGCTTCCTCTGCTACATTAGAACATAAGCTTCTCTCTTTTTTGCAGTGTCGTGGCCATTACCTTCAAACAAAAGGCTGCATTTGCACAATATCAATTTGTATGCTAATAATATCGCTTGCAACTGTACCTATGCTAACACACAAGACCAGTTTATAGCCAATTCCCATTTCTTCTCTTTTAAGATACTTGAAGAGTGATAGTTCTAAAGATTATGGACTCTCTTCTCATTTCCTCTTCTCAGCTTTGCCAGAGTCTATTACCTAGCTGCTTCATCTCATATTAAAAACTGTTCAAAAATCTCAGAGACTCCTTGCACATACTCATGACTTTTGCATGAGCAAAAATTGTGTTTGCTTTAGGCAAACAAATGCTTCCTGTTTATTAGTGCAAGCTTTTAGCACGTTTGCTTCATCCTGAATAAAATACTGACATCCTTTTTTTACAGTTCAACCCATCAGCAACCCCAGTGGTGGAGCTTCTGACCTTGGGTTGTGGCAGGATAGCCCAGAAAATACCTTGGATGTTTTCATGGATAAGCCATGGGAAGCTGTCCAAACTTTACTCTGGGTACAAGTATCCCAGCACTGTCCTGGAAATTGCAACACGATGTCTGTTCTCCTACAGGAAGAATCCATTTCAGAAAGTGAAGTGCTACTGAAAGGATTTGTTTAAATAAGAACTTGAATTATAATTCATTTGAACGTTAGATGTAAAGCTGGAAAGTATTGTGGAGCTAGAATTAACCTTTGGAGCAAGGTTTCTAACAGTGTAATAGTAGAAAAAATTCACCTGTAGAAGGTCAGAAAACATTCATATAGAATAAAATTTACTCAGGAAGGTGAAATTGTGCTTGTACAATGTGTTGGCTTTGTATAAGCTTTGGACAGCATTCAAAATCACAGCCTACCAATTAATAAAAACTCAATTTATCTTTTCTCTGGTTTATATTCCTCAGTTTCTATGGCACCAGTCTTTCAGGTGGAACTCCTTTGACTCCCTCTCATTCAGCTGGCTTCACTTCCATGGCAAAATCATGCACATTAGCCAAATTACAGATTTAAAATATAAGCCTATTTTCATAATTAAAAGTATTGTTATTCATATAGATATGTATATAATATTGAGGATTTCTCTGTTTCTGATTTCCACCAAGCTGTTGAACACTGAATATTGTCTTTGGCTGTGTCTGCAGCATCAAGACACAAGAAACAGCCACAGTAAGAGACACAACGATGAGGATCCAACATTTACACTACACTTGTGCTTCAGAATATCTGTAACCACTGCCCACAGATTGGATGTGCATTAGTGGAAGAGCACATGAGTGCACCATCTGGCCTGTTTGATCTGAAAGAAGCCTATTTCTCTGAACCTGTCCTTAAAGTATGTGGACAAAAACACACTCAATGGACTTGATCAGATTTGTTTCAAAAGCACACTCCAGATCCAAGTTAAAATAATAATGTCGACACAGACTTTGCAGACAAGATGTGGTTGGGTTTGGGGAGCTGGGCAGAATTTAGGTGCTGTCCCTCTTGGTTTCTAACCAGCAGTCAGACATACATACTTCACATCTGCTCCACTTATTTCATTTATCAGCTTTCCACTCAGCATGGTCTGAACACTGAAATGAGTGAAATCTTATTTAGTTGCTGAAGGACTTCACCATTTGACTTGGGAGCAAAAGCATATTAGTGCCAATCTAGTACTTTATCAGGAGGGATGAGAAGCATAGAAACTAGTAATGGAAAGCACACAAAGTTAGGAACATACAGACAAAATGAAAATGTATAATATTTACATACAGAGATTCCATTGCTGAACAGGAAATCATAAACTTCTGTCCTCTTGATAAGACTGACTGAAAATGTTGTATTCATTTCTTCCAAGTAAAAAAGTCTGACTGAAAATACATTTCAGCAGGAAACTTTGCATTCTTATCTAACACCCCCTTGAAAAACATCAAAATAAAAAATTTAACGATCAAAGCCAAACACAAATTGTCATCTTTAAAATTCCCCCTAAATATATTAGTAGTTAGCTGGAAAAAATGAACAGAAAAATTTAAAACTTTAAAAAAAAAGTTTAAAAAGAGCCTCTGGGGGTTTTGCAGCTGTAATCTGCTGCAAAAATCACATAAAAACAGTGATTAAGAAATTATATGTTTGAGGCTGAAAATGCAAATGGTTCATATTTGTCTAAATCATAACTTCAAATGACATTGCAGTCTTCTTGCTATTTTATGCAGTACTTATGTTACTGAGTCAGTTTTTCCTGGTTTTTTCTTTCTCTAATTTTTAACAGCCTTTTATTTCCTGCTCTTGCCTTGTAAGGTAAAATTTTCATTGCTTTCTTCTGAAAGGAGACTGCAAGATGTTCTTAGTAATCAAGTGTAATGGGGCATATTCTTTGAACATTTAAAGACGGAACTAGCACAAAAAGAAATAAAAAACAATGGCAGAAAAGGCTGATCAGCCTCAGTCAAACTGAGTCAGCTGGGACCTGTGAAATACTCTCAAAGCCACTATCAGCTATGTCCAAAGCAGGGCCCACCAAAAACCAAAGTAAAGGGAAAACCTGCTTCCTCTGGCGGTCAAATATATTCAGATGACTCCTTTCATTTTCAGGAAATTTTCAGCAAAAAGCAGTGTGAAACAACACAGTCAGAATTTTAACTTTTTTTCCTCTGCTTTTATTTGTGCCACAGTAGCATGAACTTGTCCAGCCACCATGCTTGAAATCCAACCTGTAAGGGTTTGGCCCATTTTTTAAAGCACTTGGTACTTGGCTCAGTAGGCCACAAGATTCTCAGCGTCTGTTTTCTGTGAGGAAACTGATCCCAAGTGCTAAAAGTGAAGGTTTGTTTAGGAAACTTACTGTGAAAACATCTGGCAAACAGAGTAGAAAAAACAAAAGCAGTAACTGCTAAGCACAGTCCTGAACAGCAGAGCTCTTCCCTGACACTTTCTGTGTTTGCCACTCCTTCCTGACATACTCCAGGTGAGAGATCTGGTCCTTGAAGTCACCCACAATTTTGTTGCCCCCTTGTTTCTGCCCTTCTGGAGCAGAAATCTGACTAATACTCTTGGTTCTCACTTAAGTTTTAGATACAAACTCACATTTCTGGGAGGACTCTTTGGTGTAAGGTACCTTTTAGTCTCTCCATTTATTTCTATCAAATGTTACAAAAGCAATCTCAGTGTTTTGTCAACTGTAAATGGCACAAATCAAGCACAGTAAAATATTGCCTTACCCAGGCATGACAAAAGACTTTGATCCTCCTCTTTTCCATTTACTGTCACAGACATGACAGAAATGAGTGGTTAAAGGACATTCTGACCAAGCCTGTTGGGCGACTTCAGATATCATAAAAGTAACTCAGACTTCTTCAAGCATGGCCTTTTTTCCTTAATAACAATTTTTTTTCAATTCATAGATAATTTATGTTCCAAGTACTAAAAAACAAGGCTGATATGAATTTTTACGGTGATACGTATTTATTTATACATACACTTAGTACACTGCAAGCACAGTACTTACCATGAAACTGGTGGGGCTAAATTTACGTTCTGGATGTACTTTAAATGCTGTCAGCACATTGTGCATGTGAGCACATTGACAGTCAAAAGTTTCTTGGTTTTATTTTGGTTTTTGGGTTTTTTAAATTCTTATCTACCGACAGCATTGATGTCTTTATTTTCTTAGTCAGGGACATAAGTAGGAATTAAACAATGCTTCCTTGTTTTCATGTCAGGTATGAAAACAAAACTCACCTCAGGGCCTGGCAAGATCATGGAGCAGATTCTTCTGGAAGCTATGCTGAGGCACATGGAAGATAAGGAGGTGATTGATGACAGCCAACATAGCTTCACCAAGGGCAAATCTAAAAAGCTGGTGGCCCTGTGTGACAGGGTCACAGCAGTGGTGGATGAGGAAGAGCAAATGACATCATCTTCCTGGACTTGTGCAAAGTATTTGACACTGTCCCACACATTATCCTTATCTCTAAAGTGGAGACATGCACCTGATGGAGCACTGGGTGGAGCACTCAGGGGATGAAGAATGGCTGGATGGTGACACTCGAAGAGTGGTGACACTCGAAGAGTTGTGACAATGGTTTGATGTCCAAGTAGAGACCAATGACAAGTGGTGTTCCTCAGAGGTCAATATTGGGACCAGCACTGTTTAACATTTTTGTCAGTGACATGACCAGTGGGACTGAGGGCACCCTCAGCAGGCTTGCCAATGATACCAAGTGGTTTGGTTGACATTCTGGAGGGCAGGGATGCCATTCAGAGGGACCTTGACAGCCTGGAGAGGTGGCCCTGTGCCAACCTACTGAAGTTCAACAAGGCCAAGTGGAAGGCCCTGTGGGAATGCAGGTCAGGGACCAGGCAGCACTGGCTGCACTTGCCTGTCAAGGCAGAAAGTGCTCTTTGCAGGGTGTTGTGCTTGAAGTAAAGCTCCTTCCTTGGAGCTCATCTCCCTGTGAACACAGTGAGGTTTTTGGGAGCATCACTGGCTCACAAATAAACGGATGTCTTATCACCTGAGGTGGGAGACTCCCACACCTCCCCAGCTCTCCCAGTCATAGCTGAATTCCTGCAGTTCTTGCCAGCACAGGTACCTCTGTGCACACAGTCCCACTGGTAACTAGAATTGGAGAGCACATATCTCCTATATGGATGGTAAGGGGCACATGATTAGAAGTGATGAGCACCACTGTGTCCTATGTGTCCAGCACAGACAGAGCAGTGAGTGAGAGCTTTTAAGAGGCTGGGGCCGAAATATAACAATTTCTAGAATATCAAGTTTAAAACTAGTTTTTTGTTGGGGTTAGCAGCTGGAAGACTCTTTTTCTCTCTCAAGTTCTCTCTTCTAGCCTTAAGCTTTTTGTTGTAATACTCAAAGATCATGATTACAGGCTCTGACACAGCCTTAGCCTCTAATCACCACCTAAAATGCTGTGTGGTTGAAGAGGTGCAGGGTCAGTACAGTTGGCACAGACCTCACTGAAAGGACAAGATGATGTGGAACAGATTGCTTTTATTACACCTTTTATTAACTTGACTCAACCACCTCCTTGTCCAAGACAAAATTTCTTATAGTTACAGGTTCCTCAAGTAATGTCAAACTGATGGCAAATTGTGTAAATACATGTTGGTGATTGAAACCTGTAAAAATTGGTCCTTAATATGAAGATTTCATATCACAGGAAAAAAAAAATCCAAAGAATTCATAGAATCTATGAAACTATTGGTTTCTTTCACTGAGTTTGTAGCTAATTAAGTGAATATCAGACATACACTGGATCTTTGATCTGAGGGCAAAAGAAATGTGCAATGCAGGCTTTCTCTTAGTAAAATAATTTTAATCAGTTTAACATTTAAGACTGTATTTCTGAGGGCAGTCATAGCATACAGTATGCTATGCAGTCAGCCTCAATGATAAAGAATGAAGGTCAAGAAAGTAACTTTCCTTCTAAATATCAAAAAGAACTATATTAAAAGAGAAAGGTGGTAGAAAAAAGGAGTTCATAACTCTGAAAAGAGGATGAAAGAACAAGGTTAAAAGAATAACAGAATTTTCCCTTTTTTGCAACCTCTGTGTGTGTCTCTATGTGCATGCATATCTACCAAAAGACTTGTGAGGAAGCCACTGACACTTTTGAGACTATGGGATGAGTTCAGAGACAGAGGAGGCAGAAAGATAAAACACAAAAAAAATATTGCAATAAAACTATCCAAGAGGGCTGGGACATAAACCAGAAACAGACATAAATGACCTGGGAGAATGGATAAATACTGGAAAAAAACAGGATAATGTCAAACAGGTTAGCATCAAATTAATTAGACAAAGTTTCAGAAGTAGAAAGGAGTTATTCCAGACTTCTCAAATCAGTGGGAAAGTGATGGAGGAGCATAGAAAGGAGAGAAAAGGATTTAGGAATCATTCAGCCTGGGGAGATATTCTCAGGTCATTCTGTTTACTAGTTTATTCTGTAGGGTTTTTGGTTTTTTGATGGGGTTTTTCTTTTTCCAAAAGTCTCTATCCTTTTCTCTTTTCTGTTACAAAATTAAGCCAAGTTGTCTGACAGCAAGGCCTGCCCAGTGGCCAGCACACATGAGGGCTGTGTGTACATGAGGATGCAAGTCTTGCACAGGACTGTGCTGTACAGTCCTTCCTCTGCATAGATGTGATGGACACAGCACCAAAAGAAAGAGAAAAAGAAAGAGCGAATGGTAACCTTCCTTTAAGAAGTCCTTCATGTCTATTGTCACCTGCAGTTTTATTGATGATTATAACTGGCTGTATTCAAACACAATGCTGTAAAATTTAATTGGGCAAACGTAGTGAGTGTTAGCTGGAGCTGTTTCCAGTCATGTATAATTACATGAAGTTCATACTTCAATAATTAGTGTGGCAAAATGAAATTATTTTGCAATTAGAGAAGCTCTAATTTCACCTTTCCTGTCACGGATCCTCATTTAATTTAGATTTTTATTTACTGACAGTCCCACTCCATTAGATTAGGCACTCCCTCACCCACCAGGATATTTTAAAATGAGGCAATATATCCAAGAAGACTTAAGAAAATGTGGGTCGTCCTGGGAATTTTGGCTCCAGTTTCTTTAATCAGTAGGAGAGCCAAGTGATAGAAGCACCTGCTATTGGTGAAAATCCTCCTTAAGGCAGCCAAGGCCCCCAGCACTCCCTGGCACTCACCAAGCTCCCATCAGAATCGATTGCCTCCTTCTCACACCACAGCCAGGAGCTCCTTACTCTTTTTTCCCAGAGCCTGGGCTTTGAGTGAAGACATAGATTAGTAATTAGCACTTCCTCAGCTACCAGGAGCAGATAGCTGCTATATCCTGTTAAAAGGCATGCAGGATTCACTCCCTGCAGCTGCACTGCGAGTCTCCCATGCCGTGGTCATTGGCTCCCTCTGGCTGAGCAGCAGCACACGGTGACTGTGACACAGACTGGCACCACAGACTGTGACACAGAGAGCACCACAGCTTCCTCCTCACCCAGGGCTCAGGAGCATCTTCATCATCAGCATCCCTTGCACTGACACAGTGTCACACTCAGTGACATGCTCCTGCCTTCCCAGCAGTGTCACTGCTCCTCTGCCAGCCTGGACTCTCCTTTCCCAGCTCTCTCTGACCTTTCCAACCACTACCTATTTTCCTAACCTATCTTTACAAAGTAACACAAGATAAATAACTGTTATCTTTCATGAGAGCTAACATTTAACATTCTTCTTTCCTTCTCCAAGACATTAAACATAGAATTAGCAAGTCCAAATAACACTTGAAATATTTCCCAAACAGGAGAGGAATTAGAACTTTGAAAGTGGGATAAGATTATGCTCAGAATTTCTGAGAAAATAAAGATACTTGAAATCACATAAACATTAAGTGATTTATTACTCCATAACTTAAAACCATTCTGGAAACACAAGATAGTTATATTTTTTATTCCTGTCACGTATAAAGCCTTCAGAGGACAAGCCTAGATGACATCAGCTGTTTATAAGTAAAATCTTCCCTCCAAACTTGCACTACTCAAACCGTGGAAATCAGCAACAGAGAAGACAATATTTCTTCATTTCTCTGATGATTCCTAGAGCTAAATTAGCAAAACTCTTGATGGTGTGTGAGCCAAATTAAGGACATTTATTACCCTAGTATTCCCCTCTATCTTTACTGCTAGGAGTGATAAAGCATATAGAGGTTTGGTGCTGGTTTTTGGTTGCTGAGAATTAATATCATAATTACATACATAAGCCCCTTCGATCAGACAGACTCTAATTTGTTACTTCATCCCTTCATGAACTGTTTGAAATGAGAAGGGATTACCACTGCATTGAGGATGCCTGCAACAGGAGATTTAAGGAAACAGTGCTGCCAGCTTTGGCAAAGGCATTTTGCTGAAGGAGAGCATCATGCAGCAGGAGTTATCACCCCAAATTTCTTTGTATTGGATGTGTTTTCAGTGGGTAATATGTGATTAATAGGTGTTATTTCCTTATTTCACACAGTAATAGTTCATGGATAGTGACTGCACATCAATAGAAGCCTATAAAACATGATTATAGACAGCCTATCAGCCCAGATGGCATTAAAAACTGATAAACCACTAATTGAAAGGTCTATTTATTATTAATTTGTACAGCACTTACAAATGAAACCTCAAAATAAAGCATGACTAACTTCTATCACAGGTTGTTAACCATCACCAGAGTTAAGATCCAACAGAGATCTTCATGGCCCATAGTGCTTTGGTATTTTTATCTGCTGAAAGCCCTGAGTTTCATTTTAGTCCTGTCACAGAAAAAATACTACCAGTCACTGTTGCATGTTCATGGTGAATAAATCATATTATGCCTGGCAGAACTTCTGTAATTTCTTTGTCATAGACTTTAACACTGAATATAAAACACAGTACTGTTGAGCTATCAAGTATGACTTAATAGAACATTACTGCCTTATTGAAAATTATTTCTTTTGCTAATTGCTTTTCATTAAATTTTTATTATCAGTAAGGGAACATTACACTTTTCTAATAAAACAAAAGAAATCTTATTTTCTTGTCTTGCTATTTACTACCATTTGGATCAATTCAAATAAGTCCCATCCCTGAGAATGATGAAGGTGCATCTCCAAAACCAGTTGTGTAATGAGCCAATGAGTAAACTGATGCAAGTCATAAGCAGATCAAGGAGATTCTCATTCACAATAAATGCTAAAGTAAAATCAAGTAAATATTTTTTAAAGGAGAAAAAAGCTTCCCTGATATGATGTATGAGTTTGCTGCAGCATTTCTGAAGTCAGCAAGCAACTGGTAATCAGCAGGCCAAGAACAGTTTTCAAAAACTGCTGTGCTCCAGAAACAATACTTCATTTCCTCCTATGTTGGTCATGTCTCTGTTGCTGATATTGCAAGACAGATTTTTTCATTTCAGTGCTTCATACAATGAAGCACTTGGTGTTTGGCTATACCAAAGGACAGTGAACAGAACTGGCATCATTACAGAGCAGGACTAGTAGAAGATGTTCAGCCTTAAAGTACATTTGCAATTTGTCCAGTGTACCCTTGAATCTTCAGAACTGCACATAGCATTGTGAATTGTAAGAAAGTGACAAGCTACAGAAACTGGTAACTTAACCAACTTTAAGACATGGATTTTAGATTTTCTCAGCTGCAGAAGTATGAGGAGAGGTAACACACTACTAGATCCACAAAAGACATGCATTCCCAATGAGGTAAGTCATGGCTGGGGGTAAGTCCTGGCCAGAAGTAAGTAAGAGTGGGCCTGACTTACATGAAGAAATTATGAGAACTGGGATTTTCAGTCTTGCTTCTTAGAGTGTGTAAGCTTTTTATTTGACACCAGCTGTGGGAAATATGCAAGAAGAGCCTGTTCTGTGGACCACACTGGGTATCCTTCCTCCCTGAGCAACACACAACCTCCTTTAAACTTTTCTTCTCTCATTTTCAGCTTATGCAAAGAAGGCCCAGTTCCAGTTGCTAGATGTAGAGGCAGCTTTTACTCCCACTGCTCTTCACCGAGCCTTTGGGGCATTTGGATATATTTTGGCAGAACTGTAGTCCAGTTCCCTTGTCCTCAGAAGGAAAAATGTCCATTTACACCATTCCACCACCTGAGATTCAATTGCAAGAGTCCATATATCAGGTATGCTCTCCCCCAAGGTGGGCACTCCTGCATGTGCATTGACTATCCATGATTGCCAACCACAAGGTTTTCAAGAAGAAAACCTGTCCATGCCGGAAGGGAAGACAGAGAAGACAAACTTCTCTGGGAAGTTCTGTGTGTTTTAATGTGTAAATCCCAGTCTAGCAGGCTGAAATCTTTCTGTGAGTTTGTGAGTGATCATGGTACTGCTTGTGGTTTTTCTCCGTACCTGTGAGCAGTTTGTGATTCACACCAAAACTGAAGTCTCTGAATTCCTTGGACTAAGCCAGCCTTCATTAAGCAGCTGATGTGGTTGTGCTACATGCTAAAGGTGAACAGGAGAAGTGTGTTTTAACAATTAGACTTGTCTGCGCTTCAAACAGAATTATCTCTGAAGGGGATTTACCAGTGAATTTGATTGCTTTCTATGTAGAATCAATAACCACAATCTAGTCCCGAATAAGCTTTCTAAAGTCTTTACTTCCTCCCTTTTTGAGGGTACAAGCATGGGGATTTTTCCCCTGTGATTGTATGGTACTAGCTTGTTAGCTTTACAGTCCAGTTATTTTTTGCAATTTCTCGTTCATTTGACTCAAATTGGAGATGGAGATGTCATTAAGTTTGAGTTAAGGTTTCTTAAGAACTAGATAAACAAATGCAGACTGATGAATAATTTCTGAGAAAAGTAAGTAAATTGTGTTGTGAGAGAGAGGTTGTTTCTTTCATTTCTGTTCACGTTAACAATTTAAAGTTTGCAAGTGATTAATGTTCCAGGAGATTAGTGAAAGCTCAGTAGTGTGCAGCAGTCTGTGGGTAAGTGCATTTTGATTTCTTTCTATGGTAGAAAATGTGTATGTGAGAACATTGAGCAGTTCCTTGTCCATTTATACACTTACTACAATTCTCACCAACTGTGCTCATAACTCTTGTTCTCCTTGTCATTTGGCTTTATGGCTCCTTTTTTAACATTTCTTCTTTTATGATGTTTTAGCTGTGGTTTCTCAGGTGCATAAATATCTTAAAAGTAAATAGTAAAAATATGCCCTAATATGTAATATGTAACAATTGCATTGAACTGTCAGAGTAATTACACTTTAATGTGCTTTACACCTGTGGCTTTTTAACAACAAACTTAGTTGAATACATTATCAATGAAAAGTCTGCTAGCATGTTTTAAACTGTTCTCTTTTATGGTTTCTATTATAGCTCAGTGTACTCTAACTAGTCTAACCATTCAGGTGGATGTTGTTAGTTTGAATGTGAATTTTCCTAATACATCATAATTATAGAACCACTAAATAATGTTTTGATCACCCACAGTGAAAATAACATACAGTATTTCTGATTTCTTGTTTCTTACACATTTAGTCACAATATATAATTAGACTGAACAAAATAGAGGCACATCTATTTCTGTTATTATATTTTAACTGAAAACTTGTGAGAGGACTATGTTTGAACACTGCATGCAGTGGCATATCTAGAGTAAGGCAACTTTCTCTAATGGCAGTGGTAGTAAGATGGTATTAAACCAAAAGCAGTGTTAAGAGCTAGGAAAAGACAGCTGGATCAAAGCTTCTTGAAAATTGTTTTCATTATTTTAGCAGTATCCCAGTTTCCAAGATTTGCCTTTGCACAATAGCCTGCTTCAGAACATTTATCTTCAGCATTGTGTCCCCTGAACAAAAATGTGTTATTTATTAAAACCACTTTTCCCAATAATATATCCCACAGGGTTAATATTACTAACAGGTTGTAATTCTAGTTGATTTTCCTGTAGGGTTCCATTTCAGAAAACCAGTCACACTTATCATGTGACTAATTTTGAGCAAAATGTGCCCCATTGAGACCTCATTTTTATGGTTTGAATCATTTTCCAAGGTAAACCAATTTAGTATTCTTTATCACAAAAAGCCTGATACAATCCCTTTTGTAACTTCTGAAAACTTCCGTAGAGAAGATTTGAATGGATTTCTTGGGGGTTTTTTGGTTTTTTTTTTTTTTTTCACTGTAACTCCAGGCCTCCTGAATGTTACACAGAGCTGTGACAAGTTTATTCCATTCCTTTATCTGTTTGGTTTTGTTTCTTTTTCCTGCATCAGCATGGCAGTCAATATATATATTTAAATTGATATAAACCAGTGTATTTTTTAGGAGTAAATGACAGTGTTTACTTGAACTGATGCCTCTTTCACTGATATATCTTCCCTTATCCTTAACTATGTTAAGAATATGTTTCCATTCATATTTTAAGTATCCTGTATTTGAATGTTACAAATTCACCCTTTCTCAAAACTTTTTAAATGGAGAAAACAACCTTGTTTGATCACTAACTCATTTTCTCCATGCTTTATAAAACTTTGTTCAGCATAACGAATTTCAAAGTCCTATGCTGCACCATGGAGCAGATTTTGTGTTTCTTCCATTTTAAACAATTACTCTCTTGCCTAGAGAGCCCTTACTTCTCATAGAAAATGTCTTCTCTGGGAAAAAAAAAATCCATCAAACTTCAACAATTTCTGGGATTTTTTTTCCTAGGGAGATGAATATGTATGTACATAAATACATATATATATATGCATTTGTCTTTATCTATACATATATATGCATGCATTTTGTCTTTATCTATGTGTGTATAGGTGTGTGTGTGGGTGTGTGGGTGTGTGGGTGTGGGTGGGTGTATATGCACGTGCACATGAAATACCTCAACTCAATCCTTTTCTAAACTTCTCCTAGCATAAAGTGCTTTGTTTCAGGACTTATCTGGTAAATATGATCACAGAATCACAGAATAAGCTGGGTTGAAAAGGACCCACCAGGATCATCAAGTCCAAATCCCAGCCATGCACAGGACATCCCCAAGAGTCACACCATGTGCCTGAGAGAATTGTCCAAACATCTCTTGAACTCTGTCAGACTTGGTGCTGCTCCCCACTGCCCTGGGGAGCTGTTCCAGTGCCCAACCACCCTCTGGATGTATAACTTTGGGATAGAAAGTTTAGATTAAAGATGAAATCCTGTCACAACGCTGACAATCCAAGAGGGAATCTGGAGAGGACTATGACCACAGAGAAAGGCAGACTCTCTGCACATATGCTGAGTGGCAATGCTGTGTGATGAATTTGCTCATTATTCCATTTAGCTGAAATTATGGGCTGAGGAAGTAACATCCTTTTGGCATAAGCACAGATTCCTTGAAGAGACTGCCAAGCCTTGAGTGCTTCAACTGAGACCCAAGTTAAGATGCTTTAACTGAAGCATCTGCAGTCAATTTTTAAAGGTAGCTGAGCAGCCAGAGATAGGAGTCTGCAGTTCTAAAAATATGTTTTACAGCTCTCAAAATACTCTTTAAAAGTATATATAACTTCATATATAAATACATGTGAGTCTCTTACTGACAAATATTATTCCTGAAGTCAAGAGGTTTTTTATGAAGACACTAAGTGGGTTTGCTTCCTCTGCACTTGTCATAGGAGAGATTTGACTACCAGAATATCAAATGGAGAAACAGGCAGACCTGTTCAGAGCTGATTTAAAATACATACAGTTAAATGGAAATCAAGAAGGCTCAAAGAGATGTAGAGGTGGGTTAAACCTGACCCTGAGAACTGAGCTATAGTAGCTATTAAGACAGTATTGGTGCTAAAAAGCAGCAAAGTCAGCAGATAAAATACGTGGAATTAAACTTTTGGTCTGATATTTTTTAAGCAGTAAGTACAAAGAACTTTCCTTTTTTCATGTATAAAAATAGTTGTCCTCTTTTTTTCTTTAATTGACTTTCTAAGAGTTTAATCTTCAAACTAGTCTTCAAAGTAAATCAAAGAAAAAATATATTGATAAAAATATGGATAAAGATACAGATAATGTGGCAGATATAGATGATGTGCTAGGGAGAGAGAGAGAGAGGTTTAGGGATAGATAGAGGTAAAACCCTAATATAAAGGCAATGAGGAAAAAAAAGCAAACACACACACACACACACACACACTTTTGTACATCGGTGATTTTTCTGAGTGAAACCAAATCAATGTATGGCTCTTGATCCACAGATGCAAACCAAACCATAGAGACCCTTAATTTTCCTCATGCAAGAATGTGAAACTCAAATCTTGAGAAATAATTAAGTAACTAGGTCTCAATTCAAGAAGTTGATTCACTTGCACAGGGCTAGATGGAAAGAACTCACAAATTTATAAGTGGGATAACACCTCTGATTGATCCTGCTTTAATACTGTAATTTAATTCATGATTCTGCATAGGAAGTAAATGGAACTTCTTGCCTCCTTTACATGCTTTATATTCACTGATTTGATCTTTCCCCAAACTATGTTGTATAGCAGAGTACAGACCATGACAGAATTTAGCTGCCAGCTCTAATCACAGGAAGGAGTATTGTGTTTGCCGTGATTCATGCATACCTATCATTAGATAAGATAAAATCAATCACAGAATTTAATTCACTTTTTTTTTTTTTAAATCATCCTTTAAATCATTCCAAGACAGATTCACAAGCACTACCTGAATTCCCATGCCCTGAGTTCCCATGCCCAGCAAAAGCTGACGTCACCCATAAAAGCACACACAGCAGTTCACATGTCATCCACCAAGTTCCTGGAATGCAGAGAGTACTGCTTCCTCAGACAAATGTTGGTTGTGCCAGCTGGGAATGTGGTACTGCTGGACTTGCTACTCACAAGCCAAAACAACCTGGAATATCTGGGTTAGCAGTGGGCATGACTGCAGTGATCACAATATTGCAGCATTTGGGATCCAGCTGAGCATGCAGGAGATCAATACTAAGATAAAGGATTTAGATTTTAGAAGAGCAAACTTCAGTTCACTCAGAGGGATAAAGGAGCTAAGAGTGCTGGGGGTTTCTCAGGAGTGCTCTCCTAGAAGCAAAAAAACCATTCCTCCCCTTTAAAGGTAAGGGAAGCAGACAGAGCAAGAGACCCCCTTGGCTTGACTGTGAGGTTCTGAGTCTGCTCAAAACCAAAAGAGTAGAGTGCCAGACATGGAAAAGTGGACAAATACCCATTGACAACTACAAGGATATCGCTGCAGGACATGCAGAGATGCACTTAGAAAAGCAAAAGTTCCATTGAAAATGGCCAGAGATGCTGAAAACTGAAAGAGAGGGTTCTTCAGGTACATAAACAACAAGCAGAACCAGGAGGAAAATATCAGCTCAGTTAAACAGGAGAGGTGAATTAGTCATCAACAACACGGAAAAGGCAGAAGTTCTCATCACTTTCTTCACCTCTGTCTTTATCAGTATTGCTGGGCCCTCAGCGTTGAGAAAGAAAACCCGGATTGATGTCAGCACAGAGCCACTGTCAGTGAAGAAAGAGCTGTGGTGTGACCTACTACAGGAGCTTGATCCCTGCAATTGATGGGCCCAGTCAATATCCATCTGAGGGTGTTAGGAGAGATGGCTGATGTCCATGTGAGGCTGCTCTCCATAATCTTTGAGAAGTCACAGAGATCAGGGCACATACCAGAAGACTGGAAGAAGGCTAATGTCATCCCCATCTACAAGAAGGACTTGAAGGAGGATCCAGGAAATTGTAGGCTCATCAGTCTTACTTCAGTCCCTGGGAAAGTTATTTAAAAAATTGTCCTGGGGGTTATCACAAGTAAAATGAAGCACATGATTGAGAGAAGCCATTACAGATTCACCAAGAAAAAATTGTATGTGACAAATCTGATTGTCTTCTGTGAAAAAGTAACTTGATCAGCTGATGTGGGGCAAGTGGACATTGACCTCCTAGATTTCTCCAAGGCTTTTGATACAATTTCCCACAGCCTTCTCCCAGAGGAACTGATGTGTGATGGTCTGGACAAGTGGTCCATGAGTGGATGGGGAACTGGCTGGCAGGTCTCACCCAGAAGGTGGTGGTGATGAATAGCTCCTTTTCAAACTGGCAGCCTGTCATAAGTGGACGTCCCCAGGGATCCATATTGCACCCAACACTGTTTAATATATTCATAAGCAATCCTTATGATGGGATTAAGTGCACCCTGATGAAGTTTTCCAATTATGCCAAACTGAGTGAGGAAGTGGACAATTCTGAAGTGAGAGACATCCCCCCAGGAAAATGGAAATAGGCTGGAGGAGTGGGCTAACAAGAACCATATTAAGTTCCACATGGACAAGTATAAGTTCTTGCAGAAAGGAAAACATAATATAGGAGGGCAGCACAAACTGGGATCTAGCCAGCTGGGAAACAGGTATGTGGGAAGGGTCCTGGTGGACAATAACACCAGGGGGTCCTGGTGGACAATAAACTCCATATGAGTGAACAGTGTGCTGCCATGGCAAGGAAGGCAATGGGGTGCTGGGTTGCATCAAGAAAGGCATCACTAGCAGAGACAAAGAAATCCTTATCCCACTCTACTCAGCACTGATCAGATCACAGCCCTTATAACGTGCTCAGTTTTGGTCCCTGCTGTACAAAATTATGTGTACACACCAAAGAGAGTCCAGAGAAAGGCCACAAAGATGACCAAAAGATAGGCAAGCCCGGTGTATGAGCAGAGGCTGGGAGACCAGGGTTTGCTCAGCCTTGAGAAAAGAAGGCTTAGGGGAGACCTTGTCACCATGTTCCAGTACTCACACAGCGGCTACAAAGGTGGAAACTTCCTCTTTTGTAAGGAGTCCCATGGAAAAGGCAATGGGTAATTAGTACAAGTCACTCCTGGGGAGATTACAAGTGGACACAAGAGGATAATTTTTCCCAATGAGAACAATTGGACAATGGAATATTCTCCCCAAGGAAGTGGAGGATTCCCCAGCACTGGATTCTTTTAAAATTCAGCTGAATAGGGTGCCTACCTGTCTTTCTAGATGATTATTTTGCCAATAAATGTTGAACCAGATGACCCTTGAGGTATTTTCCAGCTTGGTATTCTATGATTCGATGTTGTATTTGTCCGAAGAAACATTAAGCTCAAAAGAGGGAAGCCCAACATGGTGCCACACAAAAGAGATTATTTTATGCTTCCACCATAGAAAAGGCCAAATTCTGCTTCCCCAATGAAACTGTTTAACACTATAGGTCAGACTGTGAGCCAGTTTCCGTTTTTCACTTGTGGGGAAAAACTGAAAATGAATAAGTGCTTCATTATTTACTGCATTGCAGCAAATGCTTTTCTTTTTCCCTACTTTGTGAAGGATTCTCATTAGAGATGAACAAGGGAGATCCACGTATTTTGAATTGTAAATAAAAAGTGGCACCATCTTTTGTACAATGATTAAATGTAAGGGGAAAAAAAAAGGAGTAAAAATAATTGAAAGAAATTCAGCTATAGAGTGCCCTCTTTTGGGCAAAAGGGGGCAAGGACGTGAAAGAAGCCAAAAATATTTTCTTAAATATTGAAGTCACAATTTCACAGAACCTTGAAGGCAAATTCATGCTTTATTCATATAAAAGCTAACATGCTGACTAGGAAGAACACCCCAGTTAGTTAGAGATCAGCTACTCACCAAATATCCTCTTGTAGATTCAAACACAGTCATGCTACAGTACAGGAGGGAAATTATAAAACCAGGAACCTGAGCAAGCACTGCAAAAATGAGAGAAAGGAGGGTCAGCAAAAGCAGCGATAAAGCAACTGCTCTCAGCAGAGAACAGAATAACACTTACAGGATCCTAGAGGTGTTAAAGAATTTTGTACTTAGATATATGCCTTTTTAACCTGTAAACACTTTTTCAAAGGTTTTAGACTTCAACATTACCAATTAATTTGAGCTCTCCAGGACCTTGTCAAGCTTAAAGGTAGGAGTTATGTTTCATCGGTTGTGAATACTGTCAAGGAAAGATTAAGAACTATGATCAAGATATTTGTCAAGGCAGCTGTCACATGTCCAATCTTTCTGCTGTCAGGATTGATTGAGAAAAGGCAGTTGTTCATCCCCATGGAGAGCTGAGCACAAGTTGTGGAGACTCACAGCTGTCATGAGCTTATTTCCATACACTCTGTTCCTGGTCAGTGGCTCGTGAGATAAGAAAAAGTTTAATTTTCTTGGTACCACATGGGTCTGTCCCAGCATCCATGTGCTCCAGCAGATCCCTTCAGCACACAGCAGGATGGGCTTTAAATAATTGCTTCTAATGGCACCAGTACAGAAAGAGACATGTGTTATTAAAATACAGGTCTAGCACTACTGTAAGACATTTGCTGCACTTGAAAGCTGTGCTTGACACTGGGCCTTTAACATGAATGATAAGTGAGGAAAGAAAATAAAAGGTTGAATAAACATAATACATAATGAATATGTTAGAGTAAAATATATCATGGATCCACAACTCTGACAGAGGTAAGGCTGCTGCAATTCCATGTCCCATGCCTTTGTGCCCCTGTGCTCCTCTGGGCTTGTGCAAGTGGGCCTTAGGTGGGCTGATGACTCCTGGGCTGAGCCTGGCAGCAGAAGGGCAAGGTGCTATTTGGGCTCCCCACACTGATTTTCTCTCCAAACCTTTATCACATCTCTAACAGCACACAGACATGCTGCTCTTCAGAAGCTGCAGTTGCTGTTTTAGAGAGCACTAGCACTAAAATCAGTGATGTCTAAGTATTTGAGTGTGGACAGTTCCTTATGTGAATCATGGCAGGGACCAAAAATATCCTCTCACTGCTCCTAGACACAGAATGGGACTAATCACAGTCAATCCAGTTAACAAGAAGGCAGAGACTTGTCTGAATTCTTGCTAGATCCTCTGAAATCTCTTTCTGTGTCCTTTCCTCTACAGCTCTGTGTGCCTCTCCCAATTCTCCATAGAACTGTCGCCCAGTGTTGACACAGTGTACAAAGTCCCAGTTTGCCAGGAGCCTGGGGCACCCTGATTCACCAGCACCCAGTACAGAGCACCAAAGCCTGTCCACCAGCTTCAGAGCATGGTGATAAAACAGCTCCAGTTTTTCCCCAGTGGAATAAATAAACACAAAAGGCTGAGTGGCCTGACTTAACCTGCCTCGGCAGGATTAGTGTCTTGATTTACGCATGTGAGATATACAGGATGAAACGGGAAAATGCATCTGACAAAAAAGGGGCTGTTTCTCTCGCTCCACTCTGACTGACAGACTGATCTCTCCTCATTCAAAAAGGTGGAACTGAAACATTAAAATGCCACCTGCAGTATAACAAATGTATTTATGTGATCTCCTCTGACAAGCAAGTTTGTGCAGACTTACATGCACACTGAGCCAGCTCCTTCATCCTCCAAAGTGATTAGGAGTTGATAAATTTTAAATGCTCATTCATGGTAGTAGCTGTTCAGCATAATAATCTACTGCAGAAGAAAAAAAATTAGGGACTGTTTGTAGCTTTCTAATGTTATTTACTAACAAAACAGTCATATTTTCTCTAACAACTGCCACTTCATTGGGTGCATATGTTCTTGACTCAAAACTTTGAAGCAGATTTAACTCAACACCATATGGTGCAATGTGAACTTGTGTGCTTTTTTTATCATTTTAAAACAGCAATTATATTGCAGAAAGGGGGTTTTATTCTCTGGCATATCTTGGGTTCAGAGAACATTTCAGCCTACAGTTTTGAATCCCTTTCTTTCTCTTAGTTTGATTTCCAAACATCAACTTGTGCTTTTGCTGTGCCAAGCAAACCCTGTCAGAGGAATACCATTTGGAGGAGGAAAGTAGGGTATGGTTACCAAAACAACTGGTATGCATAGAATTATAGCAGTTGGTTTTGTAGTCATTCCTTTCTGGTTTGTGCCTGCAGCAAAATGACATCTGCACAAATGTACTAAGCAGTCCCTATTTTCAGGATGTGCTAAACTAATAATTCAGTCCTAATGAATATGTCATTGGAACCTAGCAGCCTGTTTAGATTACTGCTTCCGCTATTACAGAGGAATTGAAGGCAGAAATGATAAGACTTTAATTTGCAATGAATAAATATCATGTTAAGGGCATGGAAATGGCAATGGGTTGGGGACCGCAGAGTGAATGTAGAGATTTCCTGTGTTCTCTGAGAGCTCTGAATATACAGATATAAATATCCTTTCTTCATTTATCATAAGGTTTTTACTTAGTGTTGGCAAAAAATTAATATATATTTTTAACATTTTCAGTTAATGCTGTGCTAGATTAGTCTTGAGTATTATGCAATGTGCCTAAAAAACTGCTTTTGAAAGAATGAACAAGCCAAGCAAATTGGAATGTCCAGAATGAAAATTAGAAGGAATTTGGAACTAATCAGGAATCAGTACCTGCAGTCTTCTTTCACACTGTCTGCACAAATGACAGAATATATCACAGTCCAATGTGGTAATGAGTACTGGGTCATTGTTTGCTCTCTTCATTTTCTGTAGATAGTCATGCACCCTTTATGCTTCAAATTCTAAATGTTATTGAAAACACAGTTTAATAAACCCAGAAAACAATTTCCACAGCTTTGCAATCCACTAGTCATCCTCAGACCACAATTTGGAAAAATCCTATTTAAACCATTTGTGATTAACTAAATAGTAAAGAGAAGAATAAGACAAATCTCTGGAGATCTGTGACTTAGGCACAGAAGCAGAGTTCCTGAGTAAATACAACGTAAATATATATAAATATGAGATATATTTATGGGACATATGGGACATATGAGACATAATCTCTCCACAGAAGAGACTCCCTTTACCTTGACACAGGGAATGTGTGATATGGTATAGAATAACCTCCACGTCCTGGCCATGCCCCTTCCACAACTGCAAAAATTAACCCTCTCCTGACCCAGAACCAGGACACTTGCTTAGTCTATTCCATGGCCCCCAGAAAAACTCAAAATCATGCAGAAGTATTTATTCAATGGACACATGTTCTTGGTCACTTCTGTTGTGCCCAGTCCAAGCATGTATTGGTCATAACTAAAATGTTAGAATACAGTCTATGTTGCTTTTACTGTGAGTATGAAAGGCTGAGGTATCGGAGAAAGCAAAGGCCAATGGAAAAAAAGAGAAATTAACTTATCTCAAGATGGGGTTAAAAATGTCCCACGTTGAAATGTCAGAAAATTATAGCACTTAAGTCACTCATAAACAGAACACAAAGGTGTCATCCATCAGCACAAGGCATTTAAGGTGCTTTATTTTTACTTCACTGCCCAAGCATCAAATCCAGAGTTTGTTCAGTCATTTCTAACAAGAATTTTACAAAATCTTAGAGCTTTAAACAAGCATAAACAATAAGTACCAAACTCATTTATGCAAAATTCGTTTTTTCTATGTTTTTAATTTCAAAAAGGTCTCTTAACAAATTTTGTTCCAACTTAAATTTCTGTAAAGTCATATATGAAAGATTATCTTCGTGGGCATTTGTGCTGGAGAAGCAAAATGTAAGTACAGCAAAGGCATCTGTCATTCAGACAGGGGTTACTTTCAGCTTGCCTCTGATCTAACCTCACATTGTTTTTAATGTTCAACTGTCACATCATAAAGGACTTGTATATAAGAGAGGGATTAGACAGAAAGGGCAAGTAGGACACAGGTAATTGACCAGATGTGAGAAGCTTGTCTGCTGAATTTAAAGAACTAAGAATAAACCATCACTGCTCTTCAGTGGAAATCTGGAAGGGGAAAGCAATAGACTGTGGTTTGAACAAAACAATCAGCTTTTCAGTGAAGGACACAGGGCTACTTTTTACTGATAAACCTTATAAGACAATTGGCCTGACTGTGCCGTTCTGTGTTTAAAAAGAAAAAAATATGGGTACTCAAAATCAAGTGAGTTAAACAGAGTATATTTCTAGTTAGTATTTCTAGTTAGTGTTGTAGTACTTGTGGTAGTATATAGTAATAATAGTAGTAGTACTGATAGGACAAATACTGGCTGAAATTAAAGAACAATTTTGCCCATTGTGGATAGAATAAATAGCTTTCGTATGGAATTTTTTTAATTCTATTGGAATTTCAAAATTCCTTCAAAATTATTAACTACCCAACATTTTTCTCTTCACTTTGAGCTTTTTTTTACTGGTTGGTCATTTTTTAATTTTGGTAGCAATATTTGACTGGATCAATTCCTGTTCAATATTTTCCTCACATACAGCTATAGCTAAATGTGATGGAAGCTCTGTATGCAGAACTATGTTATAAGTAAGCATGAAAACTTCCCTTGAGGGCCAATAAGCCTCATTCCTTACTGGTTCTAGCTCCATCATGTTTCTACATTGACTCCTAACTCAGGCAGAAAATACGTCTCAAAGTCACTGACTGAAATTTATCTGCTTTTTTCAAGTTCCAAAGCCTTTGGTATTTTGAGAGACAAGGTCCTGCTTCCCATATAGGACCATAGCTCACAGGTAAGGGTTTGATTGTCTTGGAGAGATGCTTCAGTAACCAGGGACAGATCTGCAGAGATGCTACGCTTTTATTTCTGAAATGTCGTTCTGTGGGTGGTTGACTGAGTGGGGAGGCCTTGATTTAGAAGCGAATTTAAAAATGTCAGTTAAGTAGACACTAGGTCTTTATGAAATGCCAGGCCCCAGCTACTGAGATAAAGACCATGTTCTGTTTGCTGGGCTAGGTGAGTAGAAAAGGAATAAACAAGCAGGGGTCTCCACTTCTGGAGACAAATGCACCCACAGTGCTGTGCAGTTGAGCTTGTTCTGGCTTTGGAATATCTGTATTGTTGCCAAGACCTGTGCCAATGACCTTTCCATAAAAACAGGTCCCTGCATATGGAGATTTTAAAGTTACATGTAAATACAAGACAAGGCTTGTTAAACTGCAACTATTGTACAAGAAATGGGAAGTGTCCTGTTTCCACTAAGGCTCTCTTACAGCAAAAGTAATTAGCAAAGCTGATTCCAATTTCTTTTGCCTCAGTACCATACGTGGACAGTTGAAGGAAACCACAAAGGAAATTAAGGCATGATTCACATCCTAAGCACAGATTGCTAATGCCATTTGAGATGTTCTAGGGCATTCTGGCTAGCCTTCAGCTGCTAAACCAGCAGTACATCTATTTCCCTTCTTTCTTGAGTAATCTGTCAGCCCTGTTCAGATGTCAGGGATGCCCCATGGCATCTCAGATAAAACTAAATGCCAACGTTTAGGCAACTCAGCTGAGTCCTTCAGATGAAAACTTGGCAGCCATGATGTATTTCAAAAGATCACATATTTCCTCAAAGAAGAAGCAGCCAACATAAATACTTAACCCTCAAGAGGAACAGCTCACACTAAAAATAGGATATCCTAAAGCATTCAGTGCCAATCCAGCTCTCTTTTAACAAAATTAAACAGATTTTTAATGGTCCTACACACTTCTGAAAACCCCGTGTTATATATAGTTAAAACACCTCCCACACAAAATTTTAGCTCTACAAGCTGAAAAGCCATGCAAACCCCCAAAAAAGTTTGATCCCATCAGCCATGAACATAATCATGTGATCATGCCACATTTTTCACTATTTCACTATGAAAGTTCCAGTGCTGCTGAGCACAGAATGTCTTGGAGTCAGATTAATTTCAGTGGCTACTTTTCACTATAGACTATAAAGAGATTCAAGATATAAAGTTTATCTAAAGAAACAATATGGCTGCTTCTTTGCTAAGAATGTTCATGTTAGTTTGTTCAGTATGATCATATCTGAAATCACTCAAAAACAGAAAAGCAAAGAAAAATATCATCAGCTGATTTAAAGCTATGCTGCTTTTAATAATCATTTTCAGAGAATGATGAATGATTTTATCAGTAACAAAAAATGGAATCAAGGGATTGGTACCATAAAACCTGTCAAATAAATGTAAAAAGGACATAAACCCCCCAAAATAGCTTTCACATAAAATCTCAGCATAAGATAAAATACAGCTTTTGGGCAAAAGGAGAATTGTATCTCCAGCAACTTCCATAAATAATTCACTGCTAGCTTGTAAACAATAGAAAAGCACAGTATGAATGCCAAAGAGGGTCTTTATATGTCATAAAGCCACTCAAAAGTGCACTTGCTGCAGCAAGTCTGACTGTGAGCTTTGATGTGCTGGAAAAGAAACTGCTATGCTGAGGTCATCAGTTAGTAGAAAACAATTTCCCTCGTACAGAGAAGCAGACTTACTGCTGGGCTTCTGACACAGACAGATCGGATTAAAAAAAAAAAGGAAGACTGCATAATGTGGGCTTGCAGGGGGAAGGAAATCTTCACACACCTTCTAAATGACCAAAGCTGAAAGAAAATATATCATCTTCCTTTAATGGCTATCAAAAGTTGACATGACAGTGTGGTGAGGTTTACACACTGGTGCAGTCACACTTAAACATGCAACTGGTTTGATTTGTGTCCTCTTTCTTAACTAAACTGCTTCCATGGAGAACTTAAGCTGCTCTATTTGTTACATGTCAGGCTAAATAATTCAAGTGGCACAGATCCGGAGTTCATTTCTTATCAAGGGTATGTTTTAAAAGGTAGCACCATTTTCCATTTGAAAAATCTCAACACAAGAGGAAAGCCAAGGCTCCTGCAATAATATTCCTTTCCTTTCTAGACTGATACAGCAAGTGAATGAAAAAATCCCATATCCTGATAAAAAGCTATATAAATATTGAATGCGTGTGCCCACACTTTTAAGACCTCAGCCCTCTGAAGTGATCAGCACAGCTGACACCACAACAATTACAGCAAAAATATCAGAGAGAGCATGGGCACTAGGTGTCCATGGAATGTAAGATTTAAAATTCTAGTGAAGACGACAACAATGTGAGGATATATAGAAATTCAAGGAGCATGTGATTCAAGGAGCACAATTTTGTGGCAGCAAAGGAACAGATAGAAAATTATTTCTATGTTACAACTCCTGACTTCCTTCAAAAGTCCTCTGCAATGCTTTGAATTTCATCTGCAATTGCTCTGACCTATTCCACCTCTCAAAATCTTGTGATTTGTACTTTTTGAAATGGGAAATCTTTCCAAAGTGGGCTTTAGGTTTTTCTCTGTGTATAGATTTTAAGTGTATTCAGAGAGCTAGTTCAGATTTTTGTTTGTCCATAATTGAGAAACACATTCTTTGGCAAAGGAATTACCTTTTTAAAGGGAAGGAAGAAAGAAATATCCTCATTTTCAGCAGTACAGGCTCAAAAGTGTGGGCATCAGAGGAAGAGTCACAAACAATCATTTGCTTAGTGTCACTTGGATTATTCACCAGGTTGATGTTTTCATAGAGTGATTGCAGACAAAGTTCAAAACTTAAGGACCTTTTAAAAGGATGTATTACATTAGTGGATTTTAATAACAAGCACCCTTCTGATGGGTCTCAAGAGCTTGTTTAAATAATATATTGCAACCCAGAAAAAATATGAAAGCAAATTATTGCTGCCACTGGACTGACTGTGATTTGGAAAGATCTCTATGCAGAACAGATCCAGAACCATTTTCTCAGAACAATCATCATTTTGAATTCAAATCAAACTACACCTAAATCTTTCTAGAACCTCAAACTTTTCTATTGTCAGCTTGCATAGCTTATTTCTGACATGAAGGGTAATTAAGCCATAAAGAAAATGCAAAAATAACAACAAAAACAAAGTTTTATAGTTCTTCTTTGAGCCAAGCAAAATGTGAAATTCCACTGTCAAAACATACAACCAGTACTGAGGTGCCCACCTAAAATCACCCCATCTTGTATTTATGGCTTGTAGATCCCTCACTAAGCTGACCCATCTCCAATTATAATACCTCCCTCATAAAAAAACTTGTGTTCATTTCCAAAGGAAAGGTTCTTTGTTGCAGCCCAGACGTAGACAGAGCAGCTCAGCAAGCTGGCTGTCTGCTCTCTTACTTTCCCTTGGCTCCCTGAACTAGATGGATCTATTTTCCCCAGCTCAGACCTTGCAAGGAAAGAGGAAAGCACATGCCTGTTGACAGGAGGGTGTTTGCTCAGCTGTGACGTTAGCAGGAACACATAGCACAAAAAATAAATAAGGAAAAATACAAACTTTTAAACTTTCAGGCATTTGCTGGGAAGTCTCATGCCCTGTGTATCTTTCTGTAGCTGTACATCTGATGCTGGAATGGTGAGCAATTCCAGCAATGGTGCTGGAACTGGTGAGCCCTGGAAAGGACCCTTGGGCTGCTTCCTTCTGGATTCTGTTGCTCACCTGTTGGAGTGTGTTCAGTCTCGCTTTTGCCTTTCACTGAAGAGAACAAGGAAGCCAAAATGGTCAGACCTTCTGTGGTCACAAGGTAAAGCCTGTCTTTTGTTCTGAAGTCTCTGCTCCAAGCTCTGATATGTCATTGGCAAAGAACTCAAGACACATGATTTTCAGATCATCTCCAAACTGCTCTCCCTCCCAGTCCCTCTCCAAAATTCACATGCCTAGATGGTACTTACTACATTTATTTTTTAAATCACTGTTTATTGTGTTCATTGTTTGCAGTCACAGAAGCAGTCTGCACTGTAACACTTGATGGCAAGATCCTGAGAGCCTTCAAATATGAAAGGTTTTACCTGCCCTTGCCAATAGGACACCCAAGCTCTAAGATATCCTTCAGGCTGTCTGTATCTACCCAGGCCTGTCTACAGGCCAGAGCCCAAACACATTCCCATGTGATTAATGCTTGTAAGCGTACTGCAGCCTCTTCTGGGATAAAAAAAATTGCTTGGATTTCCCTGTGTCAGTGTGAATAGAATTACAGCCAGATAGAGCTTTAAAATCAACTCTGCTAGAAAAAAAATTAACATTCACACAGTCTAGTTAAGCTTGGTTCCTCGTATTTATTCACTGAGATGTTTCTTTCCTCCCAGAGTTCACCTAGTGAAAAGTAGGGTCCCATTAAAGCTTGAAGAACACTCATAGACTCCCTTGCTTGGTGAAATGCAAGAGAAAAATAGGTCACAAACCACAGTTTTAAGAGTATTCCCTCTAATTTATTCCATTCAGTCCCAATTTAAAGGGAGTCCTGACTCACTGCATTATCTATTCATACCTACCACATCTCATTGCCACATTCCCACCTGCAGAGCCCAAAACCAGCTAGTTCAGCAAAATTTCACAAGCCCCAGGAACAGGCCTAGCTCCACCCCTCAGTGCAAGACAGGAAGCCAAACATAGCTGGAAACAAACTGGAAGTAAGTTATTTCATGGCTGAAGGGTCAATTAAGGAAAGTGATTGAGTTTGCATTTCTCAGAGAAAGTGCCTCTTTTGGAGCATGCAGTGTAGGTAAACCTATTAATTCCCTCTGTTGCACCTTCTCTGTCTACCTTCCACTCATTATTATTTTCTCTGTGCTTCACAGTAACCCAAAGAGCAAAGCTCCAAATTTTTAAGTTACAGAGATCAGCCAGTCAGTTCTAATCAGTGTAAGTTTTGCTACCAAACATGGTCTGCACCTAGTTCCATCTGTATGTAGCACCAAAAAGACAAAAAAAAAAATCAGAACAGCTGAATTAACTCTATTAAAAACTTAAAATCCATTACTTCCTCAATGTTGCAATTTTACTAACAATTGCATTTGCTGATTTAATTGGTCATAAAATAATACTTCTGTAACACAGGCAAGAAAGAAGGCAAAAGTGATCCTCTGATGAGGTTCAGGTGAAATACTGAAGCAACAAGACTCTGCCTTGGCTTCATTTGCAATGCTGTGAATATTAGTGTTCAAGGAGAATGAACACAGGCTACAAATTACTAATATAAAGGCTGTAAAGTTATTTGGAGGATTTAAAAGACTACTTTATTAGATGAGAATTTGAAAAAAATGTGGTGTTTTAGGCAATTTTATAAAGTTTTCAAGTATATTTGTTATGTGCTTTTTAAGTATATGAGTTAAGATAAACCATAAGAGGAGCTCTTCAAAATAAAGGTCTCTAGAGGTGCAGGAATTAATGAGCATAAACTGAGCATTAACATTTATCCAGCAACTCCATGAAGATAAGGATTTATTCTTCAGCAAAGTGAGAGTATTTCTTGAAGAATAATGAGTTCCAGCAAAACTGGAGTTTCACCTGGGGAATGATGAGATGGAGGAAAGATGTTACACAGTCTGGCTATCTGCAGCAGAGGAGTTCTGAACTCTGAGACACAGGAGGCCATTTCCCACCATAACTCATTGTTTCTCTGGATGATCAACCACTTCCAAGATATTAACAGGCATTGGGGGTAAACTTACAGAGGTGCCTACAGGGTGAATAGCAATATCAGAGAAGCTCCGTATTGCTGATGGCTCATATAAACCATGAGTAATTATCACCTTTAACTCAGAGAAAAACAATGAGCCATTATTTTGCTTGACAAATATCTCTTTAGCACAGCTCTATATTCTCATTCAGAGCCAAAGATGCCAGTAAAAGTAGGCACATATATATCCTCATCCTAAAATGAATGCTTTATGTGACCTAGTTCTAGGAAAAATAAATCAAAAGCTTTTACTGATATATGTTGAACACTGTATGCCTTACTATATATATAAATTCAAATGTGTAGTAGGAAATGCCACCTCATTTAAATTTCAGTTTACATTGGGGAATAATGCAGTTTAGAGGCAAGATATAGTGGCTTAATATTGCAAACAGACCTATATAAGCAAGCTTCATAATAAGGATTTATTTTTGCATTTATTCATCAGACACATAATAAGTGGATTCCTTTTCCCCTGTCAAATGTACTCAGTGCAGAAAAGGACAAGGCATTATAGTAGTTTATTTTGCATTCATTTTGATAATGTAGTTTAAATAACGATGTAAAACTCTAAACAGCACTGGCAGCAGGCAGCCATCCTCAAAAGTTACCCCATGCACTGTAATAGTTTCAAGGGTATGTTCCTCCAACACTTTGAGAACTTCCACTGTATCATTTCTGAAGAAGCTTCCTCCTTCTGGCGTATCTGCTCTGTGCATTTCTGAAGCTTCTCCTCAGTAGCACCATCAGAAGTAAATGTTTCAGGACAAGGACCTGCTCTGGGCAAAGCAGTTTCAGCTTGGGGAACTGCACTTAATGTAATTTATTGCCAATTAACATCAATTTTTAATTACTAATTCAAGTATTAAGAAAAACAATTAAAAATGACTGAGGAAAAAACCTGTCATTCCCTTCCCTGCTTTCCATTTCAGACCAATGGCTCTTTTCCTGCCTTCCCTTGTTCTCACAGCCCCTGGTGCCAACCCCATTGCTGCCTTTGGAGAGACAGGGAGCTTCCCAGGAAAGTGCTGTCCCTACACAGCTGTTTCCTTCTGCCCCTCCTTCCTCCTTCCTCTCTCCTCCTGCAATCATTGTAGAATCACAGAATGGTTTGGGTTGGAAGGGATCCTAAAGATCATGTAATTCCAACCTCCCTGTCATGGGAAGGGAACAGCTTCCACTGGATCAGGTTGTTCAGAGCCCCATCCAACCTGGCCTTGAACACATCCAGGGATGGGGCATCCACAGCTTCCCTGGGCAACCTGTGCCAGTGCCTCACCACCCTCACAGTAAAGAATTTCTTCCCAATATCTAATCTAAACCTACCCTCTTTCAGTTTAGACATTTTTCCCTGTCCTATCACTACATACCCTGGTAAAGAGGTCCTCTCCAGTTACCCCTCTTTGTGTAACCCCCTTCAGCTACTGAAAGGCCACCAGAAAGCCTCCCCTGAGCCTTCTTTCTCCAGGCTGAGCGGCCCCAACTGCCCTGCTCTGGTTTCTCACTGCTTTTCTGCTCCAGCACGTGTCCCACTGGGGCACAGTCCCTCAGGGATGTCCCTGACCCTGTGTGGGTGGCTCACAGGCACAGTCCCCAGGGTGTCCCAGCCCAGCCAGGGTTTCTCAGGGGACTCTCCTCCTCCCAGTGATATATCTCCAGTGTTCCCAGCACTGTCCCCTCCACCCACCTGCCCCATTTTTCCTTCCCAACTCATGCCTGTCGCTCACTCCCAGCCATGCCTGCCTGGTCCCGTGGGCACAGATCCCCCACCCCACACTCCTCTGCTTAGGGAGACCCTATCTCTCACAGGGCTGGCTCTGAGAACAAGGATCCAACAGTGCTTTACTCAAAGTTTTGGGTTTCCACTCAACAGGTAAAGCATATTTTTGAAATAGTTTTGCACAGCTCGGCATCTTCAGGCAAGAAGACATGTTTTGATAATCCTGCTCTTCTTTTCATCATTCCATTTGCTATTTTTGCATATGGCCTTCAGCAAAGTACAATGCATTTCCTAGCTATTCCTCAGAACTGTTCTTCTTTATTGCAGTTCATAAAATTTGATAGGTTGGGTTCATCTTGTTTTGTTTTGCATTTAGTATAGGTAGTCTAGATACCATTTAACAAACAGATGTTTCAACGATGTTGCAAAATATCTGCAAACTTACCAGGAATGCAATAAAAGAAATTGCATCCTCGTTGCATTACAGTGTGTTACAACCAGTTAAATATCACATCAGTTTTGATTCTTTCCAATGATGAATTCTTGGTTCAGCCTTGTGTTTACACGTTGTTTATTCCCTGGTATTTTTGCTTAATTTATATAGTGGACTGAGAATGTGTAAAACCTCATGCTGACATATATATGAGGAAGGGTTGCTTATGTGTGCTTAGGGGACAGGGGAGTTGTGTTGTCACCTGTCATTTCTTCACACATCACGGAGCAAAACCAGCACAACCAGATTCAGATTACAGAGTGGGCTCTGTAAACAACTTGCAGCAGGCACATTATTTTGTGAAGACCAGTGAATAAAAAATTGACATTCACAGAAATAAAGGTCAATCCACTAACATTTTCAACTCAAATGTTGTTTTTATTCACAACAAGCCATTTTAAAATGTACCTATTGGAATTAAGTAAGTGATAGTGAATGTGACTTTCAGAAATGTTTCCTAATTTTAAATTTTTGGAGCAATTTGAAAAAGAGATGCTAACAATTTTAAATGTAGAGGCTATCTCGAGGAGGACATGCTTACTTTTCCTCCATTGTCACCAGCCACTAAAATCTGGTAATTGTCTTACATGATATAACACAGCAAGACAAGATCAGAAAATGTTTAGATTTTATCTTTTCGTGGCTTGATTTTTTCAATCTGGGATGTAATACTTTCCCAAAAAATTCAATTGCCCTTTAATTTCTCCTCTGATTAAATGACCGAGAACTGTGCTAGATGGTTTTAGTGAAAGACAGCTCCAGCGGTGCCAACACTACAACATCTCTAGTACTCATAAAGAGAAAATAGTTTACCACAAAACATTCAAAATTAACTAGGGAAACAATGTGCATATGCTCCTTTTCCTTGTGCCTCAGTTGCTTTTCTGCAGAAGCCTTGAAAGGATTATCATTTCACTCACCTTTCTGCAGAGCAGAAAGCTCAATTCTACATGACATAACAATTGTGTTTGCACAAAGGTAAGGAGAGTGTCTCCTTTATTCTGAATAGCTGCTTATGTTTTCTCACAGTGATAAATAAGTTTCATGCTGCCACTGCAATATAGCAGGAAGTGGTGAGAAGGACAAGTAGTGGAGGATTTAATTTATTTCTAATTTAGTTTATTGTGTAGGTACATTAGCTGGCCTCTTTAAACTTGAGAAATGATCACATCAAAATTTTAAGGATCCATAAAAATAAGACACAAGGATGGAACAAATTGCATGCAAAAATATTATTTCTGCCAGGAAAGCAGCATCATGTTTATATGTATGTATAGAAAGGAACTGTTATTAAAATTATACTAGAACAATAGCATAATTCATGACATAATATTACATTAATGTAATATAATTAATACAACATATTTTATTTAGATGCATATTTCAAATTTATGTAGTCCAGAACTCCTGTAAAAAATGTCAATTTCACATTGTTTTAATTATTATTAACAATTACTCCACGTGAAAAGAAGTATATCTGCTTAAAGTTTAATGCTTAAAATAAATTGTGGCTTCACCAGAGGCAATGGGAGAGCTCTCATTACCCAGAAGGGAAGCAGCGTTTCAGCCATCACAGGCATTCAGTGTCATATGACTGGAGCACAGTTTAGCTGCACTGACAGAGCAAGACTGTAGTATGGGAATAACTCCCCCTTTCCTGTGCAGTTGTGCCCTTCAGTGGATTCTCAGACAAGGAAAGGGTTGTTTTGCTGAATTGGGGGTGGTGAAAAGAGTATCCCTATTTACAGTTTGATTGACTTGCAGTGAAGAGAATCTCTGACTTCTTTCTGCAACTTCTTTTTTTTTGAAAGACAAAAGTCTGTTCACCTAAAACTTCAGTAGATGTGCTTAGAGGAGTAAAATTAACTCTTACCAAGCAATTTACAGGGATGAGTCTAAGAACCAGACTTGGGCCTAATTACAGAACAGCTTCCAGAGTTTTCTTTGCCTTATCTCCCTCAAACTTGCCACCTTGTCAGTGAAGCCTGACCAAGGACGTTGCCCTTGGAGCTCAGCAAACCATTTGATTGTGCTGGTGGGCTGCCAGCAGAACTGCTTCAAACAACAGAGCCCTTAAAAAACAATGTGAGCCTGCAGAGTTTTGCAGCCAAAGCTCAAAAGTGACATCAGCAAAAAAACTGGGGAACAACAAAGGATGTGAGACAACTGTTTCCCAGAGCACCACTCACCTCTGGAGCGTGGGATTTGTCACAACTTATTTTCCATTGAGTGAATATGGGTTGGATTACAGCCAGCTCTTTTGGGATCTTTTTTGAGTCAGTCTTTGGCTGCTCTCCTATATTTCTTAGTGCATTACAATATACACTTCTATCATTTTCCATAACCCATCACAAATGGGTAAAATGTCATCCTCCAGCTACTGTTTTACACCTGTATCATCACATTAGTAGCTGGCTTCTGACTTTTCAGCTTGATTACTGTAATACATCATAGTTACAAATCAAAACTCAGCCCTAAGTTATAACTGATTTGAAATGCAGTAGTGCTTTTCTGAACATGAAAATAGATGAGCTTGGCATTGCTGTTCAATCCTCAACCAGGACCAAAACTTGAGTCCATTTTTTACAAGCATTAATCAGTGCAACACAGACACCTCCTACAGTGGGACCCTTGACAACATGACTGGACCCAGGGAATAGTTCACTCCTTAGATCTGAATCCGGTGTGCAGCCCACAGTCATGAAGCCTTTCCTCAAGGAGGATCTGCACTGAAGCAGAGGAGTGTGAGGAGTCCTTTTCCTGGAGAGAAAGCAGCAGCAGAAACAATAGGTAATGAACTGACCACAACCCTCATTCCCCATCTCCTCATGCCAGTGGGAAGGAGGAGGTACACAAAATCAGAAGGGAAGTCTGGGAAGAAGTTAAGGGGTGGCAGAAGGTTTACTTCTCATCATCCTACTCTGATTTAATTGACAATACATTAAATTAATTTCCCCAAGTCGAGTCTGTTCTGCCTGTGATGGTAACTGGTGGCTGATCTGTCCCCACCCTTATTTCAAGCCACAAGCCTTTCATTATATTTTCTCTCCTGTGTCCAGTTGAGGAAGGGAGCGATAGAGCAGCTTTGGCAGGAACCTGCCATCCAGCCAAGGGCAACAGTCCATAGTCAGGAGCCAAAGGATCCAAATCACAAACCACGTGGTTTGTGATTGGAATTACTATAATTGTGTGCAGGTCTTCTGTCAGGATTTTATTGGGAAGAGAAACATTTGACTTCAAAATCTTCTTCAGGAGTGTTTCAACACACTGTTGATCTGCAGCATTAATTGCAGGGCCACTATATGTGCTGTCATATCACACACATCAATTATTTAATAAAATGCTGTACAATGCTATCTGCTCCCTTTAGTTAAGTTCTTCTGACCTGTTTTGAGTCCCTGAGGTTCATGGGGCAAAGGTACCATGCAGTGGTTGCTGCATCACTCAAGGGCAATAAAGTTGAGAGGAGAGAAAAAAAGACTCTGGTAGCATGGAATGACTGAACACTCTGCTCCCACAGCATCAGGACAAAGGTGAAAATGATAGGAGACAGCAGGGATGAGAAAGAACCTCACAGTGTGTGTGCTACAGAAAAAGGAAAAAGGCAAGAAGAAGGAAGAAAAAAAATTTAAGTTTGACTGATTGTGACAATGGCATATTCAAGGAAAGGGACTAGAAAGGAAAAAAAGGCAGGAAAAGGTTTTATGTTGTTCCATCAAGAGAAACATCTTCAGGAAATTTCAAGAATATAACACTATCCAGGAAAAGCCTTAAGAGCTGTAGAAAAGAAAAGTAAAGGTCAAAACCTCACACAATTTGTTTATTGAGGAAACTGTGGGGTATTATAGGATCCCATCTATGCTGTGCTAAGTAAAGTAGGGAAAAAAAGGAACATAAAAGAGACTGAAGACACATTTTTAACAGCACAACCTGCCTACTGAACGATTTAAAATTAAAATGCTGATATATGTGAAATAATTTCTCTAAGAGTTGAAGTGCCATCAAACACACTACACATGAAACTTCTGGGAAATGATGATCCTGTTTTTCACTTTGGGACTAGATTGTGCAGAGCAGAACCTGGAAAGGGTTGCCATGTCTGTCATGTCCATTTTGGATATTTGCCTGTCCCAACAGCATCAGAACTCTATTCCCACTAGTGGACACCTGCAGGTTTTCCACTACCCTCACCTTGAGATAGCCTATGAAAAGCCTTGCTTCATTTGTCTCCACTTTTTCCAGTTAAGGTGACAATGCTTTCCATTTCACTTAATTAAATAATCAATGTTTAATTTGATTAAAAGCTTAAGGATTCAATTATGTTTATTAAATAATTCTTTATTTTGGTCAGTTTTGTTGTCTTTAATGAGGTAATATTCTATAATTAAATCACTGAATGCAGAAAGCTGCTGTATAATTAATAAGACCACAGTCCTAAACGACTTAGAATAATGAATCCAAGCAAGACCCAGATAATTAAAAACGCACATGACTAAAATCTGTGACATATTTCCTAACCCCATTTGGAGTGCAATGATGATCTTAGCAACCACACACTGCAACAGGCTCTCTGTGTGACCTTGGACAAGGTACATAATCTTGCTGAGGCAAACTTCCTTATCTTTTCTTTAACAAGGTCTTCTAGTAAGCACTTCAGAGACACTCACTCTCTGCATGCAGAGTGCATAGTGAGAAGGGATTTTCTTGGTGCTGTCAGAAAGTAAATAATAAGAGTCAGGGAACAAAAGAAGTAAGGTACACCTTCCCCACTATCCCTGAAGGACAGCTGATTAAGGAAGTATGAAAAAAACAGGCAGGGACACTGTGGTCTCTCTGCCTGACTCATGCCAACCAAGAGCATTTGATGGAATTCATGAGATGCATCCTGGTGTTTAATAGCTCTCATTCTCAGCAGGTTTTGAACCCAGCTTCACATTTGATCACCACAGCTTCCCCTGTAAGAAGTGATGCAATGTAATTACACACAGTGTAAAAAGGTATGTCCATTTTCTTATTGTCTGTCTCTAGCTGCTATTTTTAATTCATGCCCTTTATATGAAGGAAAACCATGCAGTTTTCACTATGAAAGCAAAGAAATAAACTTTCTCCATTCCTGTCCATTATATTTATTCTTTAATGTTAACATATATATATATCCTTCATATTTTCCTGAGTCATCCCATTCCAACCTGTTTAAGTTTTTCCTGGAAAGAAGCCATTCCACCTCTGTGATAATATTCCCTTGACTTTTTTGTTACACTTTCCCTTTTTCAAGAAACATAAACACAAACTATACACAGTGTTCAAGATGTGGTACACCACACATTTATCAAATGGCTAAATCATATTTTATATTTTGCTCTTATTTCATTTCCTAACCATTCTCATCAAACTTTATGCTCCTTTGACCACTGTTGAGCATTTAACTGATGTTTTAATAGCACCAGCTACAGTAATTTCAAGATCTCTCTCCTGAGAGGCAATAGCTAATTTAGAAATCATCATTCTGTATGTACAATTAAGGATGTGTTTCTCCATGTGCATCTCTTTGCATATATTGACCTTGGAATTCATCTGCTCTTTTATTGTCCAGTCATTCAGTATCATGAAATCCTCCTGTAATTCTTTGCAGTCAATTTGAGAGTTGAATGCCTTGAGTAATTTCTCATCAGCAGCAAATTTTGTAACCCTGTATTTACTTTCTTTTCTAGGTCATTCATGAATATATGGAATAGCTAAACTTCCTGAAATGCAACATCTATTGTAATTCCTCTCCTTATCTGTACCTTTTGTTTCCTTTCACATAATCATATAACCACATTTTCCCATCTCTGCATTTTCTATCAATTTTGCTTTTATTAAGCCACAAGAAAAAAATTATCTTTAATCTCAAAACGGCTTAGTTTTCTTAAACCTTTTTGATGAAGGATCATGTCAAAAGCTGTTTTGAAATCCAAGTAGACCAGCTTGGTAATAATATTCATATATCACTGACTCCTTCAAAGAGCTCTGGGTTATTTGTGAGGCATGACTTATCAATATGAAACTTTGCTAATTCTTTGCCATGTGTCATACTCTTGTAACTATACAAGAAAGCTTGTATTCTTGAATTCTATTTACTTAAGTCTGCTGTTTATTGTGGCTTTTATATCAAAGTCTAGTCTGTAGTCCTCTACATTGCCTTTGTCATTTGCTACTTTATATTTCTTTAATGTAGGAAATTATTTAGTCAAATATACTACCATTGTCTACTATTGTGATTGATTCTCCATTTTAAAGTTCTGTTCAAATGCTTGAAAGAATATCACCTGGTTATTTTATTTATTCCAAATCATTTTACCTATTTGTCTAAAACCTTTTCAGTTTGAGAAATTTAACTTGACACTTCATTTTGAGAAGGTTTCTTATACTCTTTCTTTGTAAGAACTTCCCCCTGTACTCTTGTAGAAAACATAAAGGCAAAAAACTAATTTAGCTTTTCTGCTATAGGCTGACTGTTCATGCCCTGAGAATCTGTCTGTCCTACAAGTCCTCTGGTAAGCTTCATTTTGATCAACTTGAAGGGGAAAAAAAACCCTGTATATTTTACCCTTGGCAGCTCCTTCAAAATCTTCCTTATTCCACTTTTTCTTATTTTGCTTTTGCTTTTAATCTGGCCTAATTTCTGCTCTTTTCCAGCCACCTCTGCTGTTCAACTGTGTTTGGGGTTTTTGGCTTTTTTGGCTCTTTCAAATACCTTTTGATATGCACAGAATACAGTTGGTATCTCTGATTGTCTTTTAGCAGTCACCACACTGACTGTAAGTATTTTAACCTTTTGCCTGTAGCTTTTAATGTCCTTTTAACAGACTACTTCCATTTTCAGTAACAGTCATTATAGTATAAATATAATTCCTCTCATTCCTCAGCTGGTGTTCAAAATTAAGGAATGACTGTGAGCACCTTATTTTGACTTGCTGAATTTGGAAGAAGCCCAGCAGACCCGGCTGGGGTGGAGAGGAGCATCTCAACCATGCAGTTACACCTGTCCTAAACAAGTCTTACTGGGCAGGTTACCATGCAAGACACCTGGAAGGAGATGGCAGGTGTGACCCAGTATTTAGGGGAGAACTTTCAGGTGCTTTTCTGAATGAGTAGCTGGAGGCCTGGCAAGATAGCCAAGAGCATTCAAAATGGTACCTCTGTCTAAGTACCCAAATCTCACAGCCTGGAATTCATCTCTTTGGAAATTACTTGGCCACCTGAAGTGGAAATTACTTGGCAAGCTGAAAGACATGAGTGCCTAAGAGGAATTTGACAATACCTGGTTTTCCTGTCTACCTGGAAACGATACAACAAGACGCAATAGTTGGAAATTAAAAGCTGACAATACATTATGACAAAATCTCTGACCTGTACTCAGAAATATACTGTTGCAGTGAATATGTTGACTTTGGACAGTTTTAAATCTAAGTGGGATGTGTTGTCACAGGATATTGCCTGACAGAGCATGCCCTTCCTCCGGAGGGGCACCAGTGTATCGATTGTTACAGGCTTTCAGTGAGCTGCTGCTTGCATCATGAAGCCTTGAGCACTAAGAAAAGTCAGGAAAGCTTTTTGGCTTTCTGGAATAGTCAATACATCTTACAGCTCATCCCAAATTGCCATAAAATCAGGGTGATTGCCCAAAGATGAGGCATATCATCAGGCTGAGCATATCCCCACTACTTGCAAGGAAGATTCCTCCCTTCAGAGGAGTCTGGGAGCACTGTGATGTGCTGCAGATGATCCTGGATCATCTCTTAAGACCTGATAGTTGCTGAGTCTATGAATATTATGTATCAAAGCTATCGCTGTGGACAATTCTTTTTAAATTATCTCTTTAATAGTCTGCAAAACCACCTTCCTAATATTTTGTTGCACAGGTCACTAAGGAAATAACTGCTATCAAGATGATCACAATTAAAGCAATAAAATTACTGATGAGACAAAGAAACTGTGGCAGTTATTTTTATATGGTATATAAAAATATCAGCTGCTACAGAATTTTCTGTAGTGCTGACAAACCAATTCTTACCTTCTATGGTGTGAGAGCATCAGCACATTTTATTTCTATC
This sequence comes from Entomyzon cyanotis, assembly GCA_024500445.1. Taxonomy (NCBI): domain Eukaryota; kingdom Metazoa; phylum Chordata; class Aves; order Passeriformes; family Meliphagidae; genus Entomyzon; species Entomyzon cyanotis. The sequence goes on from JAKEPQ010001016.1 coordinate 12,254,085, forward strand.
TTTGAGGCCGTTTTTCCTTCCAAAGGAGCTTCTATTTATCAGCAGCAGTTTTTCAAAACATTTTTCTCACTCCATTTACATTGGGGTTTTATTTTTGTGTGTTTTTTTAGATGCCTAGGATCTGTTAGATAATGCCCATGGAGTGCTATATTGTGGCTAGTCATAGACTACAAGCTTCTTTAAAAACATCTCATCTCTCTAGCTGAGTGGTTAGTGTTCTAAATTATTTCTGCTGTTGGACAGAAATCACTCAAATTTCCTTGTCCATCCCAAAGGAGGGAGTTTGAGAAAAGGATTCTTCGAGGCAAAACAGAAATCTCAGAAACGGGTTGGAGATTTTTTGTAAAATTATAGAAAAGAAAAAGTGGGTGCCCAAGTACTGGCTTAAAGTCAAATACAGTTTGTTTAAGAGTGAGAAGGTAGAATTTCAGATTACACAAATTTACATTTAGTGCTGGGGATATAGGAGCATTTCAGTCCCATCTCCATCATGTAGAACTAAACAAAAAAAAAATCAGGGGATAAAGGATAAATGAACAAACCACTGCACAAGCATTACATTTCAGTCAGCATTTGGAAGATCAGTTGAACTCTAGGATTGAGGCCATGACAGATGGTGGGTTTGTCTGTGCATTACAGAGACTCTTAGTACTTTGAGGAGGAGGAGATTATTTTGTCTCTTAACAAAAACAAAATTAAAATATGTCTCTCAAGACTGTTACCCTTATAGAGGAGGTATGTGCTTTGAAGTGTCATTCTTTGGCATAGTCTTGATAATCAGTAATGAAGAGAATGCAGAAGATTACAAAACAACATAATCAAGTGATATGAATGAATATTTCAACCAACAGGCATTTAAAAGTTTTAATTAAAATTAGTAGTTACTGGTATTGTAATGTGTTCAAGAACATACAGGCAAGTAATCACAAACCTCCCAAATGGGCTGCATTACACATGCAACTAATTATGGAAGAAGTTGCTGCTCAAACCACCCTGGGATCTCTGAGATTTAAAGCAAGTGCTCAAGCATTTCAGTACAGAAGGCAGCTCCACTAACACAGCCAGCAGATTAACTATTATACTTAAACCAGATGCTGCATTGCTGCGATATGGCTCAGATCTGTTCTGCTAGCAACAATTTTTACTCATCTTCTTTAATAGCACAAATACTTCTTCTTTTGCCCAAAGTAAAGGCTGGTATTTTTAAACACAGGCTGTGAGAGCTTGCAGGACAAAAAAAAACCCACCTACAGAGATGTTCTTTTCACAATATGCCCTCCACACTGCAGGAGAAGAAAAGTTTAATCAAAGTACAATGCTTGTTCTTACTTTTCTTTCTCTTTGACACTGCCCCCACCCAGTGCTCCCACTCTGATGTCCTTTCATGATTCTTGGGGTTTTCTGAAGTTAATTTTGTCACTAGGGAGCAGGTCTGAAGGCTCCTTACCTTAATATGAGGGTTTGTAGTAGTACCTCCAATTCACAATAAAATGGCTTAATTTGAAGCATGGAGGGGTGGTTTAGAAATGGCCCTGAGTATACTTTGACCTATTGCTACCTGTGAGCCTGAATACACCTTTTAAAAGACCTTCCATGTCCCTCAGTGAAATTAAATCATTAATCTGAGAACTGAATCTCATACTGAGCTATTCTGAATAAACCTCTCTGGCAATTCAATGCACCCAGAGCTTACTGTTAGGAAAAGTGAGAGACTAAGAGCATTCAATCTTGTTTATAGATTTGAGGCTTCATGCACAGCAGGATCAAATATACTTAAAAATAAATGGGACTGGGGAGGGAGAATGGTGCTTTTCTGTGACCTTTTCAAACTCTTTTCGAGAAGGCAAATGCTCCACTCTCTACTTGGCAGGTGCCTATCTCCAAATGGGCCCCTAAACTCTTTCCAGATTCCTTGCTGGATAAAAAAATTCTAAGCTATTTCTGAGCATAATGTTATTGATAGGAGTTCTGCTGCAGAAGGGAAGGAGAATATCAGGCCTAAGGCCTTTCCTCTTCCTCCAGACTCAAAATGCTTCTGATGAAGATTTTTGAACAGATCTGATAGTGCTGGGGGGTTTTTATTTCCTCAGCACCCTGAGGAAGGGAATGGACATAGGTGTCACTTTGCAAAAAGCAGCAATATCCTCCAAGCCTATCCAGGCTAATTTTCTGCTACAGGATTGTGGCCACCACTGATCTCAGCAGCTGTTTTGCAGAACAAGGCAACTCTGTTATGAGTGTCATGAAGGAAGTAAAAGCCCAGTTTGGAACATTTATCAAGGCTGATAATGTGATATTAAAACTGAATTGTAAGACATTTAGTCTTGTTCAATGAAATGTCTGAGCTCTTAGCTGTTGCCAATAATGGGATAAAAATCCAAAGGCCATTATGGTAAAGGAGATGGTACCCACAAAAGAATATTGTTCCACTTCTTTGCCACCTTGAGAAATATACAAAATTTGAAGTGAAGCAGTGTAAGACATACAGCATACCAGCACTTTTTATCCTGTGCAGTCCTTTGGGGTAAGATGCTGTAGTTATGCTTTGTAAAATATCTGGGTGTTAGCTCAGTTCAGCCACCACTGCCTGTCAAAAATGCAAGGCAGCTCTGAGCAAGAGAGAGAAAGACAAACTCTCCTGTGTTTTGAACCCTGAGTCATAAGCCCACTGGCTTTTCCCTCTAACCCCCGAGAATACACAAGTTAGCATTATCCACAAAAATATATGTCAAACTCATCCTATTGAGACTCAGAGTGCTTGTGAATTCTGGGTTGCTTAAGGAAATATCACCGAGGGGAATGGCAGAGCACCACTGCCACGGAACTTCTCCTGTCTATAGCAGAATAGAGAAGCTCTCCACACTTCAAACTCCATGCTGAGGGCCATAGTTCTCTGACACAGAGCTACATGGACCAGGGGCGACACTTTTCAAAAATTGATGGCTAAGCTTCAGCTCCAAAGTGCATGTTTATTTTCCTAAATAAGCAAATTGATGTTTTCATAAAAGCTTTTTATTTCTCAGGAGGTGCTGCCATTGTCAGTGACTCTGCACATGTGGAAAACACGTTCTCTTTCAGTTTGTGTTTCTCACTCCCCCTTTACTATCAGATTTTCATCCTAAAATTGACTCAATACATGTACAGAAACATCAGTATTTGCAGTCACTTGTAGTTTCAGTAACTATACTTCTTATACACACTGATATTCATCCTTTTTGCAGCTCACTGCACCACCTCCTTACTATCTCCCTTTCAAAAGACCAAGATAAGATTCCAACTACAGGACTAGGAGACCAAATAGGAAAAGGTAATTTCAGCTTTGGTCTAAAGTTCAGCTGAAATACTGTTTATCCATTTTTGCCATAATTAATACTACTACACCATGTACTAATGAACAAACAGTTCATTAAAGTGCACAGTTACTTTTCATCTCATTTAAGAAATTGAAATTTAAATGGAAAACAGGCAAAAAAATGACATCCAGGCAGCATCTGGCTTAGTTTGTCCCTCATAAACACAGTGGTCTAGACTCCATAAAGACGGAGTTGACATTAATGCAAAGGTCAAATTCCATGCAGGAATTTGTCACTGAACAAACCCTGAGACAAGTAAGTAGTACAGAGAAGGCAAGAGAACAGGTGGGGACCGGCCTCCTTGGAGAATTTAGGGGGACTAACTCAGAAGGATCACAGTTGACATGTACTTTACATGGCCTTCCTTAAAGGGCAAGACAAATACAATAAAATTCTTGCAATCACTCTAACTTTTGAAACTCCTGGGAGCTATTTTAGTGGAGATTTGAGATGGACTAGGCTGAAGTAGTTACAAGGCATAATTTAAGTGAGATTGTCTTTGCCATACAAGTTTTTCATCTCCAGCCCGAGAGTTTAGTGGATAGAATTCAGATGAAAGCATGAAAAGGGAGAAAACAAGCTAAGCTACTACAGAGTGCTTACTATAAGCTTTTTTTTTCCATACCAAATGGTCCTTAGCAATGTTTGCTTTACAGTATTTATTCTCAAATGAGAGTTTGCCATGTTCATTTAACACAGGATATCTCAATGCTGAGTGCACTGTTATTAGAATAAACTCAAGGCAAGCTGGGGGGCTCAAGTAAAAAATGGCATTACTAAAGGTCAAGCTTTTAATTCTTGAAAAACTGAAGAACCACACTCCTAAAAGAAGCAAAATATTTCTCCTACTGAAACGGAGAATTATAATTTTTCACTTCATTTTCTTAGAAGGGCAGATACCTGACATTTATTGTAGAAAGCAAACTAAGTAGCAATGCATCTGGGAATAAGCACAGCCCAAGTCTTTCTACATCTCTGCTTCTTATCACCTGATGCTGTCAGAAAAATTTGTTGGGAGTAAGACACTAAAGGAGAGTGATTCACACTGAAAACAAGAAATTTAACCATGTGGGTTTGTTCATCAGCCAAAATTTAAAAATTAAAAATTTGAAATTAAAAATTTAAAATTAAAAAAAAAAAGGAAATATGGGAATAATTTTGGAACATAGAACATATAGATCATCAAAATGATGATCAACATATAGATCATTACCTCTATTGTGACCATGTATTTCAGCTGACAGCTTACTCCAGTGAAACCAACAGCAAAAGACAGTGGAAGCAATCCACACAGACCTTCCTGTTAGGAGATGCAGGTAGAGTCTTGAAAAGTCTCAGAAAAGAGAGGGCTGTGAGCATCTCCTGCTCTGCCCAAGCATCCTACCACAGCTAGAGGGAAATGTCACTACTGATTCTGGAATGGTGCTGAAGTTATAATGCTCCAAATAGGATTTAAGCATTTTAGCGTTTCTAAGATAACAGAGTCTGCTAACCATAGTATTTCACAGCCACAGATTGACAGTTCAATTGACAACTCATGGCAACACAGCATTCAATAATGCCACTCTAAAAACAACTTTGGAAGGAGCTGCAGTTTTCACGGTCAGACACAGCATGCAATACCACTGAAACATCCTTTTTTTTCACCACTGTAGGTCATTCAGGAATCAGAAATGCTGAATGACCCTCATTTTTATGATGACATGACTCTCACGAAGTAAATAATTTGTATGAATGTCTTATCCAAGTGTTAATGGCTATCATTAACCAAAAAAACTTTCTATCAGAATGACATGCAGAAATAATCCTTGCAGTGTGTCATCATCAGTGTTGGTACCATAGAGCTCATAAAAGAGCACAGAAAAATGGCTGGCAGAATAGGCAAAAATATGCTCATATATTAAATATTTTCATATTCTAAAAATTCATAGGCAACCTTAACACATGGATTTTCTGACTGGTTTCAGTAACTAATTTTACAGCTCCATTATATTCTTTGTTAACTTTACTGAATTCTGGTAGCATTCCTTTTTCAGTAGTGGAAAGCAATTCCCTCCATCTCTTTGTCCTTGTCCTGTGGCAGCCAATACTGATGATGACTTGTGTCTGTAGGTCACAACACATAGGAAATTGCACACCTTAGTAACTTTCTCTAATACAGAAATTTTAAAAAAAGATACTATAAATAGATGGTGTGTCTCTGAAGTCTGTGGATGACAGAGAGAATTAAGTGTTTGCCAGAACCCAGAATGTGGACCCATAACAGCCTGAATTCTCAATTTAAGTGAAAAATATTGGGTTATTAACATCAGGGAACTTTTACACAGAACAGAAGGGATATTCTAATCTCTTATCAGTAGAGGAAATATCATCATATGTTCACTTAATCATGTGTCTAAAAGCCTAGGTTCGGCCAGATTTTAGAAATTAGCTAAATAAAGTTAGCTTTAAATCCCAGGAGATTCACAGCTTCTTCTGCTTCAGCATCTCCTCACTGCAAAAACTTGCCCTTTTTATTTAGTGAAACATGTACATGAAGCTGCTTAGCAAGCAGTGGGTGCTAATCCTCTGCAGTCCTTACTGCATTTACTTGCATTTCTCCCCTCATTTGCCTTTTAATGATGGACACTGGCAAAAGCAAGTACCCTAGGGTCATGTTCTCAAAACTTTCCAGGGTTTGCAAATGCCTTCTGTCAGGATCACAGCTTCAGATCTTAGCTAAAACTACTAGGAGAGCACCTGACATCATTCATTCTTGAGCAAATATTTCAACTTCTTTATCCATGTAAGGCATCTTCTTCTGGGGAAAAAAGAAAAAAAAATACTATGTATGCCAAACAGTTCTCCATGTCAAGCTTCTTTTGCTGCAAAGGGCTTCCAGAAAAATCACAGAGGATTTCAGAAAGATTAATTTTTTAAAGAGAAATGCTGCAGATACAAGCCACTAACTCAACCCAATAAACCAAAGTCTAGCTGGCAGTCTAATTCCTTTAATTTCAAGAGAGCTGGAAGCCCAGAAACTACTGATCAACCTTCTTTCTCTAGTCTAGTAGAGGATTTTAAAGGACAGAAAATTGGACCATCATGTTCCCAAGCTTAAGACATTGTCAAACACGAGCAATGAAGGGTCCAGAAATAGCAGAGTAAATGCCGACCAGAAATAGGACATACAGAGCCTGACTTTCTTCATGCTTCACCAATCTGGATCCAGTGTGAAAAATCCTACTAACAGATATTGATTTATGGCAGAGCAAATGGAACCTGGTTCAGTCTCAAACTGGGGCTCACCTCAGAAACTGTTACTAATATTGGACTCTGTGCTATTCACACTGATGAAAGAGACAGCCCTTATATTGAAGAAAAATGGTGACAGATGAAAGGTCTGAGGGGGCTGCAGGAGTGGGAAGAGACTCTTATTTTAATCGGTATTGGATTAATGTCCAGATGTCCCAAATGAATTGCATTATACCATCTGTAAGTTCTGTTTTACGAGAGCTATTGCTTTTGAGAGGGAGAGGAGGAAGGGCAAGAAGGTTTTCTGTGAATGCTTAACCTTCCAGCTTTAAAATTGGAGACACCTGCCTTGCTTCTGAATGAACTCACCTTTATACTGTCACAGTTAAAGTTGAGTTTATATAATACAAACTCATATAATGTTTATGTAGTTTAATCAAGCAGCAAACTGCCCAGGAGCTGAATCTACTTTAGTCAAAAACTTACAGACCCTCTTATTGCCTGCAACTTTGAGGCCACTTTCTCTTCCTCCTGTGACCTAGAGTGCAGATCTAACAAGCCAAGTCTTTCTGCAAGAAAACACCAATAGTACCTCGAAGTCTGTAATTCTGTCAGAGTTGGCAACAGCTACATTTGCTAGCAGAAACACCAAGGTCTGTCTGGTGTTTGCTCTATTCACACTCTCCATGGACACTGACTTGCTAAGATGAAGCTTGTGAAGCAATTAATTTTCAGGGGCATTTAGTATTGCCTTGTTACTTCATGCTCCCTGCTGTTTCCACCACCTCAGAGCAGGTTTGACCCTGCTCAGTGCATCCATCAGAGTTTGATCTCTCCAGAAAGTACTGTGGTCTAAAGAAAATATGGCTCTGCAGTGATGCTGATGCATATGCTGATCATCTGTACCACTGGTACTGACAAATCTGATTCAGAAAAATGAATGCTTCATAGCATGAAATAACCCAGGGACCTTTTTAAATCTGAGGCTTCTTTGCAGCTATTATATGGCCTGACTCACTCTCACTAAGCACACACAGAGAATGGCAGTGTAACTACTGCTAGAAGCAAGGCTAACAGTATCCATGGGGATTTTTTAACAGCTACATTCAAGGGAATAGTCTATGAATTCACATCTGACACTTTCCCTGGTTTTTATTTAACTCCTACACAGTCAAACTTCGACTGGAAATAACATGACAAATCTAATCAGTGCAAATCTGTCCCAGCTGAAGAGAAGTTTTCTCCTTTGACAAGTCGGAAGATCTTGAGGAGGTTTAAAAGTTTGCCCTACAAAATAAATCCAACCCATGATATAATTTGGTTTTTGTGCAGAGGGGAGGTGGGTTGTGAAATCAGGAACCTGCAGAATGCTTATCTAGCAATATCTAGCAAGATATTCTTCTTACAGGAAGACTATATTCTTATACAAGTAATTGGTCTGAAATAATGTGAATCAATGGCAATGCAAAAGCATTGAAGAGCTGACTGCAGGAGAGCAACAGTGGTTAATTACAAGAAGAAGAATTTACAACTTGCTGGAAAACATGGATATTTTCCCTATTTCAATCTGAGTTCTGATTTTTTCAACAGAAAACATGATTAACTGGGGAAGAACATGTACAATCAAGGGAGGGAGAAACACTTAGGAATTATGTGTATCTACACTGGCATTTCACATTTTATAGGGTTATTTTAGTGCTCTGCTTTTTTCCCCTGTGTACATCAAATTTAAATTGCCCTTCTGAGTTGGCTGCCTCTTTGTGTTCACTACCTTATACAATAAATTAGAGTCTACTTAGCAAGGAATTTACAGTCTAGAAATCTTGCTCAATTTCAAGAGAAAGGCATGAATTTTTAACTGATATCGGGTAGATTCAGAATAGATATAAGGAAGGAATTCTTTACTATGAGGCCCTGGAGGAGGTTTCCCAGAGGAGTTGTGGTTTCCCCATCCCTGGAGGTGTTCAAGGCAAGGTTGGATGGGGCTTTGAGCAATCTGGTTTGTTTGAAGATGCCTCTGCTCATTGCAGGGAGGTTGAAACAGGTGATCTTTAAAGGTTCTTTCTGACCCAAACCATTCTGTGATTCTATGAATTTCAGCCATTCCCCATTCCAGTGTCCCCAAAAAAGGAAGAGCTAACACACAAAGAGACCTGCAGAGCCTAATTCTCTTGATCTACATGTAACAGCCTGTCCAGTAGATCAACCCATCAGTTCTCTCAAATTATTAAACATATGGGTTCATATGCATTATTCATGATAATTAAATAATACAACATAATAAATGACAGCTTTAAAAGTTAAAGCTCCACATTGAAATGTTTTATATGTAAAAGCTTTGAATTTAAAAGCTCTCTAATAATATTTCAACTCAGGTTTTTGGAGTAGGCAGTTCAGATGCCCAAATTATATAAGGGCAGGACTTCTCTCTGCTTCCTGTTTGTTATTTGATATCTAGACACCCAAATATAAAGTATCCACAAACTTCCTGGACACTTCAGCATGACAGAGAAACATCCCAAATAGCTCATGAAACATGCTTAACAACGAAATTATTTTTAATTTTTTTTTTTTTTAAAGAGAGATATTGGAAGAAATAACGGTATTTTTTAAAATCATTTCAATGACTAAGACATCAAAATACCATTGTGCAGACCAAAAGAAATTTTAAATCATTTATCTTAAAGATTAAATTGAGTTAGGAGACTGCATCCAGAAGTGGGAGCTTTCTAGGCGTTTTGACCTTTGCATCTAAGAACAGCATCTACAGATGCTCAAGTCAAAGGAACAAGTATTCCTCAACAGATCCAACTGCAGGAAGGGTGAAACCAAAAGATGAAAGAAAACACTAACTGTGGTCACCAAGAGGCTTTGTCTCCCTGAGGGAACAATACCTCACTCCAGAATCCCCCATAAGCTACCTGGGAAAATCCACACAATTGCCCACAAAGAGAGATACTTAGGTCAGGCCAATGTGGCTGCACTAAGTGATTATACTTTTATTTTCAGATGCCTCCAAACAGTTTATTCAATGTTTAACAAGAGAGGTTGTACAAGGGGGGGGGTTCTGCTCTTATCACAAACAGCTGGCATTTTAAATCAACGCATTTTATGCAACACTGGCAGAAATTCACTCTTGCTCTGTTATTTCCTCTGCCCACTTGATTCCATCCTCCACTTCTAGCTCTGTGAAAAGCAATTGCTGAAGGGAAGGAATGGAACCAAATATTTTAAGAAAAAGAAATCAGTGCTCAATGTGACTGAAGTTTTCAAGGTTTTGTCTCTTAATAAGAGATGCTGCTTTATTTATATAGTTCTTTCCACAGGATATTTAGTGAGACAGTTCTTCTGAGCAGAAAACACTCTTTGTGGAAGACTACTGAGGTATAAAGAAAATTTGGATAACCAACTTCCTCTCATTTCTAGAGGAATGGCTGCATTTAATTTCTCTTACATACCCATAAGAAACACTTTTTTGTGTGTTCTTAGCTACCAGACCCCAACAATTTGCCTAAGGTCTGACAAGAACTAAAACATATAAGCCCAGAAGGCTTTACTCTTTAAGTACAAGAATTTAAAAAAAAAAAAAAAAAAAACCAACCAAATCTGATTTTTAAGCAAAGTATAGTTGCAAAATTTGCTTCTGTCACCTCAGAAAAATGGTGATGTGTGCTGTGCACTGCAAATTACAGCTGTAGGAAAATGCCAGTGGGACAGGCATTCACTGCATTTCAGGGCACTCAGCAAGGAGTGCAGATCATGGGTTGTTGTTTCTACTTGACAGCTTTGTCACTAGACAGTCACAGAATTAAAAATCCAGGAGGAATGGCTTGAGCAGTGAGTTGTCAGTACCATAATCCCTCTGTGCTTTAGATCTTATCTGGCCTGACTGGATAATGCATGGATGTCACATCTGGACTATAAACTGAAAAATTTAAACAGAATTCATTGGTGTCAGTAGTCTTACCCAACATTGAATAATATCTTTATTAAGGTTTAACATATTGAAAATTCAAGAGGAAAGATGGCATGCAATGCTTGCATGTACTGGAATATGAAACATAACCAGGGCATTGTTGAACTCATTTCAGTGTAATTCCTGAAGAATTGCCCCATTAGTCTCTGGCAATTTGTGAACAGCAGAAAAGAACCATATGAAGTGAACTGAAAACAACATCATCAAACAACATACAAAGGACAATAAAAGAAGAAAAATGGTATGAAAACAAGGTCAGCACTGGACAATGAACATCAAATACGTGTGGTTGCAATATGGTTGGTCACATTTAAATATTTATTCATTTTAGGGATAATTCAGTGCAATAAAATTATAACTCTTTTGCAGTCTTTTTTATTTGAGACATCCTTCATTCCTGTGTTTGTGTAAATCCAAGAGGATGAATAAAGTTAATAAACAGCTTCTGGATCAGCTGAAATTCTCTGTGGACACAGTTTTGCCCTGGTGCTTCATGGATTTCATAGGTAATGAAGCTGAGTCCCATAACAATTTTGGGAGGGAACTGCTCATGCTGGTGATAGACTACTTCCCCCTAATCCCCTGGTTCACAGGTCAGGTTAAGGGTGCTGTGGAAAACATTGTAAAAGTTATTTCTTTTGAAATGTATTTTAAAAATACAAACCTGAACAATTCTTCAGAAGCTGCTTCCTGCCCTGATCTTGTAACAGCCCTTGAAAACCCTAATGGTCCTATGAGGAGATCACACACAGGGCTGCACTTTGCCAGCACTTTATACAGTGTCATTCTCTCTTTCTGCTCCAGTTCAAGACAAAGCTGCAGGGTAGTGTTTTACCCCAGGAACAGCAGTGGCTGTGTCAGGTAAGACAGGAGAAGGGGAAGTGAAATGGTGGAGAGGATTTGGGGAAGGAAAGAATTGCTACATACTCCTATGGGTTTGCCACCATTTGAATAATCCACCAAGGGCTGAAACAGTAGAATTTTATTCTTGGCTATGGCATCTCTACTAATGCTCTTCCAGGCTGAAAGAGCTCATTGCTGCTAAAATGCCATTCTTGAATAAACTGTAAATTTGAGGCCTGTTTTGCAAGGGTCACAGTAACATTCAGCAGCATTTGAAACCCAGTGGCTTTCTGAACATTCTGTGCAGCCCTGCCTGTGATGGCACAGTCAGACACTGTTTGTCACTGCTCTGCTGGGATGAACTTCTGGTGCTTTTTTTGTCTCAATGGGCACATCAGAACTGAGCAGTGTGACAGCCTCAAGCATCTGGGAGCAAAAGGGACTTTTTTTAAAAAAGTTTTATGATGAACCTTCAACCTTTTGACAGTTGAAAATGCTGGTGCCAACAGGAATTTTGTTTCCCTGATGAAGGCTTGGTCCAAGGGCTGTAGTTTTGGCAGCTCTGGCATAAGGAGCTCAGAATCTCAGTTCCAGATGACATTCTAGGTGTTTTCATTCCCCCCTGCACTTAATGCACCTTTGTCTTATCCTGTGCAGAAGTCATTGCTAGCTCTCAGTGAAGAGCATTAATCATCTGCACTGTTTGTATTTATTATTTGCTTTTTCTCCTTCTATGACTGTACATATTTTGATGCTTGTCAAATGAAAAGAAATTTGAAAACAACCAAGCTCTGGGCCCTTTCTTACACCTCAATTTGACATTAGTTATCTAAACAATGACAACAGCAACATATCCCATTAAAAAGTCATCATATTCTTGCTACAAGCAATTCATTTAAAAAGAGAAAAGGAAAGACAAAAGTAGGTCTCCCTCGACATTCAAGAGAATTGCATTTCTAATCAATGCATTGTGGTGGCCAAATGCCAACACACAGGTAGGTCACTTAACCAGTCCTTCTGGGTGGCAATATTAAAAGGACTTTCCAGGAATTCAAGCCAGTGACTGTAAGGAACTATGCTCCAGTATCTCATTTGTGAAAAAAGGGTAAACACTGCTGTCAGTATGACAGGGAAATAAAATCTGTATGGAAGAGCAAGGAAGGGTGTATGTTACTGCGGAAATCATGAGAAAAACTGTAACCAAACTATGAAGAAATAAAATTAAAGAAAATATAAAATTAAATAAATTTTTTTTAAAAATAAAAACACCACCCAAATGTTTTGTATGAACAAACAAAATTAAATCACAAAGGAATAAAAAGGAATAGCTGGAAAGAAAACACCCCAATCTACTTTAGGGAAAGAAAAGTTTAAGGCAATGATGGTTTAAAAGAAGGATGGCTGCGTGGCTGTACCACAGTAAGGGCATCACCTCAGTAGTATTTGAACCTTCTGGCCCCTGAGTGAGATCTGCAAGGCATTTTTTTATACTTGGACTCTGTCTTAAAAGCCTAGAAGAATGGGTTTTTGCTTTTTCCTAAAAATTAGTGGCCTAACATCTTAAGATTAGACTTGCAGAATTCAGCAGGCACTGGAGGTGCTCTAAAGCAGGTCACTGCCATTGAACTGCCTGCATCTGTGTTTAGTTACTGTTCCACTGGCACTCTGATTTGCTCAGCTTTTCAAAGGCCTCAGTGTACTTTGAGCTGCTCAAATGCAGGAGATGCAGGCAAGCCCAGGATGTGACTGACAGTGCCAAACCTGTGCCACAGGCAGGGGCCAGAGGGTGCAGCACTGCTGAGTCACTGGGTGCTGCCAAGGGAGTCCCTGCTTGTCCTGCACACAGGACATGGCAGAGCTTCTGAACTCACTGGGTGCCAGCAGATGGGAATCACAATATTTTTCTCAAAGGAAAGCTATAGGAATTCAGGCATACAGGAATTTTTTGGCCCACTTTACTGTGATCGGAGCAGATGCTTAACAAATAGGGAGATGAACTTAATTGTTCTGAAGGTTCAGTAAATTTGTCCCATTTTTTAACCACTTGAGTCATTAAGTTTATGCCAAGTTTTTACAAGCTATCTGTTCCAATGCCCATTGATTTTGATATATATTAAACTGTGTGAACCAGCATGTATAACCAGCACGTTCATCTTAAGACTCACTCCTTTCCCAAGAAAATGAATGAAAATACACTGGAAACATCATTCAGATGTGCTATGGTGAGTAATAGTTCAATGGCAGCTTTAAATCTGCCTTTTTTCCTCTTGCTCAGTGTCAAGATATCCCAAAAATACCTCCATACAGCACTGGATCCAGGACCAACTTCTCCCTTTTCTTAGCTAGCTCAAATTGTGTGTTGCCTAGAAAATGCACCCTCAGCTTTTAGAATTGATAATTATATAAACTTTCAGGAAAGTCAGGGTGTAATTCTGGCAATCTGGAACATTAAAAAAGCACACATCAAGATCAAAAAGAGATAAAATAAAATATTCCTTTTGCTTATAAACTTGCAAGTGGAAAAGAAGCAGAAGAATTTTTAAAATTTTTTCCTCTTTCATTACATTTGTTCTTTTAGCGCCTGAGGTTTTTTGTACAGTCACAGAGACCACAGACTCCCTTTTCTTCTTTCTTATAAATTACTGGGTTTATTGCTGTTGGTAAAAGTTAGATTTCTCTGCAAAATCAGACTAATCCTCTGACTGGAGCTTAAGAAACCTCAGTATAATGAGGCCTGTTGAAGGAACTGGCAACAATGGAAAACTCATACAGAAAGGTAAAAATGAGATTTAAACAATTCTATTTGAAAATTTTAATTAATGTGTGACATAGAGAGATCTCTTTGTTTTTTTCCCTCTCTGTTTTAAACTCAGAAATAGAAGAAATCCACACCTTGTAGTAAAAAATATTTAGAGACACAAAGGCACCCAAAGTTACTGGTCACCTGAGTGACTAGAATAGAGAGGGATAGGTGTACCAGAAAACAAATCCATTGTTTCTATTTACTACTTTCTGTAGCAAAAAAGCAGGATGCAATGAGTGAAAAATGGACAAAAAGATACATTTCTTTATGTAAGATATTGTTACTCTACAAGTGACATGAACTAAAGAGAATTCTCACAGAATGCAGACATATCTGTATGGATTATAAAGATTTATATTTCTGATAACTGGAAAAGGCATATCATTGTTGGACAACTCAACAGGATTAAAGTGGGAGAAATGACAGAAAAACAACCAGAGGACACAGAGCATCAAGTCAGGTTAATAATTCAGAAATATTCCTCTTACTCTGAATAAACAATTCCTTAAACAAGAAATATTATTTACTACAGAGATATTGCCCTTTAGATTCCTGGTATCTCCTGATCTGAGGTCACTACATGAGGAGAGCCATCACCTCTCCAAGAAAACATCAAATAACAGTGGGTGACCAAGATTTACAATACGTATGTTGACATAATCTAATGTGCAGAGAAAATGGCTTAATATTTTGCCTAATTCTGTATCCTGCAAGAAAAGACTTTCATCCCAGCCTTTCCAAGATAGTCAATGTTTGTTTAACCATGTTGCCTCCTTTTTTTCCTGTTGGTATTTGTCAACCCCATAGCACAGTAGTGGTGTAATGTAGGAGACAGGAAAGCCATTTAGGGGAAGGGAAGCAGGCAAGCAGTCAATATTCATTCTATGCACAATGAAAATCAGAGTTGATAAGGCAGAGCAAAGGCACTAGCTAAATCCCAGCTGGAAACGAGGGGCTGAAGGGCACAAGTGCATGCTGATGACCTCCAGGTGGACCTGGCAAATATTTGTGATGTCACACAAGCACGAAACACTGTTTTCTTTATTGGACAGCCAAGAGGATTTATTGAGCCCTTTATCCACCACAGGTGCAGCTGACTCACAAAACACAAATATTTATCTTTCTACCTAAACAACACTTCTCTGATACCAGGGGAAAGAAGCTGCTCAGAAAACATTAATCCTTCTTTTTGCCCACCTCACTGCTCCGCCCCTCTCTGAGGCTGACAGCTGGCAGTCCATGGATATCCAAGTATTTCAAATTTCAAGCATTGTGGGTTTAAAGCAAATATTGCTAAGCCTGAGTGAGCCCTGAATAACTCTGGTCTGATTGCCTCAAAGTAAGGGGTCTAATGCTTTCTTGCTCAGGGCCAGCACAATCCGAGCATGTCCCCCACCCTGCTTCCCCCATCAGTAGCTCCAGGCCATCAGAGCTGTGGGAATCCCTCAGGCTGCTCCTCCTCAGACCAGAGCCCTGCTGGCTGCCCCAGCCTGCAGTCTGGAGAGCACCCCACAGGCAGACATTAGGGCATTTGGGACACTCTCTGGCTGCCCAGCTCTTGGTTTGTGGTTTCATAGCAGGGAATGTTCAGGGTCTGCCTCCAGGGAGCTGCTTAATCCTTCCCTCTGAAGGAGAATCACAAACTGCAGCAAGACTTCTCAGAGGAGCAGAGGGACACTCAGCTGGGCTCAGGCCACCAGACAACCCTGCTTGCATATTTTATACAGTGAATATAATTTTATACAGTGCACGAGAATCAGCAGGACACAGCCCAGTTTGGTCCCAGTGTTTCTGGCCCAGTCAGTTCTTTCCTCTTGCCTCAGAGTCGCACTTTAGCCATGGGCATGAAACGACACTCAATCCTGAGGGGCTTTAGGTGACATGAGGAATAAGACAGGTAAGCAGGCCTGAGGGGTAGAAGATCTCCCTAAAAATCAAGATCAGTTTATTCTCATGTCTCAAAACAAAACAAATAAATTACTGGTCCCTCCAATCCCATAACTGACACTGGTTACACCACTGCATAGGAGACCTGGACCTACCTCACACCTCCATATTCAAACACCACGTGCCAGAAAGTACCCCCTCCCCATTATTTTAGAGGATTTCCAGGAGAATTCTTATTCCTTTCTATAAAAAGGCTCTTCCATTCTTTATAATGTAGTTAAATATTGATACCTCCAGAGAAAGAGGACAAATTCTGGTCATAGCCTGGTTCTTGCTGAGGAAGGAGGAGAGCTACATCCTTCTAACACCAGAAATCACTCAATCCAAAATTACCTATGGAACAGGTAGGTATCCATCCCAACTGTTGTGAGAATATGAAATAGAGGTTCTTTTCCATACCCAAGACCTGACTCAGGGACTATACTGTATAAAAAACCACAATGTTTCAGCAGGGGGTACAATCTCTCACCCCAGCACTGGGAAGAGCCAACCCAGGGCCTGAGCAATGGCAGTGGGAGCACACGGAGAGAGGGGGAGCAATCTGTGCACTCTGTGGCTGCTCCCTGATCCTGGCTGCTCCATGATGCTCTAGGAAAGGCAGGAGCAGGGAGGAGAATGGAAAATACTCCTCCTTTCTCTGTATTTCATTGACAACTGACAAGGCATGTGCAGCAAACACATTAAGCCAACAGACAGGGTGGGTGGAATAATGTCTATTCTGTCCTCCAAAAGAGAAAGAGACAGCTGCTGAAAGCAGAGGTGCATATATGCTTAACTAGGAGCAAGAAAATTAAATTTAAATTAACTGCCAGAGTTCTTTTAGGCTGTGGGAGCAATGGAGTATCTTCAGTAATCTGAGTCCTGAGTACAGACAATTAAAATGGCATCTGAGCTCCCAGGAGTAAATTCCTTTGTGTGTCTAGCTATAAAGCACAAATGGTGTAACTTGTCACTAAAAAGATTATAAAAGTCATAGGTTAAGAGAAAACAACATTGTTTTTAAAAATTCAGTTTCAAGTATAATTTTGGTTTTGTAGACATATAAAATATATTTTTAACACATTTCTTGGCAAATGCTTATTCGTATGGCATCAAAAGAAACAGAAGTCTAAGTGGATATTATGTTCTTCCATAAATATAAATTACCAGAGGATGAACAAATGTAGAATTAGCTTTTTATAAAAGGACATGTAGGCTTAATTTACCATGGAAGATTCATGCCTCCTTGAATAAAACAATAAAATCCTACTTGCCCACTTAACTAAGATACTCTCTGGTCTCATGAATGTTTCTCTACAAGCACATTATTGGAGGAAAACCTCAGAATTCCAGTCTTCATAACTACCGTCTAAATTGACCATATAATACATGATGCTTCCTTCTAAAAGCCAAGTAAGCATGGATATTTGTAAAATCAGATGCTACTGATAGATCTGTTGTTCCTTTCATACAACATAAACATTCAAGGGACAGGTCTTCTGGGTATTAAGAGCATTAGAAAGTAATATAAGGTATTCTTTTGTCCTTTTATGGAAATAAAAATTCTCCCTACCTTTTATTGAGCTTTTTTTTGTTATAAGAGGACAAAAAACACCCAAAACAAACTTACCAATTCAAAAGCTTAGCTTAAAAAAACTTTTCAAAGTTCATCTGGCAATATTTAAATGGCCAGTGAGGTAAAAAAAAAAAATTCTAATAACCTCTCAGATTATTTCCTATATTTCCTATCCTATTATTTCATATTATTTCCCTATAGCATCACACTCTTTTTACAATCAGTGCAAGTCATGAACTGTAATTAATTTTAATTACTGACACTTTGAAGGATAGTTTAACACTTGGTATCCCCAATTTCCTCATCACATTATTATTTCTTCCAATCATCCTTTCATTTACAGGTGCCCTCAGGACTACTTAATAATTAAAAAGATTTAACAGATACAAACATTAAGTGCTCTTTTACAACCAGACAAAACCAATTTAAAAGTTTGAAACTTTCTTTTGTACAGAACTTTCCTGCTTCTTCACTGCCTAAGAACCTAGTGCTCAAGAAAACTGAATTCCCAAAGTGTTGACAGTTTCAGTCAATTGGTACAAATATCAAGAGACAGGGGAAGAAATTAATTTCTCCTCTCTCAGCCCAAATCTTCATCATCACATGTTCATGCTATTCCTCAGAGTAGCAGGATGAAGGAGGAAGGCTAGGGATGCAAGGAAAAGTGGCACTGGGACAGAATCAGGCAACAGTCCCAACTCTCCAGAGGATGCATCTGCTATCATAGCCAGAGCTCAGTCGAAGCTGTTTTCTTTTTCTCTTCTTCTCACCCTCCGAAAAAATTAAAGGAAGTGATTTTTTGTTAGCTCTGCTATAGCCTTTCTTGCATCACAAAACTTAGACTGTCCATGTGTAGCAAAAAAAACCTAGAAAAAAAATGTTGTCGAAGCTGAAATAATACAATTTGAAAATGAAGTTGCAATGCCTCACTGCAACTTTGATTCAGACTTCTCCAATTTCCATTTTTCCCCTCCATGCCTGGCTTTCCAGCCAGACTACCTCTTCTGTGATGCACAACATCTCCCAGGAGAGCTCCTGGTCTGCAGGAGAGATGTAGCTTAACTGAGATTTTAAATGCATGGGGAGAAAAGAGTACAAGATGAAGCAAAATTAAATCCCACAAGATCCCAGCGAAGTGCATCAACAGAAAGACTTAATCTTTTCATCTGAAACATTTTAGCTTTGGGACTTTTTTTTTTTAAATAGCAAATTTCTAGCTATGCAGATGCTTTTCATACTATGTATACTTTCATTTAATATTTTGTTTTCTTTCAAAAAACAAAACTTTAATGGATAATAGTCCAGCACCCTTAGCTTCAGCCTCTGTGGGGAAGCCACAGCACTTTTGTGTGACTAATGGTGTTTCAATATAGTGGGGAAATCAGGACCAAAAAGGAATTTTTTTTTCCTCAGAAAGTGTCTGTGCAAACTCTTTGTCTTATTACAGCCATCTGCTCCTAGTGTGTACTCAGTAGTAGTATCTGTTTGCTTTATTGCCTGAAATATACTTTTATTACCTTTATTACTTCTTGTTAGCACTGCAGAGTCCATTATGTTACAGGGGAGTGATATGGGTTTTAATCCATCTTGCACATCACAAACAGAATTGCTAAGGCCCAGATAAGTACATTATTGTTAGTAAACAGTGAACACGAAGGAAACCATCCTCTTCAGGAGATGACTTTCATCTTCTCAAGCTATGTGTGTAAGGCTGGCTGTTAGAGGAGAAAGAAACACAGTTTTATTTAGGAATTGAGCAGATGAGGTTTCTCATTACTGAAAATTATCACAAAACACTATACCATTTTTGCAATCATTACTTTTAGAGCTGAACTTTAAAAGGTAAGGGGTTCACTGCTACTAAAGGATGATCTTTTCAATTTGAAGTTGCAACTCAGGGGCTCAGATGTTGAGAAATTGTGGATTTTTCCTGCTGCTCACATGAGGTTTGTTTAGCATGTGAGTCTCCATCATAATTCTCAAGCAAAAAATGTTTCTTTTTTTTGTGTGCCATAAACTCCTTTCCTTTTTTCATTTGAAGAAGTAACAAGTTTTTAGATAATCTTGCTGTAATTCCTGTTTGTGCACAGAAATGCATGTGTGTGACAATAGCAGTGTTGACCACCAGGTTGGCTGGAAACTTAACAGAACTAAATAAATTAATTATTTTCACCAGAGAAGTATCTGAACATTTATAGCAAAATTATTGCAGAAAATTACATTCAAATTTGGGCAGGAATAAAATAAAAAACTTATATTCTTCCTCACTGCATTTTTAAGCAAACATAAACTTATCCATCAGTGCATTTGCACCACCACCTTCCACCTGGCAGAGCAAGCTGATCAATAGGCAGTAAAAGTGTCATCACTAAGAAAAGTCTAATGAATCATTTTTCATGCATGCCCCTTTATCATTCACACCAAAGAATTCACATATCCATGTAAAACTGTATGTGATCAGCTATCCCATAGAAAATGCAGCCTCAATGCTACTGCTGAATTTTTCTCTGAACAGTTTTCTTTGCCTCAGTTCATATTTGCATCATATCCACATTAAAATATCACTTGGATCACAGCGATTTTGCCTCAGGAAATTATTTTGGTCAGAATAGTCCAGATTCTCAAACCCCTATCAGGTGTCCTTGGCCATTTGGGTACATTTCAGCCCAAAAGATCCCTGGCCATGTTACACAATTAAACTCCAAGTGCATTCCTGCATCAATGATAAATCATTTCTATTCACATTTCTTTTTTCTTTTTTTTGTCTTCTGGTGGCAAACTTGTTAATCAGCTGGGCTGTTCAGGAGCTGTTCTTTCCAGGTACATCCCTCCAATTACAAAATTGTTGATATTATCAAGGGTGTAGATTGGATCCAAGTTTAATTACCACAGGGGAGAATAATCATGCAAACTGTAATGACCTGTTTTCTCCCCTGTTTTTTCCTTGCTAAAAGACATTTAGAAATATGTTTAAACCCTTATTGTAGCCATTTGGCTGCATATAGAACAGTTGCTAATGAGGACGAAAGCACCATATTCAGACCCCAGGCTGGAGGTTTGGGTCAGCAAGTGGTGCCTTCAGCTCTCCAACACCTGGCACAGTCCTGAGGGAGGGAACACCAGGATTTTGAGGGAATTACCAACCACAACCATGCAGGATCTTCTGACCTTGTAAGAAAAAGGCATGGAAAAGCTGCAAGCCTAATGTGCCTCTTCCAACAACCCCCAAACAAACAAACAAACAACCCATACAAACCCAAAGCACAATTTGGATGTGCATAATTTGAAAAGAGCCTTGCACCACCTTTAAGCACTTTTTAATAGTGTTTGCATTCCACACTGAAGTTGAACAGAGAGTATTTTATTTCTCAAAAGAAAAATAGGATACAGATGCTTCCAATCCCAGATGCCTAGGATTTAGCCCAGGGAATTTGCTGCTGCTCTTGTTTCTGTTTCCCTTGTGAATTTCTCCAGCCTGTAGTTCCAGGACTTAGAGCACCAATTCTGCCATTTTGAGACAGAGTTACTCTACCATGGAAAAGGACAACTAAGAAGACTCAGAGTTATATTAGATCTGTCATTACACTCTCAAGGATGACAAATTAATTCTTTCTCTTTAACAAAACAGATAAAAAACCAGTAAATTTTGATATAATAGTGACGAAAGGTTAAGCATGTAATAATTGCTGTGAAGCAGCATAAATTCTTACATGATAATTCTGGTACTAAGTAGCAGCTTTATGAGAAACAGGAGTATTAAAAGGGTGATCTACATTCAAGTTCTATTCCCTTCTTTCTTTAATAAGTGCACAATTAAGTCCTGGCATCACTGTAATAACATTTCCCTATAAAATTAATAATTAATTCTGATTCACTGGAAGGCAATGTTAAAAAATTAGAGTGACAATTATAGCACCCACATTTCCTTTAAGCACATTATCTGTTCTTTGATCAATGACTCACTGAGGGGATAAAAGCAAAACTGGATTTTTATAGCTAAATTTGTTTTATTAATATAGAGATTTCCAAGGTCTTTCAACAAAAATTTCAGATAAAATCTCTTTCTTCTTGAAGTCTATTTACCAGAGTCATCACCTGCAGTCCATAGGTTCCCCCAGCCCCATTATCCAGGAAGGTCAAGTGTTGTTATTGTCTTGTCAGAACCACAAACATGCTATTAGCTTCCTCCAACTTATCCTGTTTCAAGATATCCCTGTTAGGTTCTTTTCTTTTCTTACCACCATTAATCACTGGTAAGAACAGAAGGTGAATGATAGGAACAGATCATGATTAAAACAATTCAGTTCTTCTTCTGACTGCTGCTAATAAATCTGAATATTTAACCCAATTATTGGTGTCTCTACCTTACACCAGTAAGTCTCCTTCAATCTGACTGGTAGAGGGAATCAATTAATTGTTGTGCAAGATCTCATTTAACATACACAATTCAATTGTGCTACAGCTTAGAAGCAATCATACTAATAAATGAGTTATGAAAAGTTCTTTGTTCATATCAATGAAATTTCTTCTTTGGGATGCCAGCACTAGGTCTCATCCCAGCTGCACAAGCTATACTTTGTGATTTAAAACAGCTGGATGGCCAAACCTGAAACTAAATGACTGGATTGAAGGTCCAGAAATGAGACAGGAGGAGGTTGACGCAGTCTAAAATGAAAACCAGAATGAGCTTTGACTTTAACAATCAATTTCCAGCAAAAGCCCATGTTGAACACCACCAGGCCTAATTATAACACAATACTTCTACAGCTTAGGAATGCAGTTCAGGTTCTTGCAAATTGGCATGAAACTCACATTCTTCACTTTTATCATGGCCAGGAAGATTGAGTGAGGAGAGCCAGTCCTTGGACAAAGTCTGGCCAGAGAACATGCTACTTCTTCCTACGCTGTTTCTACATTTTATACCACTATAATTCCCCTGGTCTCAATGCAATAACAAAGGCTTTCTCTTCCAAAAAGGAAATTAAAGTTCCCATTTGTAAATGTGATGATATTCATATTTTGCATAATTTTATTTAAATTTAGCCTAAAGTAATGATGACCATGCATTAAGAGGTGTTCTTAATAGTAATTTCAAATGTGTAATTTTTATGTTCCATATAGATTCAAAATTTCTTTTTTTTATTAATGTCTGAATTACTCACGTATGAAGTCAATCTTTAATTTAACAAGTGCCTTCTTAAAACACAAACTTGAAAAGCTTTCTCAATCAAAAGAAAAAAATTGAAAACACTTTTTTCACCCCATTTGTGATTAGTTTGAAACCTTTGCACTACTATGCTGAGAAATAATTTTTCCTTTCTAATGGGGTCACTGTCAAAAAACAGCCACGAAACTCTGAACACTTAAAACTGCAGCACACATTTTCACTTAGATCTGCTGGTGCAGCACCAGAATGCAGGGCCATAAAGCCCAAATGTTTTCCTTGCACTACATGTCAGAGAGCCACAACAGTGGCACTGGAGGTTTATTTCAGATGAGTAAGCAGCAAGTGTTACGAATTCCCCCTCCTCTAGATGTGGTCCCAGAACTCATTATCTCCTGGGCTGCCCGCTGCAACACGGGCTGTGCTCGAGATGTGGTGGCTCTGTGTGTACAGTGATAGGGTTTAAAATGGATGAGATTTTCAGGAACATAAAGTTCTGGGAAAAATAGGGCACGATCTTTGCAGTCGTGGGGAAACATAGTCAGAACCTTGAAATAGCATGCTAATTGCCCTGAGTAAAGTAATTTGTTTTATCTGTCTGCCACTTGGTTTCCTGCAAAGCGCAAAAAAACTATTATGGGATTTTACTGAAACTAATTACTACTATTTTATCACAAAGGCTGCTGAAGCATAATCCTCTCACTTTCATTCTGTGTTTCTCTCACAAGCTATTCCTCCCCTTCCTTCATCCTGAATTTAAAATCTTGTGGAAAGTCAAGAAGTACTTTAATCATCCAGTGTTGTAATAGATCCTGCTGATATTCAGCCTCACACTATAATAATATGGAGTGATAGCACAGTACATCAATGTAAACTCTGGTAAGCTGCACACACCACTGCTTATTTGTTCATAGGAAACCTGCACCCCACAAAGTCTGAGATGTGCTGCAAGGACACCACCTGCCTCCCCACAGAAATGCTCCTGAATGACAAGCTGAGCACTGGGTAATTTGTCTGCCTTTTCCAACTTAAACATGCAGGAACTGATAAGAATTTGTTTAAAATACTGATGATTTGGTGACTAAATAGTGACAGTGAATCCTGGTATTAATGCCATATCTTGGCTTATAATGATAATTTTTTAGAAGCCCTGAAATATCTCATTTTGCTCATTAGCATGAAATCCTGCTGATGTTGAGATACCTAATTAGAATAGTTGGCAACTTGTCTTTAATTGAAATTATTATTCTTTTGAAATGAATGACACTGCCTGAATGTGTTCTGTCACATCTTGATAGTTAATTAAATTGATTTTATCAGAATAGTCAACCACACAAAATGCAACCTATTAAAGAATGTACTTGAAAAAAATTAAATTGATCATCATACTCTCCTTGATGTGAAGTACAGATACCATCAGCATTTTTTACCCAGTATAACCAGCAACAGTTCAACAAGTATCGATATTACTAAGGAATTACACTGCACTTTTAAAAATATGCCCTTCTAGAAGGCTAATTTTTATGAACAGAACAGTAAATGAAGACTGATAGTTAGAAGGCACAGCAGTAAGAGGATCTTGAAGAAGGAGATGAAGTGAAGATTTGCTTTTCTCAGAAAGAAGTAGAAAGAAATTAATGATTTTTGCCATTGAATTGTAAGGTCAGAGCTGCTCTTAAAGCGAAGACTATCACTCCTATGTATATTTTAGCTACCCAAATGTATGTGCCTTCAGATACCCAACAATTATCACTTTTTACATCATACATGTGCTGCATATCACTTTTATTTTTTTTTTCACATTTCTTGTGGGTTTTCTACTCAGTATGGTGGGATTTTTTAGTTCTTGTGTCCACAGAGACATCAGATTCAATCCTGTGATGTTCTTGCTGGCTGACTTTGAAGGCAATGTTAATAAAGACCTGTTATTCAGATCTTCATCTGAATCCAATCTTCAGTGTGTTAAGTATTCCAGCCCTTATTTTTGTGACATTCTGAGTCCACTCATTGTAGGTGGGTGGATATTTGACCTAGACAGCCAGCGAAGCAAAAATATTCCATGAATAATCATTCGCATGTGTGAACAAATGCACTTTCACTGTGTTACCAGTTATCCAGCTCCCTCCCCAAAAGCATGCACACCTCAGGAAGACAAAAACAGACTGAATCAGATCCCCTACACATCTGTGCCAACAGCCAAAACCAGCTCTTTTAGAGAAATAGCCTGAAGTCCATATTGCATTCAAAAGTCTCAAGATGCAGCCCATGGATACTCTCATGGGGTAATATTCTCAAAAGGCCTCAAAGCAGACTTTTTAAAATAAACTGTCAGATGCACACATCTAGGAGAATTAAATCTGACAGGATACCTTTTCATAGCTCTTGTTGCAAAAGGCAATAAGAAATCATCTGCTGTCGCTGTTGAGCTGCTAGCTGAGGAATGACCCAAGTTCTCAGACAAGGAAAGAGAGAAGAGAGCTTTATTGTTTTGATTTCCATATATATAGAGTTTTCAGAGGTCACCCAGATTGGTCAGCCCGAGACCTCCCCCTAGGCCCAATTGGCCAAGCCTGAACTGACCTAATCTGGAGACGTTGTTTGCAAAACATCCAAACTTTATCTTTGTTTATGAAATGTAGCAAAATGTTCTCACGAGAAAGACCTGTGCTAGTCACAATCTGCATATTTAGGCATCTAAATTCCATCTTAAAATCCACTTCTAAATAGTTTAACTGCAGCTCCTCCTGTCTAAGTCACTAGGATTCAAAGCTTAAGTACTTCTGAGTATCCTGACATTATATCTTATAGACTTAATGAGATACAGGCTCCTAAATCAGTTATGTGGGTTTCAATTATTTTAAGGGTGATCTGTAGAATTAAACAAACAAAACATTATCACTTTTCTTTAGCCACAGGGGAAAAAAATGTTATAACAATGAAGAGGCTGGATCCTGTGACTAGATGCTGTATGCACCTTATGGAGGACATATAGTTCATATAGATTCAAAAGGGGAAAACCTCTATTTCCACAGCTTGAAGGAACATCGTTGGCAAAGAGTCAGTCTGCTTGTGCAGCTCCCCTGCCAAGCCTCTGCAGGGTCCTGCCCAAATGACCAGCTTGGTAGGAAGCACTGATGGGCTGATAGGAAAAGAAAGGAAGAGCTGCTTTTGCAATATTGCTGAACTATTTTTCTTCAGGCCTTTAAGCTGATCTGCTGTTCCTGAGCTTCAAAATGTCATCTGACAAGACAGCAACTATTGAAAACAACTACACATTCTTTGTGAGTTGCCAAAGTTGTCACAGGATTTGAATCTGGTTTGTTATCCTTACCTGTACCTACCATGGAGGCCATACAATCTGCTCCACTTAGTATAAAATACAGTAGGTTTGGGGTTTTTTTAAAGTCATAGACTCAGCCATGGTGGCATTGGCCTCAGCTAAACACTGCCTCATGCGATAGTGTAAAATAACAACCAGGTGATTTGACTTGATGAATCACTTGTAAAGAAAGAAGGAATAGGAGAAGGGGAAGGGAGACAAGATCCAAAATCATGTTGAAATCATGTAAAGGTTGAAGTGACCTCTCAAAAGAAAAATTAATATTTCCCTCCTCTTTTGTCAAGCATGCACTCTGCACTGCTTTTGCTGTACAGAACCATGTTTGTTTGCTCATCTCTCTCTGCCATTTAGACACATTGCACTAATTACAAAACGAGTTGTAGCAAGGTGCTCGCTCTGGGAACTGACAGAAACAAAAGTCTCCCATAAATTCACAACAGTTTCCCAGTTACTCTTGGATTTAAAATCATGCTTTGAAGAAGGGGGTAGAAAACCTGTATATTAGAAAAAGAGGTTGCTGAGTATTAGTGTGCAGGCAAGTGGAATACCATACAGACAGCTGCGCAATATGTATTTTTCTCACTGCAGAATTAATGCCAAAACATAGCGCAATATATCTATAAGAAAATCAAATCACCAATAATTGTAACGTGCTTCAAGTGAGTTCTTTTCTGCAGTGCTAGTAGGCACAAAGAGGATTGCTGGGAAATCTGGAAAATCTGATCTGACACCTTACAAAGATGTTGGTAAAGGCCAGAAGGCACCAGTCTAGAAACAAAAGCTCTGGTTCCTGTCCCAGAAGAAGCCTGCCTGGAGCATGGCCTTTGTACATCATAACAAGCCCTCAGTGTAACCCCACAGAGCAATGTTCACAACATGCATGATGGTAAAGGGATCAAACTTGTTTGTCTAAATTATGTTTTAATGCTCAATTCAGCTGGACACAAACAGCACTATGTTTTTTGGTAGTATGAACATAACAACACAAGAAAACATCATTCATTTTTATGGTCCTTTTCTTTGGAAAAGTCTCATCACCTTACCTGGAATCAACGGCTTTGTATTACCATTGTTTCCAGCTGTCATTAAGATGTCTCAGGAAGCTGCTGATGAGCCATGAAACATTATCACAAGATGGAAATTATATTAATGCAACTGCTTAGGTTTGCGGTGAAAAATTACATAACCTAATTTGTACTTCAATTTCCAAGGCACCTATTTGTTAGCTAAGTAATTTACCACCATCTTTCATCATTTAAGTCCTTTTCCTCTCTAAAGATTTAATTAGTTTCCTTCTCTGTCTCACACACAATTTTCTTGAACTGTTTCAGGCAGTCCCAACAACCCCCCAAGAAATGTCCCCCTGAACACAGAGGAGAAATCAATAACTTCCATGCCTGTTCAGTAAAAGAACTCAGCATTTTCTGATAGCTGCAAACAAGAAGGGATTTAGGCCACAAACGTTTCCCAGTCAAGCATGAAAACAACACTGGTACCCTGCTGGTAAGCAGCCAGGCAGCCCGAGAGTAACCAGTGGCAGAGCACATCCAGGTTCAGGCCTTTTGAAAACTATCTGCCCCAAAGAAATCCCATAAATAATCTAATGTGAAACAAAACCATGCATTTCATCTCTCATAATAAGCACACAGCATGATGTGTGAGAACAGCTATCAAACTGCTTCCAAGATGAGATCTCAGTTAGATAAGTTTGCTCTTATTTGTCTGTGCTTTTTTCTTCTATTATAAATTATCGTTTTACTAAACTGCCTTATGAATATGTCTGTAAATTAACCTCAAGCCTACTCCTACTCACTTTCACACAGGTCAGTGTAAACCTGTCATTAAATTCAGCAGGGATAGGTTCGGGTCCAGAATGAGTAACCTTTCCTTTACTTTCCTTGTTTGCTATCTTTATTTCACCTTGGTCTAACCTTAATTACACAGTAACTTAATATTATCCTTCCTATTCACACAACCAAGTAATTGCCCTCTTTCTGTCATCTCTGCTATTTTTAACACACCCTTTGTTGTTTTTTGAATACTAATACAAACATTGATACCAATCACAGAGTATGCAAACAGGCTACTGGGCTTGCACTTAACACTGCTAGAGGAGGACAATAACTGGGACTTGGGGGACAAAGTGTCATTCCCTACACCTTTACATGGCACCCAGCACACCAGCCCTGCTGTGATAAATGCTAACATTTCTACCTAAAGGGATATTTTTCAAGATTCCCATTATCTCAGCCTTCAGATATCTCATAGCATTTCCTTTCTGTGTGAGCTAAGGAAGTTACTGTTTTCTCAGGTACTTAAGACATTACAAACTGTGAAATGTGGGAATGTTTCTTCTGACTTCAGAGCAAGAATCACCTATGTCCCATTTATATATTTTATACCCACTGGAAGAAAATGTTGGTAAACAAATTAAATGAGGAGTCAAAGTGAATTTGACTCCATACACCCAGCTGTGGGGTAGCCCTGGGTTATGGTCTGTTCAATTAGTCCTGCTTTACATTTATCCATAGTACCCATTAAACATAAAAATGGTTATGTCTGTTTCCTCTTTTGGATCTAATCCTCAGGCACTTAACTACACCTTGGCAGGTAGGGAAAGCTTAGGAACATGTATTAGTCACATATGTTATATTAGGAGAGATAGACCTGGTCTGTTCAATGATCCCTCAAACTCATTCTCTGAGGTTTGCCAAGCTTAATGAGAACAAGACATGCATAGAACTTTGGTTTCATCATGCTCTTACTCAGCATTCAGAGGATTTTGGGCTGTATCTCTGAGCTGGACATGCAAAAGTTGTTTTGGCACAGAGTACCAAGCACTAATGTGCTTAACCCTTTCATCTTGGGTAGTTTTGGTTCAGATGGCAGGAAGAATCTACAGAAGGATGAAACTTGCACTCAGGGCAGCTTGGGACCAGCATACCCTGGGTTGCAGATGCAACTGTGGGGGCTTGTCCAGACTACACAAGCTGATGAGTATCAACCCACTGAGATGCATGCTGCCTTTCTGTTAGCCTTCAAGCCTTGCTACAAATTAAATAAAAGTGAATGGCAGCTAACTATAAATTGCAGAGTGGAATTAAGCTATGGTCATTATAGCAGGTATCATGCCTGAGGTAGAGCAAACGATTTTGGTAAGGGCTGTAAAACCTTCTCCCCGGTAATGTTCAGGCACTGTACTGCCATCAACATGATTTATGGTCTATATTAGCACTCTGCTCATGAGCCTTACCCTGCCCAGAAACTTTTGGAATTTGGAAGGTGGAAAGATGCTCATAAAACAACAATATATTTGACACACTGCTCAGTAGGATGAGAAAGCAATCTGCAGAGGTCTGACTGCTGACAAGGAATGCTGTTTAAAAAAATCACAGTAACTGTCAAACTTATTCCTTCTACCATCCAGGATACAAGGCCAATTTACAAAAAGACCTTGAGCAGTCATCAATCATGCAACATATCTGACAGTCACATCAACTGCATAGCCTGGGCAAGCATTTTGTGTCCTCAGAGGCAGCTTGATGGTTCAAGCTTCAGTAACACAGCAGTAGTCAGAAAGGCCACCAGTCTGTGCAAGAGAGGTAGAGGTTTCCCTACATGTCAGGTAGCAGCTTGGCCATCTGCTTTTTTGTTTTGCTCCCTACCAGCCTTCCAATACATCAGGACTCAGTTCTGACTTTGCCTCAAGTCCTAATGAAGGTACTCATCACATGTCCATGTAAAAAACA
Organism: Entomyzon cyanotis; assembly: GCA_024500445.1. Taxonomy (NCBI): domain Eukaryota; kingdom Metazoa; phylum Chordata; class Aves; order Passeriformes; family Meliphagidae; genus Entomyzon; species Entomyzon cyanotis. The sequence goes on from JAKEPQ010001016.1 coordinate 12,284,049, forward strand.
ATGTTCTGGAAAGAATTTTCTCCCTAGTGTATTGCATGTGATATTGGAAAGTCCATGGGGAGTCTTCAGCTATTTCTGATGCTCCCTGCAGGGGTGTGCCACAAACATCACATTCCTTCCTCGGCCAACACAGAGGCTGTGCTGTGAGACCAATTTGAGATAGACAAAAATAAAATCCTTCCATGGCATGTACCTCAAATTGGAGATTCAATGGCATATCTCACATTTGTTAACTTTTACAATGGCTTGCTGCTTTTCATTTTCTTTTCCAGTTAAAACCATTCTTTTTCTTTCCAATTGTAAAAACAAACTTTGTCTAAGAAAATTCACATTAATTATGTAAGACATTATACAGAAAGGGGCTATGTCCAGGGAATAAAGCCAGTCCTTCATCTGAGATCATTTCCCTTCAGCTAGAGAACTCACCTGAATCCCTCTCCAACTCTTTTCCTTTCTGTTTGTATTGTTTTACTGCTTTCCTTTGAAATATTACTGCCATTTCTCATGCAGCCTCACAATAATTTCTTGGGTGCACCTGCTCTTAATACCTTTTCCTCTCTCTGTAACTCCTTCTCCCATATACCCAGCACAGAACAAAGGTTTCCTTTAGTACACAAGCAGGAAATGCCACGGATCTGCTGCAGTATTCCTGAATGCAGCTTCCAATGTCTATAAAACCTGTTAATAAGTTCTCTTTAAACATCTTTTGCAAATGTGCTTATATGCACAATAGAAGCAAATGTATCATCATACACTGGGCCCAGAAAAATTGATGTCAATGACTTGTAGATTTTGGAAAAATTCCATTTCTCCTTCCCTTTTTTTGTGAAGTTCCCTCTGAGACATCTGTACAAAGCTCATTCTTTTTAACTGTCTCCTTGCAGTCTTGGAAGTCTTTGTCTCAGTTCCCTCACAGTTCCTGACGTATGAGCATCTGACAGGGTTCTCAACACACCTGCTCCAGCAAAGGAAAAGGATTTCTTCACAGGGTGAGATTTGTTCTTAGCTATTTCAGGTTAGAGCCTCTGCTAAGCTTGTATAACACTTGGAAATAAAACAATTTTTTAAAAGGTGAGGGGGGAAAAAGAAAATTTCCACACTTTGGGAAGTATACCTTCATCTCATTCTAGGTCAGTACTCTGACCTGGACATACATCTCCACATTTTGCTTCTTCTTTGCCTTAGCAATGGGATGCTTAATATATTAAAGCATTATTTTTCATCCTCCTTTTTCTTGCAAAATGTTGTCCTTTGTCTGAAAGGTCACCAGCATTTACTAGCAGTTATCTCCGAGCCATAGTAAGGCCACGGCAGTATTTTTCTTATACCTGTAGTGCAAAATTCTCATTCTAAGATGGAATGCCTAAAACCCATGTGACTTCAATATACTGTACCCTCATGATATTTTCTGACTTTACTGTGTGGCAGGGAAGTTTAACCTCTCCTAGATGGAAAGGGATATGCCTAAATATGTATGTACATGCACTTGCTTTTAAATAAACTCATTGCATTTTTCTTCCTTTCTAAAATACAACACTCTTCAGGCTCACTTCACTCTTGCCAGAGACGAAGTAAGCACAATTCAACCCATTTCTCACAAACAGAAATGTCAAGGTCTGTTTTCTGGCACATAGCTACCACTGTAGCTACCACAGATATTGCTGCAGAAAAGGGATAAGGCTTTGCTTGTGACACAGGCTGTTGGAAAGGGCAGGAACAGCAGCTCTCCAACTCAAATCATTTCTCTACAGCTGAAAGGCCAGTTGTAGTTATTGAGACAACTAAACCTCCCAATGAAAGGGATTTGAAAACCTATACACCTGCCTGATTTCTATATATTCTGGACAGTTTTATTCCAGTACACTAGTTTTACTCTGGCACAAGCCAATACTTCGTTATTGCATATATATCCAATAGTGACACATTGAAGGATGTGGAGGCCAGGTGTCAATCCCATGTGAAGATGCTTAGCCATGATTTTCTTGTCTCTAATATATGATTATATTATCATGTGAAAACTCACAACATCTGAAAAAAACTACTCTGAAATTAACATTTCATCAGTTCCCTTGACAGGGACAAAGACAGGGAAGGAACCAGGTGCATCACTGAGCTGTGGCTTCTACAATCATAGGTACAGTATCCTTTATTCAGAGGGGTCTATACAGATTTTTAGCCTGGAAAAGGACCTTGTTCATATTTTTCACACACCTCTTCCAATTTTCTGAAAAATCTAAATTGTTCCTGGAGTGCTATCATTTGTATCCAGGAGAGGTTATTTGTAACAGCAAAAGGTACTTAGCTGTTAGCAAAGTAGAAACACTCGGGTTTGTCTGTATTCTGCATATTTCCCAGCTCCACCTTATTGGAATCACATGGGACTCTTCATTTAAGGTGTCTGGGCATGACATTCTCACCCCACAGAGACCCATCAATGGTAAATTTATCACTAGCCTGGTGCCAGTTTTCAGCTGGTGAGAAAAGAGGTATGAACATTCCTACCATTCCTAAGAACTGTCACAAAGCCAATGGTCATTTTTACATGTGTAAGGCCATGCTCTCTGCAAACACAGCATTTATCAAATATCAACACCCAACAGCCTCTATTTTACCAGGAGGATGCACAGGTTTAGAAAACTGCAGGACTTTCAAGGTGGCTTTATAGGTTAATGTTTTGCAAATTTAACTTCCAAAACTTCTGCACAATTCTGTGGTTTATGGACAGTTCAGGAAATTAAAGGCCAAAGAAAGAATGAATTATACAAAGCTTTCAGATATCAGAATGAATTTTCCATTTCCTATCTGGGTACCAGCCCAATTTCTACAGCTGTATACTAGAGACTACTAAGAAGAATTTCAGGCAGCTTAAAAGTGAATTTCCAGCTTCCCTTGAATTCAAAGAGGTAATTATTTATAACATTAGAGTTGCTTTTAGAAACATGCACTCTTCAATCTTCACGAGTTATGCCCAAGACTATTAACAGGCTTGAGTTTCACAACAGGTTCTTTTCCCAAACTCTGCCTTTCAGAGGACAATTTTCTCTGAGGTAAGGCCAAATTCCTTAGACTACATAGGAAAATTTACAATAAGAAGCCATAACTCTACAGCAACATTAGTGGAAACACTGAAAACTACGCATCCCTTTAGAAGAGAGATAGGTGTCTGGAACCAGCAAACAGAAAGGCCTGAAGATCTGCTGCAATTTGCAAATGCAAATCAGGTTGACGACAGAGATGCCAACTTTATTAATAAATATCTCTAGCTGTAATGCTTCATCTTCAGTACCCAATAGACCAAGCTATCTTTCTAGTAATGTGAGTTCTTCTAGGTTTTTTGATCTAAAAATATCCATAGTTTCAGGAATATAATGAAAAACTCTTTTTTTCAAGATGGAAATCCTGTTTTCTGTCTACCATAAAAAATATCAAATTCCTTTCATGAAAAACAGCTTTCAGAAGAAAAAAGATCTGCGTTCCCCCTCCATTTTTTCCTTTCCCATCACATTGCAGGGGAAGATTAATGCTTTATCATGCTGCTAGGTAAATAGGTGCTTGCCTAGGTTGCCGACAAGAATTAATGGCATTGGGGAATTATCTGCAAAATCTAAAGAGTTTACACAATGTTTTGCACATTTATATTGATTAGAAATAGCAATAACTGATGCCAGTGATGTGGTTTCAGTAGAACACGACACAGAAGTTTCTCCTCTGTGGTTCTGCAGCACAGCAAGCAGTATTATACTGGCTCCAGTCCATCTTGTTTCATTTTGTCTGCAAGTGCATCAAAATGCAGCCACCTAGTCTGAGAGAAAAGAAGGAGAAGAAAATAATTCAGCCTTTTGGAAATAAGCAGCTAATATTCTTATTCTGTGGAATGAATTCCAATAAGACCTCCAGAGGCAAGTCTGTCAGATATCAATGTCAGATGTCTGCCTCACTCCTCCAGCACAGGGAACTAGGGAGAAGTTCTGGATTCCTGCTTGGAATCCAGCCCTCCTCCAAGGCAAGGCCACCTGTGGAGCAGCACTGTGAGGCAGACTGATTGCTGCCCCTCAGCCACTCAGCACACCTCTGCACAGCTCAGACAGCAGCAGGGCTGCCTCCTCCTTGGGTCTATCCTTAGGCTTTCCTCAGGGTTTGATGCTGTTTCTACTCTCTGAGAAAGGCATCCAAATTAGGCATCTGTGTCCACCTGCTATGAAAGCTGGACCCAGGAATGTAAGAGCTACAAGTCCGACAGTGAACAGATCAAATGGAGTTGGACTCTCACCTGTGGTGGGCAGAAAGAGACACAGAACTCTCTGAAATGCACAGGCATTTTATGGTCAAGCAGCATCAGTTTGGGGGCTTTTTTAAGTAACTGTAGGAGCTCTAGGAGCTTTTCTTCTGCCCACCTCAGTGTTTTAACCCCCAAATTAAAGCCAAGCTGGCCATTCCCCTTCAGGTCCCATGGTGTTTGCTCCTTTAAGCAGCTGGCAGTGCAATGTGAACAGAAGGCACAAGGAATGCTCTTTGCAATGCAGTGAAGAGTTCACTCAGCTAGGGAATCACCCTGGAACATGTGCTGAGATATTAGCCAGCTTCCAGCTCTTACCAGAGGTGATTATACAAACAGTCCATCTCTGCCGACCATCTCATTCCAGACTGATGTGATCATGGCTGGAACACCATTTATAAATCACACCGAGAGCATTTTAATAACTGAATTTGAAATATATAAGACCACATTTACACACATGCATACATTTTCACACACCTGTTCAGTGACCACCAGTTTACAAGCTACACTGGCATTTCAAATGACAAAGTTCAGCCTGTCTCTAAACTGAGGTCTATGAAGCAATTACTCCACTCCTGGGGTGCCCAGGAGAAGAGACTAGCAAAGTAAAGCCATGATTAAATAACAATGAGTTCTAGTGCTGCCTTCCAATACAGATGTTACTGACTTATTGTCTACATTTACTTTTGATTTCTCTAGTTCTTTTTCCTATATTAAGTGCCCTCTTGCACACACAAGCTGTTCAAGGCAAAGCAAGTGACCACCTATAGAAGGCAGAAAGAAGACAAAACCTAAAAAAAAACCCAAGGCAAACCACACTTAGACAAACGTCAAGAAGGAAGGGGCACAGCCAACATAGTTTCTCCAATGGAGGATGTAAGCAGCTGTGGAGAGAGAAGTAGTTTCCATCATTCTGAAGCACAAAATATCAGCCATTGCTCCCAAGTCGATGCTGTGGGTGCTTGTTGCTGTTTGACCAACAGCAGAGTGAAGAGCTGTGAGTCTTTTCCAAGAGTGCTAAAAGACTGCTTTATTAAATAATTAACAGATTTATATACGCATCAGAAGGCTATTTGGATTGGCCAACAATCACCCACCCCCCAGGGATTGATTGGCCCAGGCATTTGAACGCCTGTATCCAAAAGCAGTTTCAATAACATGAAAGTTTATCTTCATTTAGAAAACGTAGAAGAAGAAGAGAAAAATTCCCATGGGAAAGGATCCGTGCTGCCACAGGTGCTCTGTGCAGTCAAGTCTTGGTTGCATTAAAGCTGGTGGCACTGATGTCTTGGATTTGTGTGCCATCTCTATGTACTTCAGCTAATTCAGAGAGAGATGGGTAACCTTTCCCCTGGCATGATGAAAGCACTGAATGAAGATTTTTGCCCTAATCTGCAAGGTGAGGAAACTCCACTTGCCAAGATCACCTAACATTTCATCAAGACATTTCCTGTTCCTGTCACTGCAGGAGCCTGGGGCTTTGCCCTCGACCTTTCCCTGAAGCACGACTTGGTTGGGGGTTTTTTGTGTTTTAGGCCAGCCCATAAGCTTGTAAAAATTTGTGGAAAGGTTTTGAGGCCTTTTTTAAAATTGAATAGACATCTTTAAATCAGATATTTGTTCATGATTCTCTGTGATTTCTTGGGACTGAGTTGAAGAATTCGGAAGCCTCATATGTTTTGTGTGTGTTTTCTACTCCTTGGTGTCTCCCATAGAGACACCAAGGAGCACATCTCCCATAGAGCATCCCTGCAGAGCAAGTGTTGCATTATCCTCAGGCTTCCTCAGGCTAAAAGCAACTGCTGCAGGCTACACCTGATCTCAACTACTTCACCACACCCCAAAAAATTATGCAAGCCATGAAATACTGAGGCCTTAGATAGCATGCTTTCTAAAATCATCCCATAATACTTGTCCTTCTCCACCTTGCTGTCCACACCTCACGAGAGCTGCTGCAGGCCAGCTTCTCAATACTGACTGAAAGAACCACCATAAGGACCATTTCTGTGTCGTGCAGCCACCTGGAACAGTCACAGGCAAGACCCTTCAAGGTCTTTGAATGATGAACACAACAGCCTGAAGGCTTCTAAGTAGGAGGACAAAAGAATATTTCAGCCACAGCTGAATAATATTAAGGAAATAGCAGGTTTCAATCCTGGACCATCTAAGGGAAGGGGAAAAAAGAAAGAAAGCAACAGACGTAGTATTGGATAATAATGATTCAGAATTATTTAATGCATTGTTTTGACAGACTTCACATCATAGAAGATAAATCAGACCTTCTTAATAATAAAATATAGATAGAGACAGAAACACAGCAGAGCAACAAAGAACATAATGGAAGATATTTGAAGCTATTTTGACATTTTTTTCCTCTTTAAACAATAGAATTTACGTAAATTTGTAAACTAGTCTGAATATATTCATGAGATGTGGAAAAATAACAATACCTTAAAAATAAAGTCTAAACTAACTGTTTCAGCCATTTAATACCAGCACTAGTAGAACAAGGATATGAAAATTTCTGTATAGAAAATATTGACTAATGGCTATCATGTGATCTTCAGTGTCATTGGACAGCATCCATTTGACTTCTGTAAATGTATATTTTACTAACTGTGGAATGCTGGTGTTCTGCTTTTACTAGAAAATATATTTATTTATATTTAAAAATGACTTCTGTGAAAAGTCTTGGAGTTTGAAATACAGTTTTCTGAACAGAAGGCTAAATGTAAAAATACCTTGAAGTTCAAGGTGACTTTAGTCAGCTAAGATTCACATCTCAAACTGTGAAGCATCACAAGTACCCCCTGTTTAAAGCCCAAATTCAGAATGCACCCCAACACACACATTTATAAATTATCCATCTTGTAGTTCTGCAGGACTTATCAGACTGTCCACTGAATCCTCAGCTGACCTTTCCTGCACTTCTCACACCAGCCATCTGCTGACCCACTGCCTAGAGAGCTCTTAATGCCACCCACTTCACGGTGATTATCCTGGGCAATGGCTGGAGAACCTACACTGCTGGGGAAAATGGAGCAATCAGGGTCCACTAGCAGTATAAAAGTACTTATAAAAGTATATTTCATTCACTTTTGAACTTATCCAAGTGTAGGAAAGGGCAGACAGTCCATTTGGCAGTCTGTTTGCCAGGAGTGGGTAACATTAAGGTGGGAGTTAGGAATGAAAGGAATGAGAAAAAAAATAGGATGGCTAATAGGGATACTAGTGAGCAGCAATAGGAATTTGGCCAGAGAAAGGTCAAACAGGCATGAATGAAGACCTGAACTACAGAACCAGGAGGAGAAATAGAAAGAATAGACAGAGAACAGGCAGGCAGAAATGCACAGTGATGAGGACAATGGCAAGTCTGGATAGCAGCTGCCATATTCTCATCAAATTCATACAAAAGCAAGGGTGACTTCAGAAGAGCTGTGGTTGCTGTCTGAGAATGTAGCAAGAGGCACAACATCCACGTCTGTGCTTCAGTTTCCACAATTGTGTACACTCAGCCCCCAACAAGCAGCATCACCTCAAACTGATGCCACACATTTTTCATTCTTGGAGACAGACTGGGCTGAGGAATGGCATCAGCATTAACACCATGCCTGCAGTCTGCATGAACATCACATTTAGCACATTAGCAGCAGTTTTCCCCAGTAGATCTGCCCTCTAACTTGAGCCATTTTACTGCTTCCAGAACCAAGATAGAAGTGTGGGTGGTTTTGGATGGCATGTGAAACAGTTTAGCAAGTTGTCAGTCAGTTCATGGATTCAAAGTGACTGTAGTGGCTGTGCCACAAGGCTTGGAGAGATGAAGCTGGAGATCTGGAAGGGACAGTGAAAGTAAAATCTGGATATCAATGGAGATGGCTGACCTAACAGTACAGGGAGAAGTGAGCTGGAAGTTAAGTCAATCAAAGTTAAAAATGCAAAGTACAACTCTGATATGAAATAAAGGACAGGAAAGGTTAGCAAATGGAATGGAAGCAAATACAGGTTCTTAAGAGGTGCCTATTAAAACAGTTTCTGCTCTTCTGGGTTAAAGCAGCCCACCCTAAGCAGCAAGAGAGCACTGAGAAACTCTGTACTGGCAAGGCTTTGAGAGCTTGTGTCTCTTCCCATCATTTTCAGGCTTTCCTATATCTCAGAAGAGGGCACTGTGGGATGGAGAGCTACTAAACACGAGAAAATTCAGCCGAGTTCTCAACAGGAGTTGCTATCACCATATAATTTGTCATTAATTGCTTCTTTTGTTTTTATCCAGAGAACCGTGTGCAATCTATTTACTCAAATGCATGAGCATTCAAATACAGAGCTTGTTCATTCTCTGATGTTGGAGGAAGTTCTCTACCCTTTTGACATATCATCATCCCCAGTCACAGACTGGTTTACAATTGCTGAGGGATTTTATTCCAAAGGGACCACATTTTCCTTTTTTTTTTTTTTTCCACTTTATTTCTTATTAACAACATACAACGAAAATGGTCTTTATCCCTGCTGAGACATAATGTCTCTTTAGCAATTAAGGTGAAAGCAGATGAACTTTCAAAACAGATGAATACCAGATATAGTGCATGGACAATTAAACCCAAATTATATGAATTCTACATATTCAGGGATAACACAAATATTGTACCTGCTTCCCTATTGCCTTGTCCTTTATGTAACTATACCTGTTCTGCATGGATCTAAGCTGCATTACAAATTGCACAGGCCTGGTTTGTGTATGTATGTGTATTTTACACTTGCAGCCCATAAATGTAAATGAATGCGTAAGAGCAAAAAGCAGCAGTAAATCAGTCACTGGGTTTTTTCCTCTGTGCTCTTTCCTTGATTGAATCAATAACAAAGCTGGTCAGCTCCTGATGAAGCAAATTTCCACTGCTGGCAAGTTGAAATTAAATGTTTTCTAGAAACACAATTTTTCTGTGAACATTTGTTTGGGCAGGGGAAAATAAATCATTTTTAAAGGGAACATTTTGAGGTTTGTTTGAAAATTGATTTTTCAGTTAATTTTATTTTTAGCATAGTTGAAGGTTTTCTTACATCCTGTGGTACTGTAAAAATTAATAACATAAACATTCACCTGAAGCACATCAATCTCGAGGAAACAAATGTTGCAGACTGTAGCATTCCACAGAAACTTAAAATTTGTCATCTCTATCCTATTTCAGAATGGAAGATGAATATCAGTCACAAAATTAGAAGCAAGACATGCTGATTTAGACCTAGCTACATCTAAATAGTAATCCATCAGAAACTACTAGGATCCCTCTAAAACAGGAGTTATTTGGGGTCTTCAGCAGGTCTTCCACTATCCCAGTTTCATTTTTAAAACATTGCATTTCTTTTGGATTTCTCTTCTCTGGAGTTCATGTTCTACTCCATTTCTGGCTTGCCAGCTTCTTATTCTTTATTTTTTGTTTTTACTTCTCCTTCGCTTCAAATCTTTAATTACTGATAAATCCAGCTTGGATTTCTTTCATTTATTTTTTATTCATTGTGACCTATCATCTTGCTTCCACCTTAGTCCACCAAATGTGATTGTGTTTCTTTGAACCTTTAAGCCACAGTAATATCCTACATACTTATCCTGTATATAGAATCTGCCATATAGAATCCTGTGGCTATAGCAGTGTTGTGGGAACAAAACCCTCCCTAGGATCCTCCTCCTTAGCCCACCCTTGTTCAGTCTCCACTGTGTCCTCACTCATTAAAGCCATGAAGGCACGATGGAGGTGCTGAGTGCCTGGATCCATCCCCAGCATGAAACCAGGAAACTGCAAGGATTGTGTCATCCAGACAGACAAAACCATAATGCAAATTCCTAACTTTTCTGTTTCTGGACCAGAGGCCACAGCCAGGTGATGTGTGGCAGGCAGGGGAGCTGCAGACACCACAAAAATGCATCCATCAAGCTCAGTTGTCCTGAGGGTTTTGGCGATGCTCTCATGATCCTCTCTCCTTCCTCCCCTCAGTGTTGGGCTCTGACACACGGGGCACCACGCAAGATCCAGCCTCCTGGAGCTGACAAAAGATTCACCCAGCTCCTAGACCACAGCAAAGTGTCTGCCTGTTTGGCACTGGCCCGAGAAGGGGGTTCAGAGCTTGGAGAAGTGCAGTGGTGTCTGTGAGGTGACCCCGAGAGCCAGCAAGGGCAGCAGATGAGCAGGGCCTGAACGGGGAGGGGGAGGGCTCAGCTGCTTTGTGATGCTCAGAAACAGCCACAGCTCATTTCAGAGCCTGCTGCCTCTCCACGGAAGCTTCCCTGAGGATTCATGTTAAAATTATGAACAAAAAAATATATTCTTGGGTTTCATTAAATCCAAGGAGCTTGTATGATAGCATAAGTGTGCAATGAATGCTGTAATTAAAGCTGAGGACTGCTGTTGCTTTGGCTAATTTATGGGAATTTTTTGCATGGAGATGTTTTTTTGGAGAAAAATGGACAGAGCTTAATCACACCTCATATTAGAGTTCAATTTGTAAATGGTTAAGGAAGAAATAATAACTTATTAAGACATTTTGGAAGGGAATGTTTAAACCAAGAGGACAATAGGGGTTAGATTTACATGATGTATAAGTCCAAAACCTCAGGCTACCTTCTACCTGGATAACCTTTTATTTAAATTTCTCAGGATGCCTGAGTTCCTACTCACAGAATTCCCCTGGTGCAGGATTTCTGCCAGTAAGAATGCCAAGTGTCACATACACCTTGACAGAAACAATCATCTCAGCAGAGCTCAGGTCTGCATACGAGCAGCAGCAACAGTCTGCCAGATTTCAGCAACAGCAGCAGCAGCAGCAGCTCACCTGGAAAATGCCCTCAAGCTCCTTCTAAGCCTCTTAAAGAGCAGAGCCTGCTCCTACCTCAGTAATCCAGTCAGCAGAGTGCTTGTTCAGGAAGCAAGCAGACAGCTTGACCTCCTGCTCCTGTGGGAAGCAAAACTAACCTGCAAATCCATCCCCAAGAGACCCTGGTGTAGGAAGAGCTGTCCTGTGCCTCCAGGGGAGAGCTCTGCAGGGTGCAGAGGTGACCAGCCTCTCCAGAGGACAGGGGCATCTGGGAGAGAGGGTTCAGCTCAAAGGCTCAGGGAAGCACATGGCACTGCAAAAGGAAAAGCAAGACCCAGAGTTTGATGTGAAGGTGGCAGCTACAGGAGGCAGTGACAGAACTGCAGGCACAGCTATTCATGCTGATTTGATCCCAGCTAAATCCCATGCTAGCTGTAGGAATCAACTAACTTAGCTCCAGGCACGCAAACTGAGGCATCTCTTCAGTCAGTGAAGAGCACAGTGTCTCTTTGAAAGGATTTCTATCCCTTCACAACCTACATCATCACTATTCTACAGCTCAAACTGTCTATATTTACTGTGGAGTAGAATAAGAGGCATGTCCTTGGCCTGATCTGTACTTGATATTTAATCATTAGGCTGTTACACCAAGGAACACGAACCACAGGATTTGCAGGAAATGTCACTTTTCAGACAGCAGTGTTAGGTTACACTTTGCAGAAGTAAATCATTAGTAGCCTTCATCTAATTATCTGCATCTTGCTAGGCAATCTCCACATTAAATGCCTTTGATCAAATCTTCAGATGGTTTAATTAGCAGACTTCAGGAGCCCATGTTAGTTGTAAGATCTAAAATTCTGCCCTTTACTAATCATTAATAAGTACCTCTCTCTGCCTTTCTCCATCACACCAATATTACTCTTGACTGCACAGAAGGAAATGCAGTTGAACCCTTCTAACCTACACACAATTGTTAATCAGCAATTTTTCAGTTGCATGTGTTTTGTCTCCGTTAGTCGGCTTTAAAAACAAATATTTATGTCAGCAATGGCGCCAGTGCCATAATAACCCCGAACTTCCACAATCATAAGTCTACACTCATGCGCCTGCCTCCCCCATCTCTGTACTCTCACACCGTGTTTTATCAGTTGGAAGCATTCCAGGCCCATATTTTGGATCTTATTTTCTGTAATCTGAGTTTTGTGTCTCTATGTGAAACCAAACAGAATTCCTCTATATCAGATGCCAGCATATAAACCTAAAGTTGTCCAAAACTGGAGTTTGGAGGGAGATAAATCTGTTTCATTTCTGTGGGAGTCGTCAGTCCATCTAAGGAAAATATCTAACCTGTGTTTGCCAGTTAAACTCACAGAGGTTTAGTCTCTCTCCTTCCATAGTCTAGTGAGAGAATTTAAGTTCCTAAACTTGATCCCATTATAAGGACAGGACCCTGGACCACCTGCCAGGGTGTGCTCACAGCCACGCTGAGCTGCATTGTGGCCACACAGCAACACCAGAGACGAGCAAGTCAATGCCCCCTCATCATTCATCCCCTGACTTTACAGTAAGAAAGCTCAGGCAGGCAGCAGGGAAGCTGCCATCCTCTCCTGCAGATCCCAAGACCCTGACATTGAACCTCTAGAGAGAGCCTCATGGGTTCATTTGAGACACCCCTAATTTAAAACACTGTGCAACACAAATGTTTGAGAACTGCACCCTCCTTCCTGCCTATAATTTCTTTTTTTTCCTAATATTCCCTCTGGAATTGCACATTGTCACCAATATTTTTTGTTTTGTTAAATAAGATAAAAATCAATAGGCCTATTTTTCCCTTTGTGCTTGTTTGTTAGACCATGTGCAAAGTTACAGCACACTAGTGAAATCACAGTCAGAAGCTGATTTGTGTCTGCAGGTTATATCAACACATATAAAACTGACATTCAAAAGTGTGTCTCATTCCTCTATTACAGAAATTTACCTATCCCTTCCTCCCATATCCAACAACAACAACAGGGAAGAAGTTTTCTTAGTCAAACAACATTTGACACTCCAAAGTGCAAAATGAGCTTGTGAATGATACTTATTTACCCAACCATCACAGCTCAGGCAGTTTTACTTGCCAAGGAAGTGTGACAAAGAAAATGCAATTGTTCAGGGAATTGTGAAAGCAATAAAATGTTACTTTACTGTACTTAAAGAAAATTAACAAGAGCAGGCATAAAACAGTTACACTGATGTCTTTAAAATTACCTAAGTGCAATAAGTGAACAAAGATTGAGATCGAGAAAAGGACTCTTTAAAGTTGATTACACTGATGAGTGATTTTGTTCTTCAGCCCATTTGTTTTGGATAACATGTCTGTGTCTTCTCTGTGTTTTACTTTCCCATATTACAGAGGTACAGCAATTCTCTACACTCATTTGCCAGGATGAGATGTTTTGGAGGATGGAACACGTACCAGGGTCTTGCTTTTTAAAATGCATTTTTCAGCTCGACAGTGCAGTGCCCAGACTTCAAATGTCTCACCCAAGTCTTCAGCCCCAAGGCAGGCTTTTTGTTTGATGATAAAATGTATGCAAGGGAAGGAAAATCCAGATGCCAAAGCAAAGCCACCCATGTATCAGTGAGGATGTCTGACTGTCAGAGGCTCAGCCATACCTGCTCCTGTTCAGTTCAACAGGCAAAGAATCAAACGACACTGGGGCACAGAGCTGGGAAACCCTCTTGTGTGCTTCCATGCCTGTCAATATACTGTTCTGACACTGCTTATTTGTCACTCGCTTCTCCTGATATCAGCTAACCACTAAATACCCCAGATGCCCATGTGCTGGCACACTAAATTTGTGAGCTACTGGCCCAACAGCTGCATCACATTTGTATGAGTGCCTGTGTCAGAAGAAATTAAACTTTAATTTAGGTGAAAGAAGTCTAGCCTGCACTGGACCTGCTTTTCATGTACAATTTTAATGTATTTTTTCCCTTCCTTCTCCTCCTCTGGTAATGATATGAATAGCAAATATCTTCATAAATTGGACTGGTTGAAGGATAATGTTTAAAAGGTAAATCTACTTGCCCATCTTGTATTCTTTGCCTTCATTGGACATACCCTTAAATGACTTCAGGTGGTCCAGATGAGTGGATTTATGCTAAGTATTACTGAATTTTCTATTTCCAAAGCCAAAGCAATTCTTCAGCATGTAATAACTGGCCTTTTGCAGTCAGAAAATGGGTGAAAGAAATTAAGTGCTTTTGTAACTATAAAGGGTAAAAAATGGAGACATGACCTCTACATTCTGATTTTCCCAAACCTGAAAGGCTGCCTGCTGACTCCAGGTAGCAGCCAGATCTCACAGCCTGGACAAATACGTTCTCTTTCAAATGCCTGTCTCTGAAAAAGGACAAAACACTCGAATTCTTTAACATATGTATATACAAATAAACCCCTGATAAAGGAGAACTGCCAGCTATTATTTTCCAGGTGTCAGAACCTCATATATGACAGGCTGCAGAGCACCTCTTCTGTTTCAGACAAGACAGAGCAGTTACCCCAGTATTTGCAGGAGTGTCATTACCTCATTGCTGGCACTGTCTGATATTGTAGACCTTGGTATGGTCATGTAGAACACACAGCTACAACCTATACCCCCCACACTATATCCCTGATGTGTGTTCTGGCTGCTCAGTTCTGTTTTGCCTCATGAATTGCAATCAGCATTCAAGGATTTGGTGCTGAGAATACAGAACTCCTTGGGCTTTACATTGATGGCACAAGTGTTTCCCTTTCTCAGGGACTTTCCCATCTATCAAAGTCTTCAATTTCTCACCAAGAAGGAGATGCATGTGAAGGTATAGTTCAGTTCTTGTGTTTCATTCCCTTTAATCTTCATATTGGGCAGCTTTCCTCACATTGGGAAATGTAAGGAAAACACATTCCAGGAAAACACACTGGAACACATTTTTACCTACCAGTGTTGAAACACCTGAAGCTGAAAGGCTCTGTTCTCTGTTTACCAACAGATCCTGCCATGTTACAGGAAACCATCAGAAGTTGAAAGCTGCTGTGTGGAGTCTAACATGACAAGTTATCAAAGTTGCCAGGAGAAGGGGAGCCAAGCAAATTTGCAGAAGTGAGGGACATCCAGCTGGACTTACAGAAAAGTGGCCAGTGCTCTACTCCCATGGTGATCCCATGGGCAAACACCCTGTGTGGGTGGCAATGAAACAGATCAACTGGCAGCACAGAGGTTAACCCACATGGGCTGCTGCCAAGACATCAGTGTCTGCTGGGTGTGATGAAATGATCTGCAGTGTGGGGTGGAGATTGCCCTGGGTCTGGCTGGGATGAGCTGAACTTCGTTCACAACAGTCAGTAGGATGTTGTCCTCTGGATTTGTGGCCAAAGCAGTCCTGATAACACACCAGTGTTTGGGTGACTGCTGAAACAGTGCTTGCACAGTGTCAAGGCTCTCTTCTCCCTCTCCCCAAAGTGAGTAGGCTGGGAGTGGGCAAGAGGATGAGAGAGGGCAAAGGCAGGACAGCTGGCATGAATTGACCATATTTCACACTACATGGCCACATTCCCAGCAAGAAAAGCTCAAGAAAGAAAGGACAAAGGGGAGGTATTTGTTGTTATGTTGTCCATCTTAGTAAACAAGCAACTGCACATGCTGAGGACCTGCTTTTCTTAGAGTGACTGGACATCTGTGTGCCTATGGAAAGCACTGAATGAATTCCTCTTTTTGCTTTTTTTATGTGTTCAGCTTTTCCTCTCCCTGTTAAACTGTCATTATCTTGACCCATGAGTCTTCTGACCTTCCTTCTGTTTCCCCTCTCTGCCACGCCAGTCCCATGAGACAGGAGATTAAGAGGGATATTGGGTGGGTGTTTGTCTGCTGACTAGGGTCAACCCACCCTAGGAAGACCAGCAAAAATAGTTGAGTCTGGCCCCTGACAACCTAGGAAAATTAATACATGGGGAAGATGCTGCAGACAGATTATTAAGCAGCATGAATCCTGACTTCTTGACCCAAGTGGTCAGACAAGCCAGCTCTCTCTGGTCAAGGTTTTAACCCAAGGCACAGTAGCTGTCCCATGACATCAATATCAAACAACCACCCTAGTAACTGCAAGGTACATAAAAGGCACCCAAAATACAGAAATCTACTAGGGGTGTTTAATTTAACCTCCTAGGAGTAATTCATTTCAAAGAGGGGAGAATGAGATGGCCACACAGAATGTAGTTCAATGGACTGGCAGAAGCACAAAATACAGGTAGGAATTCTTTACAGCTTGCCCATTAGAGCCTCAAAATGCATTGCCTATGACAAAAGAGAAAAGGTTACCATCTGATCACAGTAAAAGGCAGGAGTGTTCAATGGCAGAGTAAAATGCTGCCATTAGAGGTAAAAAGCAATTTTTTTTAAAAAAAAAAGGCCTAAACAAGAAAAAAAAAACAGCTTGACTTTTAAGAAGTTGTCTGTAAAATCTTATCTGATGTGTCTAAATGATTAGGAAGAATTATTTGCTAGAGAAGTGAAAAATAAAAATACTAACTTTTCCAAATAATTTTACCTAGAAGGTTGGTGGTGAAAAAGCCAGGCTGAAAAGTCCTACTTATATCTAAAAGGAGCACTCAGGGAAGATGAGTCTGAAGGAAAAAAGACAATTTAGTTCTTCCCCAGGGTTTCCCTCCTGTAGGAGCTATGGGACTCACTGACACCAAAGCCTTTCCTCATGAGGATGAGACCAGGGAACAATCCCAACGCACAGTGTGATGAATTGAAAGAATTGTGAGAAATTGAGAGGATCGATGGTCTCCAGGCTGAATGAGCAGGGGCACAACACTGCTAAAATATGAAGCTTGGTATTTAATCTCTGGTTTAGAAGGTTATGTGTAGAGGAGAGAGAAAAGGCACAGCATGGGGCCATGATTTCTAAGAGCTGTGCTGATGGTGACAGCTACTGTGCACTGATGCCTGAATGGCACAGTGAACTGAATAGTGGTAGTTTTGTCATAAATAGCACATAGATATATTGGAGAAAAGTCAGATCCAACATGGCTCTTTATGGGAAAGAGGTACTTCAAAAGGCTATAGATGCTCGGTTAAGAGATCAGTAAGCATGTGGAGAGGAGTGAAATTGTTATATCATGCATCTGAATTTCCCAAAAGCTTTTGAAAAGTTTGAATACTTAAAGATCTTAAAGATATTAAGCTGTCGTGGAAGGAAAGAGAGAAAGAGAGCCTACTAATTAATAATTTTTGCTGTAAAAGCTGAGCAGTTAAAAATTGTGGCTGGTCAGTTCTTACAGTGGAGGGAGGTTCTCCCACAGGGAGAAAGTTTCAGGGCTACAGCCAGCTCTGTTCACCCTATATTCATAAAGGAACTGTAGAAGTCTGTTCATCACTATTAATGCAATGAATCTCTTTTAGTGAGGAGGCAAATGTTCAGCTGCTAAAAAAGCATTCAGAAAAATCAAGCCTAAGACTGACCTCAAAGACTTGCAGAAAGCTCTCATGGCGAAGTAATAAATGGCAGAAGAGATTCAATGTCAATAAATGCAAAGTAATGCACATGGCAAAATAATGATCCTAACTATACATATGCAATGATGGGCTCTACATTAACAATTCATGAAAGAGGTCTCAGAATAACTCTGGATAATTTCCTGGAATGTCAGCTCAATGTTCAGTAGTCAGAAAGGCAAAAAAAACAGTAGGGAATAGGAGGAAGAGAATGAAAGCAAGCAGAGCACATCACTACAGCAGAGCACAAAACCATTGTTCACCCACAGCTTTCCCAGCCACTCCATCCCAAATCAAATGGGGCAGATCCATGAGGGGAACAGAGCTGTTGGGAGGCACAGACACCACAGACACCACAGACACCACAGACCATCAGCAGCATCCTGAAGGACAACAGGTCTCTGCTTCACACTTGGGCCATCCCAGCTGCTTCTTTCTGCTTCCTGTGGCAAAGAAACTCGTCTGCTCTGTCCAAAGCAAGGGCAAAATAATTAAAACATTAAACTGCACAGCAATTTCTTATGGATTTAGTGCCCTCTGGAGCTGTGTTGTAAAAGATAAATCATCCACCAAAAATGTAAGCAATCAAGAGTCACTTTCACTTGATGAACCTGCTATTCTTTTTTTGTCCTTCATAATATTTCACGTTGAGATGGAAGAAAAAGGGGACAAAGATCAGAGAAGTTGTAACATGAATTTCAAGTTAATGGGAGAGGAGGACAAGACAGGACTAACATTTGTATGCTGCATACTTTTGAAACAGTAAGTTTCAAAACTTACTTTAAAACCTTTCCTTGTTTTAACCTACATAATGCCTAAATTATATTTTGTCACCCTTGAAGTAGTGCTGAAGTTATCTGCAAGCTATGAGTTAATTTTTTACCTTTGTTCTGACCTCCTCCTACTACAAATAGTCACAAGCTATTAGTTGACTGAGTGACAGAAAAGACATAACATAATCATAACCTGAAGTTGTTCTTTGCCAACAGTAGAATGCAAACCAGAAAGCTGATCTTGAGAAATATCTTTGATCAATGAATATGTGCTTGGACAGTCCATAAAAATTGCAACACATACAACTACATGAGATGGACCAACAAGGAAAATATCTGTTGTTGAACTCTCTAAGAGCTGTTACTGGAGATGGCAGTGTTGGTAGGAATGGTCAGTCTACACACAGATCATCATGGAACTGCCTCCAACAACATTTGAGAAAAATAAAGGCAGAGACAGAGAGGAAAAGGACTAAAATTGTCTCTGTTAAATGACAACAATTTATCTATCCTGCTCACAAATGCATTTCTTTTCACTCCCTTTCTGCCTTCTGACCACATCAGCTATTTTGATACTGAGAATAAGAGGACACTATCAGAAGGAGAGTGACCAGCAAGGAAATGATTGTGGCCCTATACTCAGCACTTATGAGGCTGTACCTCCAACCCTGTGTCCAGTTTTCAGCCCCACCCTTCAAGGAATACATTGAGGTGCTGGAACTTTTCCAGGGAAGGGCAATGGAGCTGGTGAAGGATTTGGAGAATGAGTCTTGTGAAGAGTAGCTGAGGGAGCTGGGGGTGTTTAGCCTGGAGAAAGGGAAGCTCAGGGAGGACCTTATTGCTCTCTACAAGTGCCTGGAAGGAGGCTGCAGTGAGATGGGGATCAGTCTCTTCTCCCAAATAGCAAGCAATAGGACAAGGGGCATCAGCCTCAAAAGGCTGCATCACAGGAGATTTAAATTGAGAATTAGGAAAAATTTCTTCATCAAAATTGTTGCCAAGCATTGGGATAGGCTGGCCAGGGAACTGATGGAGTCACCATCCCTGGAAGTGTTCAAAAAACACTTGGATGTGGCACTTGGTGACATGGTTTATTGGTAGATTTAGCAGTGCTGGGTTAACAGTTGGACTTGATGACCCTACAGATCTTTACCAACCTAAATGATTTTATGATTCTATGAACCATGACTTCTGCATATCTGTCAGCCTCATTTCTACAAATTAATCTTTGTTCATCCAAACAGTCTTTTTGTGCTTACCATTCCAGTAGCCCCATACTGGTGCACAGTTTCTGTGCTTACCTAGTCCACAGGTTTGCCTAACCCCTCAAGAAAAAAATTAAAGCTTGCCTTCTGGAGACTGAGCAAATAACCTGCCCTTAAATATGAGAACATTAGCACTGTATTCATTTCCACATGACATTTAAGACTGTAATCCACGCTGTGAGGAGTCTGGGGGATCCTCCTTTCCCCATGACTCATTTTACTTCCTGCTTGGCCTCTGAATCTAATTGACTCTTCTAGTTAATTTCATTTGGATTGTCATTATGATTATGACATTTAACAAGATTCCTTTTATGTTTAATACATTTAAATAGTAAATTAAAACAAGAGCTAGCCACTACTGACATTTGCAGAATGTAGGCATTTGCAGTTCTATTTTCCATATGCTATGAATTCAGAAGGTTGGAGAAGAGTTTTTGGCAGGGGAACACTACATTTTTTCAGTTTGTTTCATTTCTTATTTACTTTCTCTCTGTAAAGAACGTATGGGCAGTGCAGAAGTCTAAAGCTGAAATGACCCACATACAATTTGTTGATCTCATTAATCACTGAATTATGTGATTAGATCTATTTGATTGCAATTACAGACTCTACCTCTCTCTCATTAATCACTGCAATAAGACCATGATTTTCAAAGTTATGTGGGTGACTGACTTTCTAAAATCAGTGACAAGATTCTTTTCCTGTGTAATTTATTTTAATAACTTTGAGTCATTTTTTGTTTCCACACAATTCACATATAAACCTAATGGACACAGGGGTTTAGCTATGGCTTACTGACTCTGCACAGTTCAAGAAATCCAAGGATTTATGTGTGTGTATAGATGAGAGGCTGAACCAGAGAGAGAGAATAACTTCACAAAACGCACGTCCTGAAATTGCCTCCACTCAGGAATAACATTTTGACTACTAGATAAATTACATGGTGTTTGCACTTTTGTGGAGCAATCATGACATCCAGTGGGCATCCCCCTTATTGCAGGGCACCAGTACCTTGACTTCACTATAGGGCAGGTGATGGGTCATAAAAAGAAATACCAAGAAAATTTTCAGGGAAATAATGTTTTGTTTTGTTTTTTCCTGATTTTTTAAATTCCTTTTTGTTTCTGAATGCTTTCCAAGCATTCCGTGGATACATTTCAGATACATTTCTAATTATTAGTCTTGCTAGTTGTATTAAGTACCAAACAGTATTTCAAGACCTTAGGACGACAGCACAGAATGCTTCCTGGCATGCTGATCCATGCAAACCAGTAGTTTTGTCACAAGTTCAGAGTAAAGGGCAGCCAGGTCTGCCCAGAAACAAATCCAGCCCTCACAGGACTGTGGCAGGTGCTCCATGATATTCTAGTCTGCTGTGAGTTGGATGTATTAGCTGCAGACTGTTTGGGGTATTTCTTGTCTTTCACTAAACTACTTTGGTGAGCTCACCAGCCTTCATGCAGGGGCAAGATAAAGAAGAGGGTTTTGCCTGCTGCTTGGGACAGAGAGACACCTTCTCCATGGCAGCAAAGTTTTGTAACGTCATACATCATAATGAGGAATCCAACATATATTGTTGTTACAGAGGGATCAATTAAACCAGGTGTGGGTGCGCTGATGAATTTAAAGGCCTTTAAACCACAACTTTCTTCTTTTGTAATTTGCAGCACCATTTTATATGTGTACACATTTTTCTCTCTGCAGCTGTTGCTACATCCATCACTTCCTATTCATTTCCCACCCAAAAGTTCACAGTTGCTGTACCTGTGCCTTTGCCAGCTGTTCAGCAGCACACCAGTGCCTGTACTCTGCTCACCATTCTGTGACACATTCCTCCTCGGTGACAAACATGGACAACTCACTCCCCAGTGTTTGCATTTCCATTTTGGTCAGGGTCAGGTCTGGAGCAAAGCACCAGACTCAGCTTGAGTCCTCAAGACTGACTGGTGCCCTTTGAAGAGGCTGTCGCTGTGCTGGGTAGAGTTATCTCTTGCATAGTCATCATCAGGTTCCAGCTTTGATGCTGAAGGTAAAGAGACTGGGTACACCTCCCAGATACAGATCAAAGGGAATTCCTGGGCTCAATCCCACTGACTGCTCAGGGCTGACATTGGTTCGTTTTTCTGCCATCTGGCAGACAGTGTGACGGCACTGTACAGTTTCTCATTCAGAAGTTTATCTTCCCAACCAGTCTTAGGCAGTCCATTAAAAATATTATAGTGTAAATCCTGAAAAAAGTGCTGGGTGCACCTGGGAGGTATTAGTAGGAATCACTGAGCACTGGCTCCAGTAAAGCCCAGCAAACAAACCCGCATACAGGATGCTGTGTGTGCAAGGAGAATGACAGTGTTGACTAAAACATAAATTCAGGGTTGTCATCCTGTTAGTAACTAAGCAGCAATGGCAAGAGACACCATCCCTCCACCATTCACACTGGATTAAATGACTGTGCACCTTTCCAGCACACAGCATTACTCTAAAGCCTTTGGAAGAAAATGAGAGTAACCTTTTCTTCAGCCTGCCAAGGGACTTCGTAACCTTGTAATTATCTGGCTTTAGATAGAGGAGATATATTGTAATTGTGTACAAAAAAGGTCACAGGTTTATGCATCCTCTGACAGACTGCAGGAAGAGAACTATGGCAAAACCTCTCCAGCAGACCTTTTTAATTTATTTTTCCCAAGTATATTAAATTTTAATGTCATCTTTATGACCTGTATGTTAGAGTATTGATGAACATGTGATTAACTTATATCATTGCAGAAAGCCAAAAGTGTCAGAAGTTGTTTGGTTTTAATTGATTTTGGCTCTCTTTTCTAAAAAAATTACCAATATTTTACAAAGAAAAACAGATTGCAGCACTGAGAAGGAAGACAAACTTAGATGAACTCATATCAGTGACTGGTGTTCAATAAAAACAGAGTGTGTTTAAAAACCTACCAGCTGCCCTGTCAGCAAAGCAAAGCTGTTATTTTTGTTTTACAGACCCAGGTTTTGAGGAAGATGCACAGTACAAACAAAGCAAAAGAGGTGTCTTGCAAGAAAGGAGAATAACACAACAGAGAGACCACACCTGACACGTGGTGAGTGGGGTCATCCCAGGGAAAATATACACTATGTTCATCCCCACCAAGTTTTGGTAGGTACCCAGCACGTGGGGGTGTTAAAGAGGAGCTGGAGATGACTTGGGAGAAGTTGATGGCTCTCCAAATTCCAAGTTTCTGTTGGCATAACAAGGAGCAATGCACTGTATGCTCCTAATTTAAACTTTCTCTTCACCACGGGTGAAAGAGGCTTTGGAGATCCCCTTCTAGTTCATGGCAAAGACTCCTCTTGCCTGTTAAGACAGGGAATTCCTTATTGCCCAGGAAAGAAGCAATTCCTTCCTTTGCTAAGTGTGCCACTTGTAACTGCTTGGTGTAAACACTTTAGGATTCCTGCTGAAATGGCCCAGCCTTTTCTAGAGCACTCTTCAAAGTAGGAAATGGGCCTGCTCTCTGCTCGTGTAAGCTGTTCTGAGCATTATTCTTAGCAGATATTGACAGCAAAGGAAAAATAGCTGAAGAACACTTAGAAGGCTGTTAAATGTGTAACTGGAGCACCAAGAAACCTCAGACAGAAGATGTACCCCAGGCAGGCACAGACCAGAATCTGTTTTGTTTAGGAACAGAGGGCTCTCAGTGCAAGTCACACATGTTGGACAACTAAAGTGATGCTATCCTTCTGCAGTCCTATTTTAAACCCTCTCATGCCACCTGTGCAATTGATGTACGTCCTGAAAAGAGCAGAAAGTAGAAGTAGAAGAAACTTTGCTCAGTTACTTGTACTGGATAACTGAGGCCTAAGGAGATATTTCATTTCAGTTAACAATCTGTAACTAAGAGCTATTAAAACTTCTGAATGCTGATTCTTTTGCTTTTTCTGGAAGCCAGAGCCTCAGATGCTGACACTTTAGGATTTGTTACAAGATTAAATTAGGATGAAAATCTGCAGTTCTAGTTTTGCTTCTAACAGAAATGTATTCTTCTACGAAATGTGCTATCTGTGGAGCAACATCCCTCTCCATCCTCCTCCTGCACAGCCCTGCCCTGTTTACCTCTTCCCAGGTGGGAGACACGATGGGCCACAGCTCTCCGTTTGCTGCCCTGCAGCCCCCAGAGCACAGAAGGAATATGTTCTTAATATGCTTTCCTCATCCTTTGCAGGTATGTTTAAATTACTTTTAAACAGGTTGAAACAGTCATTGATCTTCATGAACATGTTGAAGCCCAAGTCTTTGCAAGCAGCCTCTGAGTGCTCACAGTGTGGGACAGCTTCACCCCTCTCCCACTTCTGAAGCTGGAGAGGAGCATCAGCCCCTGGTGGAGAGCTGGGCAACTTGGGTGACATGATTAACTCTGAGGGCCACAGAGAGAAACAGGGCTGGACTTAGGGAAAAAGTGAGCAAGGGCAGAAAAATAACCTGTGAATAAAAAAATCTAATTGCACAACTCAGCCCAGGCTTGTCATGTCTCTTTTGTCCTCCGCTCCCCTCAACACTATTTCTCTAAGAATGAGTTTTCAAACACCTTTTATGTGCCTTCAGCAACTTTTTTGTGCTGGGGAAGGTAAGAGAGTAAAATGTGCCAAACAGCACAATTGCCTCTCAGGTAAATGTACCCTTTTATATTGGAACTAGATTATCTTTAGGGTCCCTCCCAACCCAAGCCATTTGATAAATCAGGAACAAAATGGCAGCTTCTTTCCCCTTCTCTTCTACTCTTAAAAATAAAATTTAAAAAGAAAGAAAAAAAACCACTACATTAAATGTAGTGGGAGTTACAGTGGAGGTGCTTCTTCCCTCTTGTAAAGGCTGTAAAAGTCCTTTTGCCATGTTTGCTATCTGTGTAGTGAGGATTTATGGAGATAGTTGTGGAGAGGTAGGAAAGGAGGGTAAGGGTGTTTAAACAACATGTAAAAGGCATCTTCACTTGCTTGCAAAACCTGCTGCATATCCTCATACTTTTGTCCATCCAGCTGCCTCTCCCAGGCTCCAGAGATAAATTAGGGTTTAAATATACTTGCAGCAGACAGCCTAGTGTGCCCCCATGTGGCTAGCACAGGTTCTTCCCGGGGGGACATTTTTCTTTATTTCAAAAAAAAAAAAAAGGTGGGGTTTTTTCCAAACCTTTTTTCCCGGTTGGGGGTGTTCGGGCGCCCCCCTTTTTCCCTGGGGGGGGGGTGGGGGCCGGCCCCCCCGGGGCCCTTTTTTTTTTTTTTTTTTAAAGGAAATAAAAACCAATCCCCCCCCTTCCCCTCTCCCCTTTCTTTTTTGGGGGGTTTGGTCCTCCCCCCCCCCCCCCCCCCCCCCCATGCTCTGACTGCCATGTTCTGACTTTGTGGGCAGAGATCCTTGCTCCTTTGCAAGGTCTGTGCTGCAGGCATTAGCAGATGTTCCTCAGCCAGCATCAGCTATTTCCCACACAGCTCACAGAGATTTAGATAAGAAAATCAGACCACACATTTCAAGCTCCAAAGTACCCTTGGTCAAGGGGCAAACTGATCCCTATGTAATTTAGGGAGTGTGAATATAGCACACAAGAAAGAGGTTCTCAGGAACATCTGGTTAGAAAGCATAAGAGTTGGTGAGAGCCTAGCACAAAAGAAATTGATTGAGTGGTTAAGATGGTCCACATTTCCTTTTGTGTCTAATCACTAATCAGAAGGAAATTTCTCCAGCACAATTTTCTCAGTGGTTAGAAAAAACAAGACTGAGAAGCGATCATGACAGGGACAGGAAAAAAATGTATTATACCTCAAATTGGTCTGGTTACAGCAAGAGAATTGGGCTTCTTCCTTCATTTCCGTCTCCAAAACAATCTGGTCATTTCAGAAGAGATAATTTTCCTTTCAATTATACCCTTAAGCTGGTGAAAAAATGTAAAGTTAATGCCTGAAAATGGAAGATGTTACACAGGCCATTTGAGGGGGTGGGAAGGTGAAGGGCATGAAAAACAGGAGAACACTGTCTTTGGTCTCTGCCAAAGTTCGCTGCTTGTTGCTGGTTTTGGAGCCTCTGGGAGTTTGCTTTTCTGGCTTTATAGCCTAAACTGAACTGTGAAAAGTAAATTCTTTAAAGTTGTAGCTCCTCTGTTAAAACCATTCACTTTAAAGTCTCTTTCTCACATATAAAGTCCTAATTTTTTTCATGAGATTCTTTATTTAAAAATAAGCAAACTGTATGTGAAATATAGTTTTGGTTCTGACTTTAAGCCTTTAAAATGCAAACCAATTCTGCTAAGGTCTTCTCTGTTAAAATATGGAAAGGGTTTCTACTTTTTTCCAACAATTTAATAAAAGTTTCTCCACCCTGCTGGGTGCATTTGGAAGTAAAAAAGAAATTATATAGAATATATTATTGATCATTCCTGGTGGAACAACAGCAATGATAAATCATATGGAATTGCACAGTTCATTAGACATTGACAGGGTGAGGTGCTGCCCTTCTGGAACATGTGGTGCAGACAGCATGCAGGTGCATTATAAAATGCCCTATTTTTATTTAACTCTTCAGAGGCCCCTAAAACCCAAAGGAATTGCTTTCAGAAAAATTTCACTTTCTTTTTTGATTAGTGGAATATACATTGAAGATTAGGGGAAGCTTTGCTTTCACAGGGAGTCCAGTGGAAAGCCAACAGTTTGCATTTCTGGGAAAACCAAATTGTCTTGTATCTAAAATCTGATTTCCTTCACAAATAAATCCCATCTCTACCAAAGCCTTCAAAGAAACAATAGCGAAATTTTGAAATTCAAAATCTGAATTGAAAATGGACAGTCAATGTTGGCTGTAATTATTTATACATCTGATGATGTCGTTGTCAGCAATACTGATGTTGTACTGATGTTATTGGTACTTGCTTTTCCTGCCACTACACGAACAGTAGAAGCAGCAGAGGCTCCCATACATCACTGCAGCCTGTGACGCCCACAAACGGATTTATCAGCTCTCATTAGTTGCTAGGTAACAGTGCCTTGACCTTAGTGTCTCTCCAGCCGAAGAGGGGCAGGGATGTGGAGATGTTTCCCATGTGTGCTGCGTGGCCAGACACACATTGTCACCACATCTGCTGCTGGCCAAGCTGCACAGCTCATCCCCCTGCAAGCTGCACTATACTGCTAAAGAAATTAGAAAACAGGATGACTCTTCACCTCATGGCATTTCTTACAGTTTCTCTCAACACATCTTGTGTTTCTCTGCATCAGATTGGATGAGACACAGGCATGATTCCCAAGAGCAGTTGCAAGGCTCCAGAAGCAGTAGAGTCAATCTTTCTGTTAGTTTCTGTATATAAATTACTATGGTTCCAATTACACAGTTGCTGCTACTGATGTACACCATCCAATCCTTCAAGATCCCAACCAATACTGTAGAGATCATAAATATAGGTGGAAAATGGTCTCTGCTGGCACATTTACATCACAAACAGAGGAAACCTGTAAAAGGTGAAGGGAATGGAGTGAGATCCTCATTTAATTGGGTCAAGAGCAGGCAGTGAGACACAATGAAATGAAGAGACTTGTGTGCAATCTAAGGAAAGCAAAGCCAAAAACTCAGTTTCTGCTTTGTTACTTCTCTGTAGTCCAGAGGGAACATTCATGGTTGCCACCACTTGACCCAGAAGCTGCTTTTTCTCATGGAGATTTTTACATGCGTTGCATGCAGTCCTTGGAGTAGGACCTAGGAATGGTGTAATGGATTCTGTTTGTTTCAGTTAAAGCCGCAGAAATTCTTGGGGAAATGAATTGGTTTTTTCAGGATTAACGCCCAATCTGCTGTATTAAAAACATACAGACTTTTATTAGAATGAAGACAGACATTAAAATTCAGCAAACAGATAACAACATCTAAAACTACTGCTTTACTTTTTTTTTATTAGACTAAACAGACTTTAATTCAATAGTGACATCAAGATGTCATTAAAATTGCATCAGGAAATTAATGGAGGAACATTAATAATAGGTTAAACCACCAATTAGTCAAATCACCAAATTAATGCAGCAGGAGATTGAATCATGAGATTAAAATAACAAAGAATCTTTACTTGCCAATTCTTCAGACTGAAGGGAAGTAGCATGTTTGCTTTAGCTTAAACCCACAGCTAGAAGATTTGCCCAAGGCAATAAAAGTAATTAATTTGGTCTCAAGGAGTTACAGAAATCAAATTGTGGTTTATTTTGAGTGATGATTTAGTGCTAACTCAAGAGTTTTTCTTAAAGCTCCCACTGCCATGATGACAAATATCTCCTTTTCTTACCCACATTCTCAAGATGTAGATTTACCAGCTTATTTAAAATGAAAAAGCTTGATGGAAGTAAATAAATATTTTAAACTTTGCATCATTTTTGCTAACCCAGGAAAATATCTCAGTGAAATAAGCCATGCTAAATACAAGATTTGTTTTTGAACACCTTCTTTCTGTGCACTTTACACAAGGACATTCAACCTGTGCCCTAACTGCAAAAGACACATTTCTTTTGAAAACCAGTATAGAAAAAGAAAAGGAAAAAAAGAGAAAACATGATTGGTTGAAACTATTCTGTTCTGCACCAAGGGGAAACACTGCTCACAACTTGCAGTTAAAAGGACCTAAAGAAGAAACACTTGGGCCTGAAGCACTTTGTCACAGAGGATCTTTCTGGACAGCAAGAGTCCACTCAAACTGCTGAGTGTCAACAGCTCCCTCGTGCTCTGCTCCCTCAAGTGTCATAGATGTCCCTGCACATGCCAGCCCAAGAGACTCTGTGGGCTTTGTACTTTGTCCCCCCTTTGTTGCTGTGCCAGTCTTTGCAAGCAGTCAGTCAGGGCTGTGCAGGGGCTGCAAACAGCACAGCCTGAACAGGCTTCTGTCCCCAGCCCAACAAAAAACACCTGCTGAAGGTGCCTGCTGCTGGAAATACCTGCCCTTGCAGTTCCAGGCAATAAATCAGTTTCCCAGGAAACAAAATTGAAGGGACAATCCTCTGACCCTGCTCTGAAGTATTGGCAAGAAGATGCCTTATTGCCCCAGTCTCTGGCAGCTTATGTGTGTCACACGAGTGGCTGAGACCACGGAGGCATTCCTAAAATAGCAAAACTTTTCCAAGACTTGAATCTGTCATTCCTGAGCCCAAAAACCAGGGAACTGGGAAATGTAATCATATTTGTGGAAATAGTTCTATCTGGCTTCCAGTCACTTGCCCTAAGAAGTGAAAACATCTTTGGTATAAATAGCAGGTGGAGGTTTCTGGAGAGCAAGTTTCAGCAAACCATGCCAGGAGAGCAATAGCTAAACTGAAGTATTTATTAAACTGTATTCTCAGAACAGCCATTTCTGGAGTGTACCCACCATCTGCAGCAGTCATACTGAATTTCAGAAGGGATTATGAGGATAATATCTGATTCACCATTTTCATATAACTCCTTTTGGTTTTCCTTCTTTCTGCAGGCAGGATCACTTGCTGAGTCTTCTTGTATCTATTTTGCAAACTGCCAGCAGTTTTTAATCACTGACAATACAAACCACAAGGAGCACAATTGCTCTAGAAAGAAGGAAGTTTCCAGGGTGGGTTTGTTTGTTTTCTTTCTATAGGTCAGATATACTTTAGATCTTGGTAATCCATTGGCAAGTGATTAAATAAATTGATAGAGAACAAATGCTCCATTGCTGTATGGAACTGTTTACTAATGGGACTTTTAAGATGCTGGAAAACTTTACCTCAATGGACATAGATGAAACTCAACAGATTTGATTTAGAGAAGAGAGAGCAAAACAGGAGAAAGGTTTAAATCTTTTTGGTGTGCTTAAAAATAAGGATAAAAGTCTAGCTCATTATCTCCTTAATATAAAAGTCTGGGAAAACAAAAAGCTAGACTGGGGAAATTAAATCCTGCTAGCTCTCTTTTTTTGTTTTTTAGATGTCCTAACAATAATGCAGCAGGGTGAAAAGATCAGGACCACTTTATACACATTGTGCTAATTACTGCAAGTACTTAAAGTTGTAATTAGCTTATTATACTGCAGAGAACCTAACATGGCATGTCTTTCAAAAAATTTCTCTCCAGATCATTAGTGAGAAAGCTAACAACATCTGCTTCAAATAAAATCAACCAATTAGCACAGGCAACTTCGCATAGTTTGCAATCAGAGAATTATATTGCGCCAAGTGCTAATTTCAATGTGAATTCTATCTCCTTCTTATATCCCACGCTTATCTGCCAGCACAGCTGGTGTTTAACACCACTGACTTCAGTGAAGTCTCCAAAAACTTATGTTAATTTGAAGTAACCTAATCAGAAGTGTGCAATACAGACTGGGCTTGATCTCAGCTTAATTAAAACTGACCTTGTCATTTCACTGCATATAAAACAGCAGAATCTTACCATTTATCACTCAGCTATGATAAATATGCAGCTTATGTGAGAACCAAGGAAGACAAGCACTGTACCAAAGGAGCTATTTTCAGATATCAAAGCTTGGTTTTAACACACTGTAAAATGCCACTCGCCTGTGGCTGCCAGTAAATAATTCAAATAGTTCAGAAACCCCAAAGCAAGCTCCAAAACCTCCTTCCAAAATTACCAAACAGGGCACCACTGCCAGGCTTTCTCATTTTGATGCTATCAGAATCACACATCAAAAGCTGGCTATTGTCACTGAAAGTGGACGTGAAACACAGCTTGATTTTTAAAATCAAGTTTGTCCTTGTTCCGTTTTAATGTTACAGTTTCCCAAGCAAATGAGGTGAAAGAGATGAACTGGAAAATAAAATTTTTTAAAAAAAGGGTTTTGGCAGAGTTCAACATAGCAAAACACAGCAATCAGAAACTAATTTGAAATTGCTTTTTTTTATTTCGCTTTATATTTTAAATCAAATACTGACAATTTGGTTTACTTGAGTGTGTTTATCACTTATGTTTGCTCTCAGGTGTACGTGGTTTCCAGGATCAGATTTTAGGCATCCAAGACTATGGTTTCCTATGGAGTTAACACTGGGGAGCAAGTTTACACCGTGTGTTCTGACTCACTCTCAAAAGGACTCTACCCCTCATGTCTCGCCCCTCGGATGTCTGATGTTACTTTATTCCCCTGGGATCATCCCAGCAGATTCCTGCACTGATGCTCCCATGGGTCCCAGATCTGAGCCTGCACACAGACACAACTACAGGGCCAGCTTCTGGCAGAGGCTTAGCTTATACCAGTGAAAAATCTAAGCTGCTTTGTCACATTGGCTGATACTCACTCACAGAACAGAAAAAGTACTAATGGAAGCACTTTTCCTGTCAGGGTAACTGCATCACACATGACAGCTTCCCTCAGTGGAACAGTAGTGACCAGCCACGTGTGCAGGCGTATCCTACTGCAAATGCAAGGTAAATTACCCTAATCCAAATCTTTCATTATACTGCTGGCAGTACAGCTGACCTCATGTTTACTGAGGGCAAAGTAAGCACAGCCAGCTCCCAAAGCTCACTTGAAAGTCATTTGATCCAAAGCAGACGTCTTCAGCATGTGCTGCAGGTGTCCACAGGAGCAGGGAGTGGGGAGGAGAAAGCATGACCTGAGCACCATTCATCTTAAAGCAGATACCTAAAACCAGCAGATAAACTGAGCTCCAAAAATGCCTTGGCTGTGCAGCTGGAGCTCAGTGCGACTGACTCAGATATGTCCACACATGCTGCAGATGGCAAGGTGGGGCGAGATGCACCGAGACCTTATGCTCAAGCAGCTTGTCCTGCCTGCCCCCAGCAACATCGAGCAGTTGCCAGAAACAAGCAGACAAGCCGACACACATCCCCCTTAATCCTAACTTCAGTGGCTCTGGCAGGAAGGTTCCCAATTAGATCTGGTCTGTTTTTGTAATTATTGTGGTCCAGTCTCACCTGTTTATAAACTGCTCTCCCTGTACCATGTTCTTGGTTATTTCCTGATTAGTTGTTCGTGTAAATGCAGTTTCTTCTGGTGGTAGGTATTCAGATTTTTATTTCAGATGGGCTTTTTCTGGTATTTCATCATGACCACAGTCAGCCTTTTCTCCTCCTTTCTCACATCCTGTTGTTTTTGAAATTGCTGCTTTAACATGGAACAAAGGCAAGCAGCCTAAGTGACTATGCAAGGATAGGGACAACCGTGTGTGAACAACCTTGTCAAATGCAGCAACAGGAATAAATAATGAATAATAATCAGGCTGAAGATACTGTAGTTCCTCTTGGCAGCATCCCAATGTTTCCTGCTTATCCTTCTGTCTCCAAGACCTTGTGAGTCTGTATGCATACTAATGCAAATGTATATTGGTGTGTGAATATATGCACATTTAGGAAACAGGTATAAATCTAATAGAACATGTATCTGTTCTTGTACATGTAAATTTATCATCCTCAGTATTCAATCCATAATAAAAGCTCCCTCCAGAACAATGACTCACATGAAGCAATTGAAAACATATCCAACAGTTCTTTTGAGTGAGGCTGCATATTACACAGACAAGTCAAGAAGGTAACAGTTTATGACAAAACATAAATTAAATTAAATTTATCATCATGGACTCATTGTTAGGACTGGATCACTTAGAGAATAAAGCCAAAAAAATTCCTCCCAAGTTAGACTTCACTAAATACTGTAGGTGGCAAGATAAAAGCAGAGAAACCTGGAAATCTACTTCTAATAAAGACTCAGTAAATACTTTCACAAGTTAAGCAATAATAGAAGCTCTGAAAGTTACTTAATATGGCATACTGAAATATTAAATCTACATCCTAGTCAAGCCTTTTTATAAGGTCTGCCTGGTACAAGCTCTGTATGAAAGGGCTGTGAAGCTCAGTGCTCCCAGATTTAGCTGGTTTTTAAGAAAGCCCTACTAATTAAGGTAGAAAGATGGCTGGAGGTAAAATTATAGGAAACTGAGAGGTTATATTCACATCCTAACAGAAGTTATAACAGCACAGAAATTACAGGGTAAAATACAGCTGCTGCTCCCTGGGTGGAATGCAGTTGGCATGCTGGAAACTCATCCCATAGTGATTCCATGTACACACAGTCTGCAACAATAGCACCTGCTAAGGGGGATGGAATGGAGGGTGGAGAGGAGCAGAGACCCCACAGAGAGGCTCTGTTGGAATCCTCACAGGGAGGGAAACTCTGTTGTGCTTTGATAAACCCCATAACACCTGTCAGCCAGGGGAGAGAGGAGGAGATGTTGCCAAGCCAGTAGCTGCAGTGAAATCACTCTCCTCAGATGAACTTGGTTCATTATAGCCTAATTTTAATATTAGCACACACCTCCATCCCAAAGGTAACCCATCCAAGGTACAACCACCTCTCACTGGGCATCTACCCTACATTTTACTGATTATACCTTTAAGAGAAAAGCAAGTTACACCAATAAGTAACCAAGGTATGCATGACTGGAGTGACTCAAGCTCCACCTAAACCTAAAGAAAGAATATCAAACTGCATAGAGAATTGGGAGAAGTCAAGGAAGGCTCCATGGTAATTGCTGAGATCCATCAATGAGCTAAACCTGTCTCCTCCCCCATAGGGACTCCTATAGGGTAAGAACCACACTCTGTGTCTGCTGAATGCTTTTATTGGGGATTGGAGCTTGTCTGTGAATTGCTCTGAATACATTTTTGCAGTCAAATACTATCACCAACAGTCCTCAAACCTTCACCTGTCACAATTTTCTATTGATGAAGAGTGTTATTCCATACCCATGAGAGTGAGTCCTTCACAGGCACTGGCAGTCACCAGCAGCAGGGAACACACTCGAATAACGTGGAAGAGCTGTTGAGGGTTCTCCCTTATGCTGTTGGTGTGTGTCCTTCTGCTTCCTTTACACTACACAATAAGAGGTTTGAACTAGAGAAGCCCAAAGGTGTTTGCTATGATTTACTTCCCTTCACAGGACCATATAAAACGTAGTCCTACACCTAGCCCAGAGGCTATTGTTAAAAACTGAAGAAAAATTACTGTGATTGGGTAAGAGAATAGTTTTAAAGTTAAATATATTTTAGCTCAAGTCAACATCTCAGACCACTATTGGGGAAAAAATTGTCATTTCAAAGCTTTTTATAGGCTGCTAGCTATTAGTGGTTATGCATGACTTCTTCAGGAATGGCTGTATGGCTGGTTTGCAGGAATAGGGCACAATTAGGCAAGGTTGTACTCTAGGCTAGGTAACAACGTTAAGGGGGAGAGAAGCTTAAGAAGTGGCATGGATAAAAACATGAAGACGTGAATGGGAGAAATAGAAAATAAGATTTTTCTGAAGGAAGTCAGAGTGGAGCAATGAGGGAAAGAGATGATGGAATGGAGTGGTAGGACATAAAAGTGGAGATGGAAAAACAGTAGTATCTTGGAAGGAGGTGAGGCATAATAATTTACTACTCACAGAAAAAAGAACAGCTAAGGCAATTCTTGTGGTTCAAAGGGCAGAAAATTAACAAAATTAACCACTCAAATAAAACACCTACAGATTTACAATTAACTTTCTCACATCATCCACAACTATGACTTCTATCTCAGTGAGACTGTACACAGCAGAAGATATGTTAACAGAAACGCAAGCAAATTTTGCATTATTCTCTTCAATTGTAATTGCCTTACATGAAGACTCAGCCATCATCCAGTTACTGGAACAAATCAGGACACTGGACCAGAGAAGTGGAAAATAACTTAAGGATCATGTGAGAACTGACCCTGGAATGGGATGAAAGTCATGAGCACAGAGGTCTCTTTCTGACAAGAATACGAAGAGACATATGACTGAGAGAGTAAAATTCAGGCCAACCCTCCGAAGGTGACAACACCACACTCATCTAACTCTTGAGCGTCCTGTTCTTCCTCTCCCCATAACTGCAGACTCTAGTAAGTCAAGAGATTTGGCTGGATTCAGATAAAAGGAAACATAATCATCCTGGTGACACTGGTGTAGTTGCCTCACCTCATGTCTCTTAGTTTCTTCCTTCACATGCAGAAGAGAGGAATGGCATCTTGATAAATGCATTGTTTTTTACTGTTTTGAATGTGTACTGGAAGAAATTGTTGTTAATCATACCTGTAATGATTATAGACCTATTAATCCACATATTTCAAAAGATTAAAAATTACATGTCCCATTTCCAAAGAAAAATACAGTTGATATCCAAATAAATCTATATTTATGGTTTTATATAAATGTATATGTAGATTAAAGATTATATATTCAGTGTATTTCTGGTAGGTATGAACATCCTTTTCCTGCTTTTTAGCAAGTGTGGGCTCTGCAGGTCTACATATCACATCCTTGAAGAGTGCAGAACACAAAAAGAGTCCCAAGCAACACTGCCATACTACAAAAAAAAAAAACCAACAGTTCACCACTATATCTCCTCAGTAACAAGAACACCATAAGGCTCATAGTGCTGTTCAGGAGTTACTTAGTGTGCTAAATGCTGTGAGTTCATCAGACTTATTTTTATCTGCATTTATTTGACATGTATTAGGTTCCAGTTTAATCTTGTCATGTGCTTATGAGCCATATGTTTTTGTTTATACAGATTAATTAATATGTAATAGCTTATATTTCATTTATTTGCTTTTAATTTCTGCATCCATATTTCATTTTTCAGCTATGTGCAATCCAGGCTGCCCACATTTTCAAAGAAAGTTTCTCACTCTCTCCCTCTTCTAGAGAGTTCTTACCTTTTTACTCCGTGATTGAATTCAAGTGGCTCTAGTGCCTTGCAATAACACAAAATTGGACTGGCAGTGCTCACAGCTCTACAGCAATGCATCATTGACATTCAGGTATCATGGCAAAGTGAAAAGCTTGATGGAAATCATCAGACCTATCAGTTCTGAGTTCAATAATGCGACATGAAACTGTTCTTCAATATGCTGTTGGAGTCTATGTAAAAAACTGATGGGAGAAGTCTAAACCCATAGAGTCTATTCATATAAATACAACCCAGCACAAGTTGAGCTCTAGTACATAACTATTAAAATTGAGCTTCACTCAGTTGCTGGCACATGCTCGAGGATTTTTAAAAGTACAAAGGCAATTCACCAAATTATATACCGACTGACAGCTGACTTTCTTGAATTATTCAAAAGCAAAAGCTTTTGGTAATCAATGCATCAAGCTGAACGCAGTTAAAAAGTAAAGGGCAGAAGTTGCAAGATTTAAAATGTATGTAACCTGAAAGTGTATTGCCCCTGTGCCAGACCAATAATTCTTGATACAAAAAGTTGTAAGTTAGTGTCAGAGCTGAGGGCATCTGTGCAACTTCCAGGGCCAGCCTGAAGATGGGCAGAGTGGTCAGGGGAGCTGTATATTCTTCCTCAACTTTAGCCTGACTTTCCTTTACCTACCTTTAATTTTGTTTTTAAGAAATCAGTCTCAATAATATTATTTCTCCTCCTAAATTCACAGATGTTCAGTTTTACCCTTCAAGTTCTGGCACAGGAGTTCTCTTTTCAAAAGCCATAATATTCTAAGGCAAAATTGTTCAGTTAAGAGATATTCAAGCTGAGTCCCCTGCAAAAGAATGTAACATCTTGGCTTTCAGTCATACTGCATGAGGACTGCTACAAGAAAGATTGTACTTTAGCAGCACAGAATGTTTATTGATACAATTTCATATCAAAAAAGAAAAAGCAATTATCATTGCCCTATAATTATAGTAAGACAGTTTTGAGTATGATGCTATGTAGCATTTGAGAAGAGTTTTATTTCCATCTGGCTACTGCTTTGCCCCCCATTTCAAAGCCTCTCTAATGTTTCATGTAAAACCAATTCATGACATTTTAACCAGCCTGTGCCATTACTAAAACATAATTTCATCCACAGTGTATGTTTACAAATTAGGTGAGGGGTGGGACCCTACAGTGATTCAATTTGAAGCTTTACCCCTCTGAGACAGAAAGCAATAGGCAAAGAAGCACCACTCAGAGCAACATATGAACACCATACAGTGGGGATTTATTTTAAGATTTTTTCCTTTTTCTGAAAGTACTGTTACTACCATACTCACCAAGTAAATACCTTCAACATTGGGTATAGTGCCATTCATTGTAAAATTATTAAAATGTCTCCATTATAAATAACTGCACATAAAATCAGAAGATAACTTTCTTAGGTTTAAAAAGCATTCATCCTAACCCTTTATTTTTTATCACTGTAATGGAATTGAGATCCATTTTCTTTTGTATGTGGATTTTGTGTTCTCACTGTCCTGTGATTCACCTGCTTCTTGTCACTGCAACGAGTAAAACAAGAGCTGTGCTAGGAGGATGAGGCAGAGTTCCTAGACGGGACCAAGCTTTTACAAACACACAGCAACCCTTAAAATGCCAGCTCTCTCTGCAGTGACATCCTGTCTGCAGTGACAACTACTGCTGCCATTCTCATTCAGTACCAGCTGTGAGGCTGCCAACAGGTATCCTGCGCCAAGGTTTCCTTTCATCTATTGTTGCTTAATGGGAACAAGAATTATTATAAAGGATCTGCCAACATGATAAAATGCTACAATTATTTTAACAGAGTAATTCCTATAGGCACTTTAGTGAGGGAAGCAAGGGAACCATTCTCCAGAAAAGCTAACCTCGGTACATCATTTACATTTTTATTTTCTGTCATTGTTTTAATGATTAAAGAGAAATAGAAATATGAAAATACTAGATTTCTCTAGAAAATAAGAATAAATTTACCACTGTGAAGACCAGCCCAAATATAATGTTTCATGTTTCTCCTTGCTTCATTTGTTTTAGAACTTTTCTTTTCCATGAGTTATTTTCCTCATTCTGAGGAGTAAAGATCATGTTCAGGAAAATACCTAAAATATCCCAAATTTTGGCAATACACAAATACAAAGTTTGCCAGGGTTCTTTCTCCCTTCATGATGATCAGGTATACTAAGTATAACCTTAATAAAACCTGTTAGGGTGTGCCAAACCTAGTAGACCAAAAGAGGCAAGGCTGCTGCATCTCCATGCGTCCACATTCAGCCAGGAAATAGCACAGCCATGTACTCCCAGCAGGTATACAGCACATATGCATGTAAAAATCCAACAAGCCACACACACATGAAATGGGTTCTCAGGCCATGCTCAGACCACACAGTCTGAATCCTAGAATTTGTCTTGGAGCCTCTGATCCCTCTAGAAGTCAACTCTCAGCTCCTCTGTTCACTCTCACATATGGCTTAGTCTTATGGCTGCTTAAATATTTGGCCACCAGTGAGACTGGTGACATTTCCTAGTGATCAACCCTCCCATGCCCCATGTGCCTGCATCCCACTCCATTTGCTGGGGCAGACCTACATGCACACATGCACACAAAATAAAGAGTTCCTCACCCTCAAAAATAGGAATGGAATTTGGTTAGACCAGGAGCCAGGCATGACCAGCAATCTTTTTACAAGGAGCCAGCCTTTTACCCCTCCCTTTTCACAAATTCTTTTCCTCCCCAAATCACCTAGAAATTCCTCTCCAAAACACCCTGTAAAAATCTTGTGCAGTCCCAAAGTATGTTTCATGGCTTCTCATAATGTTTCACATTCTCAAAGTCTATCCCTGCTGTCCAAAATGTGATCCCAAGACTCTTTCCTCTGAGTCATTGTGATGGGTGTCACTCTCAGACCACAGGACTGGTCACTGTCCCATAGCAGCTGGGGGAGGGGTTAGAAGGGTATTATTAAGGTTCCACATTGCCACTGTTCATCTGTACTCCTAAGTCTGTGTGGGGATGAACTTTTTTTTACCATTACCCAACAAAACCTATTGCCATGTCATCAGAACACATAACCTGGGATAAGCAACAAGAGAGAATAAATGCTGCAGGCTGAGACAGAAAAGATGTTCAATGCTGCCAGCTGTGTGATGAGCCTGTATCGATCCTACAGAAAGTACATCCATTATACAAGATGCAGTTGGCTCCATGCTGATAAGTCATTGAGGAGAAGGCAATGATATACAAGAATCAATGCTGCCCTCTCTCTCTTTTTCCCGCATGATAGCACAACAGTTTGAGGCTTTCCCACACCAACTCAGCTCTCCTTCATCCTCCCACCTTCACTTCCTAGGAATATTTTTCCTCATGCACAATGCTCATCTTGTTTTTTATTTTTACTTTTCCCATGCCCTTTTTAAGTTACATGCTTCAATTTGGCCTCATCTGGGAGCCAATAACTCTACATTACTGTACCTTCCCTGACTGTTAGCTGCCCCTCTCTAATCTCCAGGAAGTTTGGTTTGTTTTTTTTTTATTTGTACTGCAAAATCATGTGCACACTTGGACTTGCCTATGGTATGTTTGGCTCTGTATCTAAATGCTATCAACTTGCACCTGTTGGCCTCTACTTTAGGAAAAGAAATCATTATAAATATTTATGGCAAAGGTGATTGCTTCAGGGTTTGCAGAACTGGTAGGACTGAAATGATCTTGACTTGTCTTGACTGAAATGGTCAAACTTTAGAGAACAGGTAAGAATTTCAAGGTGTCTAGGGAAGGTGTAACAGTTAGAATAGAAGATGAAATCAGAATCCAGATTTTTGTTCAAAGTGAGTGATGTAACTTGCTGACTAGGTCATTGTGCACTGGTCACCATGACCCTTTCCTACTAATGAAACCATGCACACATCCACTTTCACCAAAAATTCAGACACTATGTCACACAGTGAGAGAACCAGAGCACTGCTGATTCAAATGAGTAGAAAATTTATAGCATCTGCTACATATGGTCTTCCCCAATCATGTTATGGGTGTCTGAGTGTTCACATGGCAGACACGAAGCAAACTCTGCTCTTACATCTACCAACAGTCCTCTACAATTCCGAAAGATAAGTTCATATAATCATATCCAGACAGTGGATGGAAGCAGGTTGATTGTGAAATGGACATCATCTTGTCATGAAGACTATGACAACAGCATCCCAGAGACAGACTTGACAATATCCTAATGAGATGTTATTCTCTTGTGAAAAAGAACCCCTGAGTTTTCCTTGGGATGCCATATTTTTAAAGCTCTTTCTCCACATTTTCCCCCTTTGTGAAAACTTACTTTCTAACCAAGTAAAAATCAAAAAACTTTGATCAAGGCACAAGTTTAAAAATTCCTAAAGCAGGTCTTTCTTCATTTGTGAGCCTTAATTCCTTTTAAAACTACCCAGTGTTTCTCTCCCTTAAAACAACTTCACTCCTCTTAAACAATATGTTTGGGGAGACAGGACACACAGAGCTGACATTGTGTTCTCAGAACAGGCAGCAATATAGACAGGCTTTGGTGCTGAGAAATTTTGCTTTGGTGCTTTGGTGCTTTGGTGGCTGAGAAAATTATTCCCACTCCATGCTCATTCTTTCATTAGTTTCCCTTCTGTGCCTGCCAACAACATTGCCAATTAGTGCTAATCATGGTGTGGACACCTGTCCACAGGAAAGGAGGTTGAGAACAATTACACAGTCATTTTCCAAAGTACATGAAGCAGCTGTCAAACAGTAATGACTTTCAGTCACTACTGGCTTTGGCTGTATTGCAACAGGTGGCCAAAAGGTAAAATAACATTAATACCATTATATGCTTTCTCCGTTGCTCTAGCCTGGGTTTTCTTTCTTCCTTTACATTCCACAGCATTTAAGCTTGCAGAGCAGTGACAGCTATAATGTCTATGAATGGATATCACATGCTCTTCTACTGAGTGTAAGAACTTTTAAAATATAAAGAATTTTCTATTTCTCTATACTTCAAGAAGATGATGTGACAGAGATTTAAGCACAGGGAGTTTTAAAATTGAAATCAGAAGTTGTAGATTGGAATTCTCTGAGTTTCAAATGAGCTGAACTTCCATATCTCTACAGTTATGCATCATCTAACATGTTCCTAGAATCCTCTTTGTATGGACATGTTCCAGTGAGCTCAGGTGGTGCTGTTTGTGCCAAAACCTCTGCAAATCAGGAATGAAAATCACTTCAAACTTAGGAAGAGAAAATACAGACTGTGCAAGTTGTGGCCAAATGTGAAAATCATGGTTTAACAATTTTCTCATCATTGTAAAGGAACTGTCTGACGGAAACTGAAAATGCATTTCTCCATAACAGCACATCACAAGTTGCACATTTGAAGTGCCCCACCTCTTCTTGCAGTCCTTTGCCTCAATTGCTATACTTCATTTGACACTGACAACTCCCACAGACAACCACTTCCTCAACACACTTGATTCATTGTCAGGACAGCTCTGTGATATCTATCATATGGGCAGAGAGCCTCAGGAAAGATAACATGCGAGAACAGTAGGAGAAATTAAACTTGTTCAGAAAGATTTCTTGTAGCCTATGGTAACTCCTCAGTACCTGTCCTTGCTAAGTTACTGTTCTTTCCACAGACTCCGCATGTGATTTCCCACACTTCTTTTAAAAGTGAAATG
Organism: Entomyzon cyanotis; assembly: GCA_024500445.1. Lineage (NCBI taxonomy): Eukaryota > Metazoa > Chordata > Aves > Passeriformes > Meliphagidae > Entomyzon > Entomyzon cyanotis. The sequence continues at coordinate 12,325,107 of JAKEPQ010001016.1, forward strand.
CAAAGCTGCCTCTGTAGAAATCTGAAGGGAGTCACTCAGTGATCAGCAGCAGGTTCGAAGTTATTAGCTGCACTGCACAGATCTCTCAAAATTCAAGTAATAGTGTACTTCTACTGTGAATTATTCTCATGGAATGGGATCTGCAGTAGAGAGAGACGAAGAAGACCTTTTGTCAGGGCTGAGTCCAGGTTCTGAAGTCAGATACCTCCAGCCTTGCTGCTGGACTCTCACAGCTGGATGCCCCTTGGCTCCATCTCCTCTGGTCTTGCCATTTCCCAGGTGTATCCCTTTCCCATAGCACAGGCTCTATCAGACAGTGCCAGCTTTCCAGCACACTCTGCCCTTCTGTGCTTCCTCCGAGGCTCATCCCAGCCACCTCTGTCCAGGCACAGAAAGACTCTTCCTAGTCAGCGCAATCAGTTTGCCTTCCTTTGGCGGACGAAGGCTGACCCGCTGCATCCCGCCGTGCCCTGCCTCTCCCGCCGCCAGCCCGGGGCTGGCGCTGCCCATGGTGCTGAAGCCTCTCCCTCGTCCCGCCTGCTTGGCCCTTTAGGTGAGCAACAAGAGACCCTGCCGGCACGGCGAGAACACACCCCGGTAGGGAAACCATTTCTGAAGACGTTTCCTGCCCAACCATATCAGCCAAGAAGTTGCATTATATGGTTTTGTTCCAGCAGAATGAGAAAAACACTGAAGATAAATTTTGATTCAAGAAATGCCTCACCCACCTCCTTTCTCTCTGAGACTTGGTAGTCTTCCAAAAGCCTCATTAAGTTGTCACTTTGTAATCTTCAAGTAACTCATCTGTCAGTCAGATTTGGCTCATCCAAAGTGCTTGGACGTTTGACCAGGTTTGTTAAACTCAGCAATACTGCTCAGAATTTCCATACTACACACAGGCCTAAGTACCTTGCTCAGTTACGTTCTTAGACAAGTCTAACAGAAAGAAATAGGAATTCCATGATAGCCAATGTGCCTTTTGCACTTTCAGCAAACAGACTTCAAAATCCAGATGATAACTGAACTATCCGAGAGGCAGCTATGCAGTTCATTTTTAAAGTAAAAAGATTTCCTTCCTCTACCATGTTAGCAAAGAAACTGAGTATTTCAGCTTCCAAGGATGCTAGTCTAACTCTGCAATCAAACCCCCAAATCCCTCTTTTAAGTGTGTTGGAAACAAAAGAGTTACTTTTACCACATAAATTACTTCAATGTGCAAGCATTTTTTAAAAGTATTATATCCCAGTTTGACAAAATAAGAGTGACTGTATTTCTTTAAAATTCAATTCAGCCAAATTAGGCAACCAATTGGGGGGGGGAGGGAATGAAAACTGTGTGATAGCTGAGATTATGTCAAGTCTAAAACTTTCCAAAATGTGTTGGTTGAAGACCAAAGGGAAAGTCTGACAAGCAGTCTGATTTGTTTCAGAAGTTCAGTTATTGCCTTTTATCTAGATCCTGCTTGGAAACAAAACATTATCAAGCAGAAATAGTAATTTCACACTTGGCAAGATTTGGCATTCAACAGCAGTTCTCATAGCACCACAGCAGTACAGAATGTGACTCATCACTCATCCTTAGGCTGCACAGGCTCATTCTCTGACATCGAACAGCTTCTCCTTTATCTTGCTTGGGTACGAACATTAAGGCCCTCAGTTTTCTAATGTACTTCAGAGTGCTTTACCTAAAACCTGAATTTAACAAAACAAAATTTCAACCCTTAGACTGGTTGCAATTAATCATTCAACAATGAGTGGAAAACTGACCAGACACTAGAGACAGTGATTCTTATAGTTGGTTGCTCAAACACTTCACCCTTTTCTCATACAGTGATGTTCAGGAAGCTGGCTACTTCTTTGAAGGATAAAAAGAATCACTGACTCTGTTCAGGTGACAGATTTATTTGCAGTGCAGTTATACTCCAAAAGGAATCAGACAGGGTGTCAGCCAACAGATATCTGAACCACAAACATATCAAATTTGAAAAAAAAAAAAGATTAAGAAAGAGCTTTCTGAGATCTTTTGTCATCACATCATTTCATGGCAATTTATTTTCTTTGTCCTTTGAGAGAGATTTTCTCAGATACTGGGCATTTTCACATGCAAATATGGCTGCCACTGGAAGGGAATATCATTCTTCCAAGGAGGATGTGTTCATTTGATCTCCTTTAGGTCAGCTTTTAGAGTGAAGACATAAAATCACGTGCTTCTCACAAATGACAATCAAAGGCAGTTGATGGAAAGTGGAGATGAAAACCTCAGTGTTACAAGGAGAGGTAAAGCAAGATAGACAAATTCCATCCTGTAATCCTTCAGACTGGATATACATGGTTTCCAACAAGATCTAAATGTGCAAAGCATAAAACACACTACCAAAAAAAAAAAAAGAATTTAGATCACAAGGACACTAGTGATACTTCACCAGTTCAATAGCAACTCCACTCTCTGTAAAACCAGAGCACAAATATGTCTATGCAAGGAAAGTCTGAAGCAATAGGACAGTCTCTCTGTCACTCTCCTGCACAGTATTGGGTGTTTGGCAAAAATCAGCTCCTCCAAGTTGAAGTTGTTCAATAAAGCCCAACATTCACATTAATTCAAGGGCAGCACTCCCTTTGACAATAAAGGCCACAACATTTGATCATCCTTCATCTGCATGGTTGTTTGGGAAAAAAAAAAAACTTTAAAAAACAAAGAATATTTCAATCATTAACAGCATCGCCCTGGTAATAAAAATGTGGTGCTTCCCACCTACCCCCACCCCCAGCTGAGAAATTCATCCTAGTTTCTCCTAGTGATGTGATAAGCTCTTTACTGTTAAGAAAACCCCATGAACCTCAAATTGATTATATGACCCAGAAGGACTGCTGTGAGTTTGTACTAAAACACAGAAACTGGGCAAAGATCATTTGGACCATCAACATGGGTTTAACATAGTAAAACACACCAAACTGAAGGGGAAAAAACTACCTTGATCTGCAAGCTTGCCTGCAGAGAGCCCTGAAATGATAGCACACTGCAGCAAAACATGCCTTTCTTCTTGAAATTACTGCAAGCTGACCTTATTCAGAATATGAGAAACACTGCAGAAGAAAAAAGTATGGCACTCCACAAAATAATAACACACAGTACAGAAAATTAGGGGAAAAAACCAGTTACAATCACATTCTAACCACGTTTTCCTCTTTGATGCAACAAATAACTTCCATTTTCAACAATGGGAGTTACTCACATACAACAAATGGAAAATAGGCCCCAGTCTGCTTAGAAATTGGTGTAAATGGAAAACAGAGATTACAGGCAACAATAAAATATATTTCTACTGATAGCTCACTTTTCTTCTGTTGTTCTGGCTCAGAGTCAGGGAATATGCCCCTGTATCACTTTCTTCTTTCTTCTTTCTTTTTGGGAAAAGAATATTTTCCAATTTTTATATATTGAAATTCGAGCTCAAAATACACATATTTGACACCTTGAAAATTCTGATCCTTAAAAGTTTTCAGATAGAAAAGTGGAAAATCTCTGCTTTTTCACAATGGAGCATTGAAAAAGCATACAGAAAATAGTGGAAGTCATTATCAGAATACTTCAGCTTACTGTTTATACTTCCAGAAAGCAAACATATAAAATGAAATCAAAGTATGCCTTGATAAAATGTAGCACCAATTTCAACAAAACTATTAGTTTCCATCAAATATTTTCATTCCATTGAAAAATTCTAGCACTATGTTCATAGCATTATAGAGCATTATCATGCATAGAGTTCATAATGTGATCTAAAGGGGCACAACTGAAATAGAAATCTGCAGAATATCCTTGGATCTTTCCTGTTCCAGAGAGAACCTTGCAGTCAGACACATGTCAGCTTTCACCCTAGGGAGATGTCAAAGTCTGGACAGAGCTACTCAGAAACAAAGGCAGCTCTTTATGGAAGACAGTGTGTAAGCCAAGCTTGCTCAGGTTCTTATATTGTTGGAGTTTTTTTTTCAATCCTAAGCGTAGCTATCCCCAGAAGTCACTTCACATAGTCAAGGAGACGTCTACTCCCCATGTGGGAAATACCTGGTTCATCTGCTCTGTCGAGGATGAAGCTTTGTCCCTGCACAATAAATATCAGGTTGAGAGCAGCAGATGAGACACACCAGAGCCCAGCTAGTGGAGCTGAGACTTCTTTCTGACTTTTCTGATGTGAATACAATTTTCTTTCTCATTTTTACTGTTTCCATAGTTCCATACCCGCTTCATCTTTGCATATAGCCAGTTATCCTTCCTGAGTCTAAAGAACACATTTCAAAGTCTTTGAATAAAATTACTTTCCATTTTTTAATAAATAATAGAAATTTTTTAAAAATAGGAAATATTCAAATTAGCTTTAGAATTTTTCTCAGGAACAACCTGAAGTGTTGAACCCCAACTCAATATCACAGTTTCTTGGAGTATGTAATTTGTAATGATTTAGAATTAAAAGTGCCAAAAATCCCACAAGATTTAACCTTCTTTTGTTTTTCATTAAAACATTCCGAGATTTCCTGCCTTGCCTGGTGTTAGACTAGACTGAACAGTCAAATGTTTTCTGATCACACATTCCACTCTGCACTATTCCCAGAAAAGCTTAATCTTGCTATGACATGCCTGTGACCAGTAATGTGATGAGGGAAAAAGGAGAAAGAATTCATCTGCTAACAGGAGAGACCAGCACAGAAGAATAAATGAAAACTAAGTAGACAAATCTGTAACAGAACAAATATAATTAAAGAGAAAGCTTTTTGGAAAATTAGACATGAAGAACAATTTCTTACTCTGAAATTTTCCTGTTTCAACATTTCATTACTAGTCCCTCAGGGCTGTCCACACAATTGCTTAGAAACCATACTTATTTATGCATAACTTGAAGCTTAGTTCAATAAATCAAAATAATTTGATTCCAGTCATAAGCATTTAATATTACAGATGAAACTATACCAAAAGCCTACTCAGAGAAATATAAAGAAAATTATTTGTCACTTATACTTTTGTCATCAACTTTAACAGAGCTACAAGGGCTTTGAAATTTTATGGCTGTCTTTAAAAAGATGGCACTAGTGAGCCCATATATCATACATTAATTGTTACCTCTATCATCTTCTAAGGTGAAGTTTTGAATATAGCTCCAAACCAGGATTTACAATCATTGTCAACAAAGTCTGCACATTACAAAGATTAGTGGAGTAGAAAATAATGAGGAAGACACTTGCCCTTACAGAAGGATTTCAATTGCATGGCAAAGTGGTTCCAATGCACTGAAAAAACCCTTGAAACATGACAAAGTGCAGGAGGCAAATCCCACCTACTGGATAGGAACTCAGGGATGGGTACATGGGATTTGTCAGACTGAGTGGTGTGAAGGGTTGCTTCAGGCCCTGACATCAAAAAGAGGGGGGATATCAAACGCTAGAGTAGGGATTTTGCTGCTGTACATGGGGATGGACAGCTGGGAATAGCATGGTTCAGTTGTGCATGGTAATATGGAGCACATCCAGAGAAGATAGGAAAAAGAGCCAAAGGCTTGAGAGAAAAGTTTGTGTTATAAGCCTTGAGGTCTCAAAACAAACCTCATGAAAGACAAAACAGAGAAGAGCTAGGCCTGAAGGGGCAAAAAAAGAACAGACCTGGCAGAGAGCAACTAAACAAATGTTGACTACAGGCAAGGTCAGACAAATTAAGTAAGATCTGACTTTCTTGCACCAAGAGGTAATTATCAGAACAGTTTCTCTTCAGAATGAGATGTGGTCAATTTGTGTATCACATATTGAAATGAGAAGCGTGCTGAATGGCCAAGGTGGTGCTTTCTAGTATTGCCAATCACACTTTAACAGGAAAAGCAGAACCAACTATCATGGTTTAAATCCAGGTGACAAGTAAGCATCACACATCTCCTCGTCCACTCTTCCCCAGTGGGATGGGGAGAGAACCAGAAGGGCAAAAGTGACAAAAATAGTGGGTTGAGGTAAAGACATTTTAATAAGCAAAACGCATGGGTGCAAGTAAAGCGAAACAAGGTTTTCACTCCCTGCTTCCCACCAGCAGGCAGGTGTTCAGATATCTTCAAGAAAGTAGGGCTCCATCACTTATAGGAGTGACTTGTGAAAACAAACATTGTCACCCTCCTCACTTCCTCCTTCCTCCTCCAGCTGTATATGTGGAGTGTAACATCACATGATATGAAATATCTCCTTGGTTACTGGGAGTCAACAATCCCATCTGTGGCTCCTCTCTGACCCTCTTGCCCTTCCTCTTCCAGGACAAGACTCCTCTGACCACATGAACTTACACCATGCTTGACTTACACCACAGCACTGCTCACTTTTCATTTCTGCCTCCAAATTTCTGCCTTCATTTCTGCTGATGTGTAGACTACCATGGATGTGTAGTCTCAGTGGTTGTATTTGATTAGATGAATCCCATGCCTTGTAACACCTAGGTTTATTCTTTTAGATTTGTCTTCAAACACTGTCCAGGGCCAGGGGAGTGCAAAGGTCACCAACACAAAATAACACAGGGACAGCAGAGTAATTCTAAAACACCCTTATAATAAATAATTACCCCATCCATACCTGTTTCTGTTTAGGAGTACTGATTTCCTGCTCACCCCTCCCAACAGAAAGTGTGAAAAATTCTACCCTGGCTTCTCCATGATAGCAAATTTGGCTTGCACTTAGGTATCTCTGTTTCTACATCAAAGAATAACTTTTTTTTTTTTTTTTTTAACTAGGACTATGCAAACAAATGTTCACAGACATATGTAGCATTCATCCAAGAAGACAAGTATTTAGCATCCTCATCCTGTGACCTTCAATGAGAAAGAAAATGCTCACCACCTTACAACAGATGCTAATCAGCTCAGCAATACCCACACCAATTTTATTGCATTAATACATTAGACCCAGAGTAGCATTTAGTAAAAAAAAACAGAAAATTTGTAAGGAATGTTTAAGATGCAAGTGGAGGTTTATTTTTAAAAACAGCAAAAATGTCAGTGATCCAAGGATACAAAGATATGTGGCACAATGCCCATGTCTCAGCCAAGGAAACAGGAACAGATGACACTAAATATGCTATAGGCTGTTAGTTGGGGGAGCATGCCAACAGTGCAATGTGTTACTACACAGGAAGCCTGAGTTCAGAAGCAACAAGAGCTTGTTGAAACTGCAGCTGAAATCGTGTTCTACAGAAAATCGCTTTTTCACAAAACAGACTTAAAAAAAACCAAACAAACAAAAAACAACCTACTTTCATTTAAAATTTAAAATACATTAGGAGAGAAAAGGTGTTTTCTAAATAGAAAAAAGACAGGTTTTGATGGTTTGACAAAAATGAAAGGGATGGCTGAATGTCACATTTATTTACTTCCTGGCTTGAAGATCTTTCTTGTCAGTGATGTTACAGAAATTAAAAATGTTATAATTTTTCAGCTTTTTTTTTAAGGGGGGGCAGGTTTCCACCCTGGAAATTTGCTTTCATAACCTTTCAACAGGGAGTAGTTAATTTTCACACAGCAGTAGCAAAATTCACCTGAGTTCCTCCTTTCTCCTGTTACTGGGTTTAACAGGAGTAAATAACATTTAAACCAGCAACAGCACCAAAGGCAAAATGCTGTGTATTGTTTTTCTTCAAACTTGCAATCATGGACAATTCCACATGGAATTACAAACAAAGCACTCTTTAATTAACTATCGTTGAAATATACCCTCCTCCCACGAGCTCCACTCAGAACAACAAAGTAAAAAAAAACCTCAAAACCAGCATTTTCATGCTCTTTTATGAACCTGCCCAACAGGAACGGTGCACCTCCTTCCCCTAGGTATAGATTGTGTTTTCAGGGTCTTATACAACATTCTGCCATTCCCAATCCCTCCAGAGGAGTAGCAGCTTGCAGCACCTTTATAAAGGCTGGCATGGATGAATTTAGCCCCAGCTACACTGAACAAGGGACAGGCAAGGACAGTAGTTGCATCCTGTTGTTAAGAATTTGTTTAATTGTATGGTAGCATTTGTTGTGCCTGCTGGGGAAGCAACAAAGACACATTTAGATGAAGGGGTTGTATTTTCTTGAAATAAATTTATTAACAATCTTGATTTCATAATCCTTACAATACAAAAACAGTTAAACACTTACTGGCCTAAGTGACAGAAAGTGAATATGTACAAAACAGGGATGATGCAACTAATGACAGTGTATCTAGTCAATACTCAAACTGAATCATCAAAATAACATACAAAAAAAAAGCTTTCTGACTTTTGAAGGCAATTTAGGGAGAAAAAAAGACATTGCAAAATCAATCTCTTTTGAGTCTCTGATTAAGTCACTGTTTCCAGGGACAGCATTTTCAAGACTAAAATAAAAAATGCCTTAAGGAGCCCAGTCACGACAGAGATATGACCCCAGAATTGTAGCTTCCCTACCCCACTGAGGGCTTTAAATCACCAGTGTGTAGATTTCCTGCAGGATGCTCAGTGATAAGGAACATTAAGAGAAGGCAGTTTGAGGTCAGTTGCCTGCCCTTCCAGGAGCAGTTGTTTGAACCTCTGTGGTACCCTTTTGCCTGGACCTAGGGCTACCTTGCAATCCTTTGCAATACCAAGAAAGTATCCTCCTTTTGATCTGTTAAATCCATGGGCTCCTAAAATAGCCTCCATACTCAGGTTAGCTCCTCCAGGGTTGGGGGATGCCAGGCACTCACAGCTCCCCTGCTGCTCCTGAGACAAGTGGCAGGTCCCTTCTGTGGAAGGATTCAAATAATGGACTTTTCCAATGTAATCAGATTATGGGGGAATTTTTTTGTGTCCTTCTGTGATTCTATCAGGCATTACGTGGAGATACAACTGAAAACAGACTGAGCTTTTAAGCTGGGAATGTGGAGCTCTGGGCTCTCACAAATATAGTTATTGCATATTTATAAGATTGCTTTAAAGTAGTGAGTCAACAAAATCTATCCCTGGTGTGCTTATTATGATGGACTGATTTTCAAAAATGGGTTGAGAGACAACCTGATGACTGGAAAGTGTATTGTACAGAAATGAATAGGTCTGTTTAGACAAGTAGATACAAGGTGCATTTGTGGTGATTTCCTTCTATTTGGGCCCAGGCAGGTTTTCTTTCCACAAAGAGGTATATATTCTTTTATTCTCTGCATCATTCAGGTAGTTGTGAACCCAACTTGTCCTTAGTATTGTGTGACAGCCTGCTGAGGAAATGGCCCCAAAATAATGAGGGATGGGATTCAGTGAAACATTGTTCATATTTTTACTGCCACACAGATCTACACAAAGGCTCCACAATAGCAGCAGCATTCTGCTGATCTACTGATTTTCTTCTGTGTAGTCCCTGCAGAGGCACAATAACAAGAGCAAAATAATAAAGAAGCCATATAAAGCTTTGTGACTGTGCTTGTTATGAATGTTTCTTTAAATAAGGCAGACCATGAGAACATAATGTGTCCATACAGTGATGCATTTCATCTCCCCACAGAAAAATAATTCATGAAGGGAGCACTTCAAATCTATTAAAATATTCCCACTTCCTCTTCCACCAGCTTCCATTAAGAATAGCAAGAAAGGTTAAAGATTTAATGGATGTTGAGATTGAACTTGCTGTCCTTTTCAGACCCTCCTGGACAGAGCAAATGGCCACCACTCATGCTGTGCATTACCATTGCCTGAATAAGCTTCCTATGTTTTGCCTGACTTTTTGATAAACAAAGCCTCTCAGTCTCTAAGGCTCTGCAGCTCAAGACATGATCTTCTTTTCAATAGCAAAAATATACCTTGATTTATTCTCCTCTTCAATCAGGGTAATTGACTTTTTAAAAGTTGCATTTCCAGGTTTTGCAGAACTGGGAAAAGCTCTCAGGAGTACAGCTGGACTGAATGTAGGTATTCTTCCATCTCCCACCAAGGCATGAGATTCAACTGGAATGTGACACTTTCAAAATGCTGATAAAAAATGTCAGTATTTTTCAGGACTATGAAACATTTTGACATGAAACTTAAAAGCTGGATATCACACCAGTGAGTTCTGGGTCCACAGGACTCAACAAACTGCTGTCACATTATCTGAGCCACCCAGGGAAGCCACTGTCACAGAATAAGGAGTAAAGCAACCCCCCCCCGAGCCTTTTTCAGGGCAGATTTTTCTGGACTTTCAAACTCACATCAATTCAATCTGGAGCAAATCCCAAAAGCAGAAACCTTCCTGTTATTCACCGAAAATGCATCAAAGAAGAGACACGTCTATAAGGCATTTAGATTTTATAAATTGGCATTTTTCAATAAAGGCATGCTTTGTCAGGAAATTCCTGGCCAGCTCTAATCAGGAATGCATCTGGGAACCAAAAATTTTGTCAGATCTATGAGCAAGATGGATTTGGCCAAGAAACTAAAGAGACATGACACTCTGATCAGCGATCCAGAAGATCAAAGACATGGAAAATCAGAAGAGGATGGAATTAGCCAGCAAAATTCTTTGCTTGCAATTAGAGTAGTGTAACATCAGATCTGATGAGAAGCACAGTGTTCACCAGTGAAAAACACAGTTCTGGACAAAAGGGGCTGCATTACTGGGAGCAGAGAAGACCTAAATTAACATAATCCCAGTGCACAACTTTGATTACACACTTAGGGGCTAGAGGCAATGGGGAGAAAGTAGAGACTGTGACCTCTCCTTTTCTACTACCAATTCAATGATTAATTACCAATGCATGAGAGTATTTATCCTCAAGAAATCTAAGTTTGTTTTCAAAGAAAGTTTCAAAACAAAACCAGCCAAACAAACAGTACCCTGTGGGTCCTGGGGAGCAGCCACAGTTCAGTTGGACAGTAAATTTAATTTATCAAAAGTAATACTGTTTGCATTAAGTCTCCACATTAGCCTCTAAAAAATTAGAAAATAGAAACTGAGATCCCCAGAGCATTATTTACAGGAAGGCAGTGTCAATGGGCAATAGTTCTATTGTTCCTCTGAGCAGGGGCATTTTGAACTACACGTCCTACTTTTCCAGCCACTAAATGGTTATGACTTCTGGCATAAGGCTGAAGATGCAATTTCAAACCCCTTCAAGCACAGAAGGAACTGAACTTGGCTAGGTTACTGCCTGGCTGAGTGACTGGCTGGTTCACTGCCCTACTAGCCAAGTTACTATACAACAGAGAGAATCTGGACACTTACTGCTCCAGTGGCACCCCAGCCATGGGGCTTCAGCCACCTTCTCAGTAAATTAGGCTCCAAAACAGCCATCCTCCCCAGCACTCACTCCACCTCCCCCACACCACCAGTTCCACACTATCTGCTTTCACTCAGTACCTCTCTGCTCCCTCTGCCTGAGCCCAAAGCACCAGCCAGGAGCTGGCTACAGCAGTGTCTCTATCCTGGAGATAAACCCCTCTGTGGAGGTACCTGCCTGAGCCACAGGACAAATATTTCCACCCAGATGTTAATTACCAGACACCACTCACCTCAAATCTGTGACACTGCCATCACTTCAGACTAGAGAATAGCAGTCTGTAATTCTTCCCATCCCACTGGTGGCACCAGACTTGGATTACCAGCCAAACAGTAGACCTCCTAGCTTGGCTGAGGGGACAGAAAAAGCTTTTTTTTAAGAGAAAATAGCTCTTGCTTAAATGCTTTCCCACATGGAACATCTGATGCATCAGCACTGCTAACACATCTGCAAATTAAAAGTTGTTTCTTCAAAAAAAACAAATATGTAAACATGGCATTTTCTGTCTAAATTGAGCACTAAAACAATTATCAGATGCTAAGAAGACTTGAGGGAACACACAGGGATAGGAATGCAGTGTACATTTTCCTTGCTTTTTTCCTAACCTTCAGATTTACACAATGTCCTTCACTACATGCTCTCTAGCTGAAAGTCCAGTCTCCAAAGTGCAAGGAGCAGTCTACTTTTCAACTACAATTTAGCAATTCTGGCACTCCAGGATCTTCTGGATCCCACTTTTCACAGGTACCAAGTCTCTTGGTTTGTGACCTCTGGAGCAAAGGGAGCTTTGTACTGAACAGTGTGTGAATAATTGTAATATGTGATGTGTAGTAAACTGGTAGCTGCAGAGTCTGTGCCATCTGGAGAGGCAGGGATTTACACAAGCCTTTTGTGAAAGCAGAATGAAGGAATAATTTTGCTGTAGGAATAAAGCTGAATCTGCACAGCCATGGAGGATTCAGGTGAGTCTTGCAAGAGAAATGCCTCGTGAATGTTTGTAATTTAGAAACAGTGCAGTAAGAGCCTTCCAGACATTGCTGTCACTTACTCTGAGCTGGACCCAGTTTGAAGCAGCAAGTGCATATTCTCCTGCTGGCTGCTGGAAATCACTGTCTCTGGGATACAGAGTAAAATCAATTATTCACATCTCCCGCGTTGCTGTTACCCACACTGCTACCAGCAGACATAGAAAACCAAGAGGGTTTGGGCTTGATTTTAACAGATTCCTATAAACTACCTTTATCTGTCATTGGATAGAAAAACTTTGAAAAGAAAAATCACTGTTCCACTTTCAAAAGCAGACAAGTAATGTTTAATTACTATTAACATACCTCCTCCTGATGGCCTGTTTCCATTTATCACACTTTATTTCACCAACACTGCACTTCCTTTAACCCATACAACTGTCACTTGAGCCAGTTTGGGGAATCAATATGTTAACAGTTCATTAATTGTGTTTGATTCCTTGTATGTGTTTAATATCAAGCTACAGACTTGTTTGACTGTGAGGAGGTTGGTTACTCATCTGTGTCCTTTACCTCTACCCTGGCCAAACACTGGGCATTGGCAGTGAGCTGAGAATGAAACATTATTGAAGACTCAGCTCTTCTGTTCCTGTTAGCTATGCTTCTATCCCAGTTTTTCCTATTCCTCTTAGCACCCATCATCTTGTCACCTCCTAGAGGAGTGCAGTTCTCCAGGGGACTGATAAAAGCAAGGGAAGCTATAAAAGGGATAAGACTCACTGGAGCAGATCTTTAACTAAGAGAACAGGTGTTGAGACACCAAAAATGAACCAACCACACTTAAAATAATGCTACCTGGAAGAAAGGAAATAAGAATAAAAGGAGTGATGAGGGAGTGTGGGGGATGCAGCACAGGGAGCTGCCAGCTGATGTTCTTATTGCAGCTTTCCCCAACCTCTTCCAGGGGGACAACCCACAAGGTTTGAACGTGCACACCATCAATGCTGCAGAGGGAAGGAAAACTCTGTGCGAGAGGGCCAAACAGATATGCAATCTGTCCCTGGAAAGCCTGTGCCTGAAGAACACTGTGCAGGTGTTTCTCAGCAGAGCTGGGGACCTCTTGTATGTCTGCAAAGGGTTGCTGAGTTGACAAACAGCTGAGAGAAGTGATGGCTTCTTGTTTCCTCTGTCATGGGTCACCAAAGGGGGCTAAGTCCTGCACTAGGTAACTCCCAAAGCACTTGATCCAGAAGGAGGCACACTTCAGTTTCCAGCATGTCAAGGGACACCACATCACGCATGGTGAGAAGGCAACACACATATGCTGCTGACAAGCTGGGGTGGCCCTTCCTGTTGTTACACCTCTGCTGGCAGCCACTCCAGCCAGCCCTGCACCCAGGGACACACAGACACAACCAAATGACAGCAGGGGCAAGGGGACTCTGGGAGCTCAGGCACAGCAGCCAGGGCGTGTCCAGCCCCAGGATGTTCAGCAGGAGAGGTTCATCCGCTGCATCTCACCTTCCACGCACACATGAAGGGAAGCCAATGCTGGTGACATTTTCTTATTCACAGCTGGGAGAGCTTAATCAAAAGACAACAAGAAGCGTTGTTCAGTTTTGCTTTCTATTCCCTCCAGTGCTATTCCACTTACTTTAAAAATAGATGTCATAGCAAAGATTTATATTTAATGCTTTGCTTGTCACAGAGAGAAGGAGAAATGAGCTGCTGAAAAGCAAGAAGCTCTGAGAGTGGAGATGGGGATTTATTCAGGAATAAAGAATTTTGGGGCTAGGTCCATTTTGAACTAATTTAACTAGAACTAAAGTCATTGCTCTGCTCACTCAGTGCAGGATTCATTCCATTCAGCAGACTTTTTTCTGCAAGACTGTGGGGAAGAAAGAATTCAGACTTCAGAGGAAAGCAGCTGAAGGGGAAGAAGGAAGAATGTCCAGTTCAATCTGTCTTTAAACAATTTTGTCAGAACTGTTTCAGTAGGAGGACATTGGGTATCTCTCCTGAATAATAACTGAGAATCATTACTTACCATTCCTTCGCTGCTAATGAAATACATGTAGCAATGCATTAAAGTAACAGTGATTTTAAAACAACCTGTCATAAATGCAAACATTTTTAATTTCTGTTATGCACCTGAAGACCCACTCCAGTCATTTTTTTCACCCTTGATATTAGTTATGGCAGTGCCTGTAACAGAGCATATCCCATCCATCAAAAACTGCTAAAAGACATAGTATAGCTGACTGTTGTATACTTATATCTTTGTATTTATTTCAGCTTGCACACATTTTTGTAAACTTTTTCCTATTTTGGATTTCACCTCAACTGCACACTCATAAGACAATATATCAGTCCCTCCTGTTCCATGTGGTGGTAGTTTCATTTCAGTTTATGAGAACATGGTGTGGAGCAGATTACCCAGCAATCTCTGGCTCTCACCTCGGGCAAGGCTGGTCCTGTTTGTCACAGCCTACCTGTGAAGCCCAGATAAGTCTCTCCTGGCTGTTCAGAACAGCACCATTCCTCAGGGACACTGATGCCCAACGACAGCTCACCTGTGGTCTATTTCAGATGATTCTGCCCTAAAGTATATTTCCCACCAGCCTTGTTTTGACTCATACATGCAAGTTTGCTACTGAGCCAATGCTCTCTGGCAGCATAATACTCAGAAACAGATAGTACAAGCAATAAATAAGTTATGGAAGATTTCCAAAGAGAAGCTTTGGGGAAAAGATCCACCGATAATGCACATTTTACTGAACCCATGAAGGTTACATCTTTTAATGAGATACCCTAAACTTCAAATGCTGACTGGGTAACCTTGTGAGGTTCCTGTCTGGTTATCACAAATATAGTATCTACCAAGCAGGATATGTTGTACCTTTTTCTCTTGTTCTGTCTGCAGGATTGTTGCAAATTTTATTTTAGCATGATTCTGGTCCAGTTTAATAGACAACTTACACCTACAAAAACATGTATAAAAGATCTCAAAGTGGCTAGTGATCACAAAAAATAAGAAAAAACTGCAGTGTCATGGTTTCTTTCTAATCCGCAGCAGCAGCACATAATGAGTGACAAAACAAAAAATGTAATATTAGAATTAACCTTTATAACTATTTAAAACTGCAAACAAATGTCAGTCTTGCTTTGGGTCATCCTGCCTTTTCTTATGGACCACTGCCACCAAGATGCTGATTCCTTCCATCTGCTAGTGTAAAAAAAAAGTTGCAATGTGATATTAAAAACTGCCACAAACTGGGTCATTTACTGAACAGTAAGGGAAAAGCATACCTTGTTCCCTGAGGTCACAGCATAGGTGTGTGACCTGCTTTGCTCGGCCAGCTTTTACAAACCACCAAGTGACACCCTTCTCTCCTCCGAGCATCCGGAGGTCTTTTATCTCTGCACTTCTCTCCTGATGCAGAGGGAATGAAAGCAACTGAGTGGCTCGAAGTCAGAATCCAAAGCTGAGACAGGCAAAGCACAGCCTAAAGCAACTTCACCTCTGCCCGGCTGCTGTCCCTGTGAAGCGCAGCCATCAAAGCAGCACCAACGCGGCCGCCCGGCGGTGACATGGAGCGTGAGGCTCTGCTCACCTGAGAGCTCTGCGCTCCGAGCCCGCACATCATCCCGGGAGCGCAATGAAAGCAGGGAAAAGATCGCTCATCTGCCTGCAGACTTGCATCCCCTGAACACTCAGCCCTCTTCTTCTGGGATCTCCCAGACCCGTGGTTTTCTGCTTCGTGGCTTTTTCCTGTGGAAGGGCAGCTCAAAATTAAAATGACAGTGTTGTGGGAAGGACCACATGCTGAATCAGTCCTGGCCATATCTCTTCTCTGGGCTCTCCTGCCAGCTTCTTAGCGTCTCCAGGACACATCCAGACCCTCAGAGGGAGCAGGGCTCAAAACCCTTGCTTTTCACTAACTCCTGGAGCAGTTCTTCCCCCAGGAAGAGAAAAGCAGAGGAAGCTGAGTCCCAACCAGCCAGAGAAAAGGAGCTGCTGCCAAGAGCCCATGAGGATGCAGGGGACAGAAGAGGCACCTCTCCCATCACACCCAGCAGCTGTGGCTCCTAGCCATCAGCATCCCCCCTCTCCTGTCTAAGCACCCTGCTCCCACCAGGGGAAAAGAGCATGAAAGAATTTGAAGCACAGCATCCTGACTACCTCGGGGAAAATTAATCAAAACAAAAAAAAAGGGGATTTCCCCACTCTCAGGGAAAATGCAGCCTCTCCCTGCAGAGAATAAAGGTTAAGAGAAAGAGAGGGGCTGGGAGCAGGAAGGAGAGATTTGGACACAGCCAGGGAAACACAGAGAAGTGAGTAAAACCACACCACCACTAGACATTCCACCAGCTAAAATCTTCCCTGACCAGCAAATGTCTCCAAGAGCCAGGGAACAGATGCGTGGGAGTATCCTGGCTGTGACACTGTCCTGCAGAGAGCAGGGAGGTCCCAATAATTACATGTTTCTTGCCAGAGTGACAATGACCTGCGATGATGAGACACCACTGCTACTTCCAATGGACACCCACCTTGAACTGCACCTGCCCTCTGCTTCTGCTGGGGCTTAGAGCTGCTTGTGGATGCTGTACCAGCCTGGGCATCATCAGAGCACAGCTCACAAAACTCCTGCAGGAGAGTTGGCTTGCTCTGCTGGCAAATTGCCATTGCATTGCAGGATTAAACTCTGAGTCTTTCTCTGGCCGTTCCTTGGTTCAGCTCCCAGTCAGATTCTGATCTGCAGGAACAAGAATTGCACGCTTGTGACCAATATAAGACTGCAGATTCAAAGTCTATATTTCCCCTTTTTCCCTGTGTTCTTATTTTTCTGTATTTATTTTTTCATGCAAAGTAAAGTTTTATTTATATTCCTGTAATGCAGATGAATAATTCTTCTCCATGATTTTGTGGGACAGTATTAAATGCCCTGCTCTTTAAAATAAGTGGCAGCCAGAAATAAAACTACCTCGTCACTATTTCACTGGTGTTAAGACTTAGACACAGAAAAGACCAGTGGTTGAATTTAAAACCTCTCTTTATTTCTAGAAGCTTTTGACTTCCACTTCTTCACCATTGCTTTTTCCTCTTCACTGTTTTCTTCTTTTGTTTCCTTCCCAATTTCAGGAATTCATCAGTCTCCCAAATCCATTAGAAACCTGTATCAGTCAGTGTTGGAGCCTTGCACAGTGTGAAGAGCAACCACAACCAGAGCCCCACACTACTGTACCTTGATGTCAAGTTCTCTAGAGCCAGCAAGCCCTGCCCACCTGGGATCTAGAGCCAGGGCACTTCAGGTGTGAATAATTCAAGCCCCTGGTCAGCCCATCTGGGTCTTACAAACATGCTCATCCTCCTGAAACCAGCTTTTCAGATCTCAGAAATTATGCATCTTCCGGCTGCCAGAAGCCTCCTCAGTGAAGCACAGAAGACCAGAGAACCCCCAGGGCACATAAGAATTCCCAGCCCTCAGCTTCCACTAGGGCACTAAGCACCAGTGGCCCAGGGACTCAGACATTTCCAAGCACCACTTGCCAAAATCCAGCAGGCTTCTACCAGAAGCTGCCACGAAAAAGAAGAGAATTTCTGATGGAACACATATTCCCCAAAGAAGTGCTGTCTTTGGTCAGTTGGAAAAACGCTACACTGGAAAATTTGTCACTAGACCTTCTTCTAACCAGTAATTCTTGTGTTCTGCTCTCACTTCTTCCTCCTCTGACTCTTCCATGCATCCAGGGTTACCTCTAACAGTAGACAAAGTAGGCTTTCAATGACCCAGCAGATTGCTGGACATCACGTCAGGCATGGCCCAAAGAGGCAACTTCTGCTTTGCATTTCTTCTGCATCCACAGCCTTCCTGCTTTAGAGGAGGGTCAGAGTCCACTGGCTGGCAAGAGTAGTACAGGGACTTCTCCCACTTCCAGCACTCTCAGACTCAGCTGATTCCCAAAGGCCTTCTGAAATCTG
Organism: Entomyzon cyanotis; assembly: GCA_024500445.1. Lineage (NCBI taxonomy): Eukaryota > Metazoa > Chordata > Aves > Passeriformes > Meliphagidae > Entomyzon > Entomyzon cyanotis. The sequence continues at coordinate 12,343,313 of JAKEPQ010001016.1, forward strand.
TCATGATATTTCCAACCTCTCTTACCACTGACCTGAATTGAAATACCCACAGATGATCCAACCATATACAATGTCTTCAAATCCCCACGGATTTTGCTCCACAAAATCCATCCTTGTGTCACAGCAGGGTTTGATTTTGCCTGTACTTCTGCAAAGCAAATGCAAGTTGTTCCTTTCAATTTTGCATTGAGACAGCAACCACATGGATGTGTCATGGATGGAGCACCTGCGTGATCATTATAAGCTTTTCTATAACACCCCAGGTACCATCCTACAGAACATTACAGTAGGATGTTCTCTGGGGCAATATCTTAGCTGCAGTATTTATTTCAGATCCTTGCCATTTTCTTTTTTCAGTCCCAGCTGTGAAATTGGAACTGAATATAATAAAGATCATTTCAATGTCACCGAAAGAGCCAAACAGTGGGCACACATGCACAGTTCTGAACATGCTGCAATGCAGAGCCCACAGCCCTTGCAACACAGAGACACCCAGAGGGTACACTTTAGCTTAGATCTGTGGCTCCCACACAATGCCCAGCACATCAGGCCTCAGCCAGAGTGCCCTCAAGTGGGAAAGGTCTCAGATTGACCCCCTCAAACTGTAGACACTGATGAATATAAAACAATATTGAAGAATTAAACATTCACAATGTGTGATACCAAACACTCAGACTGAGAAATGCACTTCCTTACCCTCTTGCATCTCTTTTATTATATTTAACTAAGAAGTACAATAGTTAAATAGAAATCCTATGGGACATGCTGGGAGGGGAACTCACCTGGTTTTTGTGCTTCTTGTGCCACCCACTGGAACAGGCTGAAAACACGAGTGAAAAGAAAATGTTCAGGAGATTTCAAATCCAGCATATTTTAGTATGTCTCATGCATTCATACAACAACAGCTTGAAATATGCTTTAACTTAGTATCCAGTCAGCTCTTATTAATTCAAAATATCCAAAAAGAAGAATCCAAATTGGTTAATCTCCTGACCAAATGCTTGCAAGACACTAAAGCAGTTTGTCCTTTAGGACAAAGGCAAAGACAGTTCTATGATGTGTATCAGTACTGGGGAATTCTCTAGACACGAATGACATTGTACAGAGTTCAGAGAATACCTCATCTAACACAGTCCATCCACCTCCAGACACTGGCAAGAGAGAAAGTAGGTCTGGAGAAGCTCTTAATCTTTTGTGAGAAAGAAGGAGATTACTCAACTAAGGAACTGCAAGAATTTGTCTTGTCTAGTCAGGGAAAATGGAGGCTGAGTGAGAATATGCCTCTCTCCAAATACCTCATGGGCATATATTCCAAGGGAGTACAGGCTCCAGGATGGTGTTCACAGTGATTAATAAATGATTATAAAATTAATCAGGAATTAATTTAAGTTGAATACCCAGGAAGATATGAGAGTGTCAAAGCACTGATCAAAGGCCTCCAGTTGGATAGAAAATGACAACTTTACTTTTTTCATGAAAAAAGAGCTTGAACCATTTCTGAAAGCTGTTATATTATAGGATTGTTTGCAATAGCGAGGCATCATGCATAGGGACACAGCCTCATGTCTTTGCTGAGGAGATGTACCTGTCTTCTAGAAAGACTGCAAAAAACAGGAAGAGCTCAGTGAGAGAGCACCATTAAGAAAACAGCATTTGGGTTTTGGCCATGTTTTTTTTACCCCAAAAAATTAGTATGGAACAAAATACAGCAAAACCTGCATTTGAGACTCTCTTGTGCCATCCCCAAAAGGCCATTTTGAGTAACTAGCCATTTAAAGTACCCACTAGGCTTCCAGAACAATTTTATTTGACCTTTTAATGAAAGAACGTCTTTAAAGCAAGTTATTTCAGCTGATAACCTGCATGACTGCTTAAAGCAACCCTCTATATAGCCTAACTAGCCCACTGTCCAAAGTGTAATGTTAAGATTTTTCTTTCATAAATGCATGTCTCAAGTGCATTTTCTGGTTCTGAAGTTTCTTTTTGCCCAAGTCTGACTGCTTACATTTTTTACTAAACACACAAGGTAAGATATTTCAAAACCTAACCAGGAAACCAGGTATCCCCAGAGATTAAAAAAATAATAGGGTTACTGATTACTGAATATATATTCCTCTTATTTATAGAAAATGTAAGGAACTCCATAATGTCCCTTAGACTCTAAAGATAATGTATCAGACATTGCTGGAAATCACTGTTGTTCTCTTCCTATTATTAGGAAATTATTAGGACTTTAATAGAACTTTTTCTAGTTCCTACTGTAATACAGTCAAAGAGGGTTTTATATGTGTGTGTGTGTGTGTATTTATTATGACACAGAAACACAATAAGGATTCATAATTTAAAAATACAGCTGAAGAAGCTGCACCTTCTCCTTTGCCAGAAAACATGCCACTTACTGTGGCTAGCACAGGTTTTTCCCGTGGGAACATTTTGCTATATTTCATAAACAAGATAAAGTTTGGATGTTTTGCAAACAGTTTCTCCGGATTGAGTCAGTTCGGGCTTGGCCAATTGTGCTTAGGGGGAGGTCTCGGGCTGACTAATCTGGGGCACTTCTGTAGACTCTATATATATGGAATTCAAAACAATAAAGTTCCTTTTCTCCTCTCTTTCCTTGTCTGAGAACTTGGGTCAGTCCTCAGCTAGCCGCTCAACAGCGACAACTTACTTAAATGATCTGGGGAGCAATGAATTCATACTCAAGGTGCAGAAGATCAAAATGCAGGGCCTCCAGCACCTTCCCAGCCACAGCTGCCACAGGAGCTAAACCTACCTTTGAATGAATGACTTTCTATATATTATTTTCCAAATTAAAGTTAGATTTTTTTTTTCCCTCGGGGATTCTTTGAGTGTATTAATAGATCCACCATCATACAGAGATGCCACACATAAAGCCAAACTCTGTGAGCAGGGAGCATCTCCACATTGTGTATGTTTAACAACCACCATAAACTATAGTAACAGGTATAATCTTGATCTACTGACTGTGATTAAATGCCAGCGCAAGTGCTCCAGCATATTTTTCATGTGCCCAATCACCAAATGAGGGATCACACTGGCTTCTTCAGCTTGCAGTGTGAGGGCAGCAAGCTGGTGGTACTGGGGGCCTGATAGCCACACCATGGGTGTTTGTAGGAGGGTTCATCTGGACAAGTGTCATGGTCATATGGACTGAGCACACCTGAACTAGTAGAGACCATCCCTATACCAGTGGAAATCAGGAATCCATGTCCTGGAATTGCTCCCAGGTGCAAACGCCAGCACAGCAAGGCAGAAATTGGGAGATTTGCTTCAGAAACATCCTGCTTATCCAGAATTAAATACCAATATAAGCCCACTCTAAAGCTCTTTCTCCCCAAAAGTGCTCATCCCCAATGTAACTGAACTGCTCTTACTGTATAAATTTATTCAACAGGAACACCAAATTTCACTGTCTGAATCAAAAGACAGATTCACACCAATCTACCTTCACACACATTTGTCTTCTGAGCTTGAGTTGTTTAATGATCCCTGCAATGAAAAAATTGGGAAAACCTAGAAGGACCAGAATATTAAAGTCCTTGTTGCAATATACATCTGTCTCTGAGAGTTAATCTTAGCAGGATTAATTTCATTTAACCTGTAGCCATGCCACTGCAGCCAAATTAGGTAAGTATGTATATGAATTCAAATAAAGAAATGTGGGAGCACACTCTACATGTGACTCACCCATCATGCATAATTAGAGGTATTAGCCTAATAAATGTTATTTTGAAATATGTAAAAAAACTGTAAAAACATTTTTAAAACCTTCAGCTGAGAATGGTTATAAAAAAATGCAGAAAGAGGAGGGGGGAAAGACTCTATTGTTCATTTGAACTCTTTAGAAAAGAAAAGCATTGACTCATTCACCTGAATCTGTTTTCAGCCTGTTTGTTTCAGCACCTCAGGTCAGCGATCTCTCTCCATCAGAAGTAAGCTCAGAAGATTCCTCAGGAGTTCTTCTGATAAAGGGCTGTCCTTTGCAAAGGCAAAGCTCTGTCAGCTCCCACATGTGACCGTGCTACCACACAGTCGTTCTCTATTTTCTTCAGGTGCATAAGATCTTGTGCTGCTGAGACCAGGCACAGGTGCCAGTACCTCAAGAAGAGGGAAAAACCACATAACACTTTGCCTGAAGCAGCCTAAAACATGTTGGAGTTGTTTCTTCATTATCATCATCATCATCATTACCATCATCTTATTCTACATTGTTGTTGTTGTTGTTATTGTTATTATTAAATTCAACCATAGCTATCAAATACAAGGAATTGCAAAAGGATTTTGGTAACTCTTTAAGGAATAAATTTACATTGCTCACTCTGGTGCTTAAGCCTTCTATAGGAGAATCCAGTGGGACTTTAGGAAGTGCTACAGTGACCATCTAGAACAGGATGTTTAAAATGTATTTCAGCAGATTTCAGAATCAAGAAACTGCAGGCTTACGCTGAGTGATTTGAAAAGACAGAGAGCCTTGCCAGGAGGGAGACCCTGAGTTCACCTGCCAACACGTGCACCTGCCAAGAATAATAGAAACGATAACAAAAATAAAAATGCAAAAACATGAAAGTTACTCTGTGCTGACAGGGCTCCGGTAAAATTTCAAGCAGAGGGGCTCTGTCACTAAGTCTTCCCACTGAGCAACATTTATAGTTATTACTTTCTTGCTGCTGGCAGCAAGCCTTTATAGACGTTTTGAGAATACATCCAATATAGGAAGTGGCCTGTTGTTTTTTCTTTCTTCCAGCTACATTATTGATATTTCAGGAGAGTAATTGAACTTCTCAGCACCAACTTGTTTTCTCCATGAACTACTATCCCCTGTAGATACACATTTTTTCAGGGCATATGTTAAAGTAACTATAAATCCTACGCTTAAATGGAACTTGTATTTTATCAGCTTTTGTACAAGAAAAAATGACATCCTAGCTGTAAAACATGTGACAGCATTTAAATTGTACTGTGTTTCATCTCTTTCTCACATGTACACACACTCACACACACATTTCATTAAAGTCTTTCCTTAAAAAAATGTTCAAAAGCCACATATTAGTCACCCAGTGTTTGTTTCACCCCACCCAGGTCAACAGTTTTCCTCATTTTGCTATGAACATGTTGTACCATAAGCAACATTAATACTCAAACATCTATTCATAATAAAGAAGTTAAATTAAATAACAAAAAAAAATTGGTGGAAAGAAGCCTGAAGAATCATAAAGAGCTGTGGCTCCACTCTCAGCACACAGCACCCAGCAAGTCTCTCCTGCTGTTTCAGGCTTCAGTGGGCACAGGACAGAATCAGAAGGTTCTCTTTGTGATCCTCCCATCAAATGCTGATTCACAGCCAGCTTTCTGCCCCAGAAGCCACATATTTAAAATGGAAGAGTCAAAGGAGTAGCTTCCCTACTGCTAGTTAGGGAATGAAAACTCTTTCCCTCGTACGGAAAATTAGGAGAGGGGTTTCTGCTGGGAAAGTTTGCAGCTTTCCAATTAGGTCAATTTGTTACATGCTAGGGCTGAGGCACAGCAGCATGCAGTATCACCACATGGTGCCTTCATTCCAATCCTCTCTGCAGACCCAGAGGCCCCACCACAGATGTGGTGACAGGGAACCCTGCCTTGTAGCAAATTAGTAGACTACAGGTGGCAAAGAGACAGTGTACCAGGAATAGAGCCTTGGCTGGATTGTCCCCACAAGGCACACTGTGGTGGTACTGACACACACACACATGCTGTCTTCAGCCCCTATTTCTCCAGAGCCCTGGTAGCAGATCAGTTGTTAACAAAATGGAGAAACCACAGAACAGAAGGCTTGGCATCTCCCAGGATACAGCAGGATCAGGCAGGCATGGTTTCCTGAACCCAGTGACAACGGGTAAGAGGGAAGAAAAGAAATTTTCAGGGCTTTTAATTGTGTTCCTAAACTTTAAAGCTAGAATCCACATCAAGACAGTGAGGGGTTTTACGTGTGCTGTGCACATGCAGAATATGAAAATCCTGGCATTATCAAATGGGAGTAGTGAGGAGAAACTGCCACAGAGAGGGATGAAAACACAGCTGCATCTGGGGCATGCAGGGCAGGGATGCTTCTGTGTAATGAGAGTTTGGGCTGGCCTGAGCTAGAGCTTGAGGGGTATGAGATCTAAATAAGGACAGATTCAGCAAGCAGACAGTCATGGTGAAAAATGGAGGTTAGTGCTGAAGGAGTCTTGTTGCTTCCTTAGGAAGTAGAGGAACAGTGTTCCTGCACTTAGAGAGAATTATGTTAGAGTAGAGTAGGGAAGAGGAATACTTGGTAGAAAGAGTGCAGGAAAAATGACATCATGGGGAAGATATAACAGAAAGAAGAAGAAGCCCACAAAGAAAAGAAATGCTAGTTTTCTTCCATATTTTAAAGCATCCTACATTTCCCAGGTACAAGAAGGATACATAAAAATGAGAAAAATTGTCTTTATTTTTCAGAACTTCACTAGCAGTTCATCTCTCCTCCCCAAGAACACACCTTACCACTAACCAAAGTGCTTTCTGAAAGTCCTCCTTTCTGAAAATACCACGTATTTTCAGTGAAAAAACCACAGAAGAGGTCCTAATGCAATCCGACCAGATATTTTACGTTAAGCCAGTGCCAAAAGAAAATTGTAGTGTGGAACTATCTTATCTAGCATGATCATTTTGAGGGTTGATTAAGTAATAATTTCGTGTAATTTGAAAAGAGTCTTCTGCCATTAGGTTGATATGTCCAAATATACGCATTTAAATAAATGTCATGATTTTTACAAATCAGAAAATGTCCTGGTTTCGGCTGGGATAGAATTACTTTTCTTCCCAGTAGCTGGTCCAGTGCTGTGTTTGGATTTAGGATGAGAGCAATGCTGATACCACACTGATGTTTTGGTTGTTGCTGAGCAGTGTTTACACTAAGTCAAGTCTCACCCCACCCCGCCAGCGAGGAAGCCCTTGGGGGCTCAAGGAGCTGAGAGGGGACACAGCCAGGGCAGCTGACCCCCTGGCCAAAGAAATATTCTACTCCAGAAGATGTCATGCCCAGTGCATAAATTACAGGCAGCTGAGGGTGGCTGGTCGGGAACTGGATGGGAATCACTCATGGGGTGGTGAGCAATTGCATTGTGCATCACTTCAATATAATTATTTTATCAGCAGAAGGAGGACTAATAGTAGTCTTTTTCTTTCCTTTTCTGTCATATTAAATTGCCTTTATCTCACCCCAGGATTTTTTTTTTTCCCCAATTCTCTCCCCCATTCCACTGGGGAGAGAAGTGAGTAAGTAGCTGTGTGGGATTTAACTGTCTGCATGTTAAACCACAGCAGAAAATTTGACAGTTCTCATTGGCTATTCCTACATCAATTTTTAGATATCTAATTTAAAAATTAAAAAACCACACACATATAAAATACAATTGTTCAGAAATCTTGGCCAGAAAGCATAATACAAATGCTCTGTTTACTATCTGTTGCTCTTTTTAAAGGGTTTGTTTTGTATTTGCTTTCCCTTTTCATGGGCTAATGCTAAGCCACTGTGGAAAAAATTATTCAAAATTATGTTTCAAAAACCATTATAAATCCTATTTTTAGCCTACACACGTAAAAGAAGAGTTTGCACACCTGTCCACCCTTGGAGTGATATGGCCAAGTTATAGTTCAGCAAGCAAGTCAGAAAAATAAATCTAAGACAAGAAGATAGATGAAGCATTTAATGACAAACATTAGAATATTCTGAAATACTCACGGACTTACTGAGAGCAGATAGTAAGGCTAAATACTTTTAATAAATTATTCATTCTGAATTACATATTCTGCTGCAGAAATCTACTGTGATCAGTAATCTCTTTCCTTGAAGTAAATTAGCCCCTTGTTAAGTGGGCTTCTTCTAGAGCAAAGACCTGACCTTGCATGTCCTGAGGATTGACAGTCAGAGAAAAGCTCAGTTATATCTTGTCATTTACTCAACCAGTCTCTTGAGCACCTGCCAGGAAGAATAAATATACAAAACACAAGCAGATTTTCACGGGAAGGGAATAAACAAACAAACAAACAAACAAATGTTTGATGAGGAAATTAAAACATAGGAAGTTGTGAATATGAAATCTCATTTCCATCCAAGACACTGAGAGCAAAGGACATGAAGCTTGCCTAAATCCCCATAAATCTTGAGGACTGCAATCAGACTAAAGCCCTTGCACCCTGTGCACCTTTCTTGAACATCCTTCCCATCTTCAGGAGGGATACTGGAAATGTGCCTGGAACAAAGTAGTACCACCCAGGGGAGCAGGCTTCACCAAGAGGTGACTCAATCATGCTTTAGAGTACATCATCATCCTCTCTCTTCCACTGAAGCAGTGAGAAAACCTGAGACAAGATTTTCTCATTCTTTGCTTTTGAAAGATTTAATCTAGCTACACCTCACCCAAACCTGCTGGAATGGGTCCAGAGGGTGGCCACAAAGATCATCAGAGGGATGCAAATCAGAGAGATCTAAAAACAGGCTGAGAGACCCGGGGTTTTTCAGCCTGGGAAAGAGAAGACTTCAGGGAGACCACATTGCAACATTCCAGTACCTAAAGTGTGCTTATAAAAGGAGGAAGATGGATTTTTTATATGGTCAGATAGTGACAGGACAAGGGGCAGTGGTTTTAAACTGGAAAAAGGCAGGTTAAGTTTAGATGTTAAGAAGAAATTCCTTACTCAGAGGTTGGTGAGACACTGGCACAGGTTGCCCTGTGGGGCTGTGGATGCCCCACCCCTGGAAGTGCTCAAGGCCAGGCTGGATGGGACCCTGAGCAATCTGATCTAATGAGTGGCATCACTGCCCATGGTGGGGAGGTTGGAATACATGACCTTTAATATCCCTTCCAACCCTAACCATTCTATGATTCTATGAATCTGTGATGAACCCAGTATGGCCTCTGTTCCTCCTTTGCGTGAGTCTGGTGTCTAGGCAGCACTTGCATTATTAATTCTACCTGGCTAAAACATGCTCAGGCACACATCCAACAGAGCAGAGCAGCAGACAGGAGCCCATGAGCAGGTGAGACAAGCTGATGTCCCATGGAATGTCACCACCAGCCCTGCAGACCCATGCCTCTCACCCACCTGCTTTTGCAGCCTCTAACAGCCACCAGCTGCAGAACTGAACCTTGCAGGTTGGGCAGAACCTCAGAAATAATCACATGTGACCAAAACTCAAAAACAGCAAGTAGAAAATCTTGGTTAAGGCCACCTGCAGACTTCCACGTCATAAGTCATAAAACAGTTCTGAGTCATCAATCACAACTCTTTTGTATAGTCCAAACAAGAATGTTGTTTCTAACTTGATTGTGGCAATCCAACACTAAATTTCCTTTGGCTGACAGAATGGACACCTTGTTTGAGGAAATAAGTACTTAAATCACATCATTATGGCAGTTTTGGGGATCAGCATGCCTCATCTGAAGCTGAACCCAGAGCTTTCTTGTTTCTCTGTAACTGTTCTCAATAAATTCTAGGGGTAGGTTGTTCTCCCTTTAAGGTGATCTGAAAGTTATTAAGGCCCATTCTGAGAGCTCTTCTATATTAAAAGAAAAAAAGCATTGCTGTTTCATTAGGTTAAACAAGGTGTAAAGGAGAGCTGAGTCAATTCCTTGGCTTTGTGAGTGTCAGACAACTTCACGCTTGAGAGGCATGAAATTAATGATTAATTAGTTCATTCCTTCATTCCTTACACAGGAAAACAGGTACCTAAGTCCCTGTAGTGCACAGTATAATGAAACAGCTCCTGCTCTACTCAGTGCCAGACTACAGCCCCAAGGACCACCCGAGGATTCATTGCCTCCATATCACTCCAAGGACTCCTAAGCTAAGCTGCCCTATCAGTCTGTAAGAAAGCTGCCAAACACAGGCCATCTAAATGTGATAGCTGCTACTCTGTCTTGGCATCAACTGAGACTGGAAAAAGAGGAAAAGCTGAAGAAAAGCCCTTGCACATGCAAAGGATGGTTTTGTCTATCCTGCACTTACCAAACCTGCAAAGGAAATGCTGCTGTTTGACTGTGTTACTATACATTTTTCAAGGCTTTTAGGGAATGCCATTGCCCATTTTCACATCCTGGCTTATTGGGATAGCTGAGAACTGTAATGCTTGTTTGGGGCATAATTGCAGCTATCTCTAAACGGTGTTTTTTAAAGGCTGAGAAGTGTCAGTTTGCAAATTTTCAGGTGCTGATTTAGGGGGAAATCTCTTCTGGCAAAATGGCTTTATTCTTCTCCATGAAAGAAGGGAACCCTGTGCTAGGGTAATGGTTCTAAAAACATTTCAAAAGTCTTTCACTCCTTCCCTCCCAGCCTTTCTTTGGATATATAGTGTTCAACCTGAAAAACTTCTGTAAGAGAAATCTGTGCTTTCTGCTTGCAGCATAATTTATGGTAACAAAATTTATATTTTCTGTTGAAGTGGCAACCCCTTAAAAGCTGATCAGAATATAGGGAGTAAGAACAAATGTGAAAGAAGACAAAATACATATGATGGAAAAGTATTGCCTATAACAGATTTACTGCTTCTACACTTGTATCTCATAAAAGAAAGTGTAGATATTTCTTCTTCTACAAACTCACCGTAATAATTTTTCTCATTATTTTTATGAGGCAAGCCCTCCATCATTTTCACAGTATAAAAACAGTCAAAACACAGTATCATTTGGTTATATGTTTTAACAACATTAACATTTAATAGAACCTTTTCTAAAATACTTTCTGTCCAATATCCCTGTTGTTGTCTTGTTCAACTGCTGCCCATACCTTCATTTGAATAAAAGGTCCTGAGACCCCTTTATCTTCCTTTAATCTCTTTCATTCAGATGAAAGGTTTTTTTCTGCTATTTTAAGCACCACTCCAACCACACCTCCAGGCTCTCCCTTCCATTCAATCCAAACCCAAACCTGAATCTTACTTTCCATCTTAGGTTTGGACCAAAACCTCACCTCTGACCCATAACACAAATGTTCTCTGAGCACAAGTCTCTTGGCTGCCCTAACCTTCCTTTGGGTATTGACTTCCAGCCCCACTCCCCAAGTGCACCTATAAGCTCTCTCTTTTTACTGAACCCTAACTTTAACCCTAATTCTATTTTCCAGCTCAGGTTGTTTGTGGCATGTGACCCATAAGGGTTTACTTTCATTAAACAATTTACCCATTTAGTATTGAATTTATGTTCAGTAATAAAGCAATAAATATCCACCATCTCTCAGTTTTGGCTTCCCTTCCAGAGGGTCATGTTTATTCAACTTCTAAGCTGAGAAAAAATTTTACTACCATATCATTAATTATGAAGAAACTCTGGCTTAACTTGAGCAATTAATAAAACTCAGGCTTGACCATCTGTGAAATTCCACTAATAGGCATCATGTCAAGCAATTATCCTTTAGCCTAGCTATTCTTGGAGATTCTGTTGTGGCTGCAGCTCTTAAAACATTTTAAAATACACATCAACATACTAAACATGGGCCAAAAACTCTAGTTGAGGTACGTCAATTTATACTTGCATAAATTGCTCTAATTTTTCCAAGGAGAAATTAGAGAGACATTAGAGAGAAACTTCAGAATCTCAGATGCCATATAGTAATTAGTTGTGGCAATATTCACGTGTCTGAAGGTGAATAAGAAATAATGAAGAGAGACTATGAAAGACATTACTTAGCCTTAAAAAGTTGCCATTGTTTCTAAAGTTAGGAAGTGACTTCTGGTACCTATATTGCAGTGGAAGAATCAAGGGAGAAACCAAATACATGAGTCAACATAAAATAAGTAAAAATCATTTTCATTGAAAATATAGGAATTTCCAACTTTTAGGATAAATATTGTACTATATGTAGCAGGAGGTGCCTCAGGGAACCTCAAAAACCATCAGCAGCCTTTTCTACAACTCTCCAAGTGAAATTTCCTTTCAAAACCTAAAGGTGAAAGAATCCTCTCAAATTCAAGTGATCTGTTCAATGTACATGTCTTCATTTGTTAATTTTCCATTTTCTGCCATTGGCTAAGTAGTCCAACATCCCAGATTGCTCTTTTCCTTACTTAATAGAATTCACTTTTTTTTTTTACTATTATTACATAATACAGCTATTTTATGTGTATGTAAAGCTGGTTTTGTGGCAGTAAATGTCCTTACAACTCTTGATTTGCTTTCTTTGCATCTCTTGAAAGGGGAAGAACAATAATAGAAGGTTTGGAAATCATTATCTGAAAGTTACAGTAAAGAAATCAGGTTTCTTTTCTGATGAGGTTATGAAATAGCTGCAGATGTTAAGAGCAAATTAAATTAGCATTGACATTATCTCATTCCAGCTATAAAGTGGAGTAGATTAACCAAGCTCTTGAAATCTCCATCAGTCCTGCCTATTTTTTTTAATTTGAACAATATAATTTAATTTCATTTATCATCAAAATTGTCACCGTATCAATGTCAGAAAACAGTGCAACTAGAACCCCTTGTGGGAATCCCCTTTCTGAGAAACACATAGGACTTTTTAGTGGCACGAATTAATACACTTTTTTGATAGAGTGCCTAACTCTCAAAATTAAAGCTCACTGTTCACCAGTGGCATGTAGGCTAACAGCTAATTTCAGGGAAATACCCAGAGTTGAAATGATGGTCATAAGGACTCATGCTCTTAAATTCTTTGGATACTTTTGAAAATCCTTGCCTTAATTTTCATTCCTGCAGTGTCGCAGTGACATCCAGTGGTCAGTAGGATTACGTTTAAATTGGGCTCCGACCCTACCAAAATTCAAGGGCATCCTTGCCAGTGTATACTATAAGCTGATTCACGTGCTTCATGCCTGCAAGTTTTCACAGAACTGGTGCCTGCTTAAACACTGACTCAGCATTTGAAAAAGCCAGAAGGACTGTCAGAGGCAAAAGGAAGGTTCCCCATATTTCTTTATTATGGAACATTGTCCTTCCATAGTACCCTCTCTCCAGGATTCCTGTTTGGGCAGCAAATTGTTTAAGGCTGTTCCCAAATTTACATCCTCCCTAAATGGTGATAAAAAGAGCAATTAGTCTGATGTTTTTACTGTAGTAGCAACTTGGAGGTCTACCCTGATAGATTTAGACCAAAAGAAGTACTCTGGTCACTCAGGTCCTGAGGTTCTGCACCAAACACAGATTAAAAATTTAAAAACAAAAACAAAACGCAAACCAAGTCAGCAATATCAAGTCAACTACAAGACTAGGAGTCGTCATGGTAGACACACACAAAGAGTTCCATCATTATCAGAAGACAACTGCGAGGCTAAAGGCAGAAACCCATGATGTTCAGAGAGAAACAAAAGCTCTAAGGAGAGAGAGGCTGTGGTGCAGCAGCAAACTAATCAGTAACCAGTCACTGGAAGACAGGACAGAGAGCAAATCAAAAGACTTTGGCAGTGGTACCCAAAATATCTTGAAAATGCCAGGGTCATTCTTATTGGCAGGACTGAGAGGTGAGAAGCTGATGGTTAGAGAGAGGGTGCCCAGAATCCAGGGAGATTGTAGGAAGAGGCAGCTGGAGACTCAGGAGCACTAAGTAAAGGGAAAAGACTGAGGGAGAGGACTTGACTAAGCAGTAGCTCACTGCACACCCAGGGAAAAAGGGCTGGGGAGTGGCAGTGCAGCCAGGGAGAAGAAGGAGGGATCATAAGGAGGGGGCAGGAGAGACAGAGAACCATAACCAAAAGCCATAACCATGCAGGACAGAATCCCCAAAAGAATTTTCTTAAAACAATCATGTATGGGGGCAGAAAAGGCTTCAGTTTACACCCCACTCTGAGACTTTACCACTGCATCTTCAGAAGAGACACACAGGGAAAAGCAACCTGTAGGTGAGAAGGGGCTCCAGATGTCAAAGACGTGATAAAAGAGATAATAATAAACCCCACAGTGCCATGTCAGAAGTCACAACAAAAATGTCCTGGGGGATGAATGAAGGGGGCATTTAAGCTCCAGCTGGCAAAGTCAGAATGCTCATATCAAGTCATACTGCTCGTGTTAAGTCCTTCTCCTTCTCCCAAGCTGACAGCAGAAGCCAGAAGCACTCCACGGCACAAAAAAAAGAGACAGCTATCATTGTGATATGAGAGATTGAAGCTACCAGTCATACTGACACTATCAGAGATAGGCTTTATTTCCAGTATAATCATAGTAGCACAGGCTTTCCTACACTCAGTGCTTACACTACTGTGGGAAATATTTGCATTTATTTATTTTTTAATTATTTCTTCTGTAATCTTGTTTATTGACAAAGCTGGGATGAGTAATTTGGTTTAGAAGATATTCCGCATAGGGGACAGGAGGAGAGATGAGCAAAGGTTTAGGAAAAATATCAAGGATGCTTAATAGCAGGGATGGGGAAAGTGGAGTGGGATAGAGGGAGGGACAGACTGGAGATATGATCTCTGCTGTTGAAGGAAGGAAAGGAAGAAAACAGATGTGAGGGTAGATGTGAGATTTGGGCTTACAAGCAGGAGAGGAGTGAAAAAGAAAGGCAGGGTGGGCACCTTGAACAGCCGAAAATATCATGACAGGGAAAATGAATCACGGCAAATGAAGGGAGAAAGGAGGGAAAGAGGAAAACCAGTGCAGAAGCAGGAAGTGCAAAGAAAAGACACTATAACATTGAGAAGGAAAACAAAAAGAACTCATTCTAAAAAGTGTATATTACTTCAGAACATGAAAAGAGCAAGAAACATAGCAATACAGCATGAAAAATATCTACATTCATATGGATATTATAGAGTATATGGTGTTAGAGACTGAAAGACTGACTAAGGGATCCTATTTAGATGCAGAAAATGGTTGAGGTTAGGAGTGACCTCTGGAGGTGACGTGGCTCAATCAACTGCTCAAGCATGTCCTCCTACAGGCACCTGCCCAGGACCATGTACAGACAGCTTTTGGATATCTCCAAGGAGGAAGATTTCACAGCCTCCCTGGGCAACCTCTGCTCAGTCTCCCTCACAGTAAAAAAAGTGGTTCCTAATGTTCAAAACGATCCTCCTGTGTTTCAGTGTGTGTCTGTTGCCTCTGATCCTGTCACTGGGCACCACTGAATAGCTCCTGGCACCATTCTCTTTGCACCCTCCCTTCAGGTATTTTTCCACATTTATGAGGTTCCCCCTGGGACTTTGTTCTCTAAGCTGAACCAACCCATCTCCCCAGCCTCCCCCCATGTCCTTGTCTCTTGAACATGGAGCCCTGAACTGGACACAGCACTCCAGGTGTGGCTCACCAGTGCTGACAGAGGAGGATCACCTCCCTCAACCTGTTGTCGACACTCTGCCTACAGCAGACAAAGGATTCCATTCACTCTCCTTGCAGCAAGGACAATTGGGGGCTGATTTTCAACTTGGTGTTCACCAGGACCCCACAAGTTCTTTTCCGTCAAGCTTATTTCAAGCTGAGCAGCCCCCAGCATATACTGGTGCTGTGGGTAGCTCTTCTCAAGGTGCAGAATTTGCATTTCTCCTTGTTGAACTTCATGAGGTTCCTCTCATTCCATTTCTCCAGACTGATGAGGCCCATTTGGATAGTGGCACCTACCAGCCACTCCCCCCAGCTTTGTGCCATCTTCAGACTTGCTGAGGGCACAATCTTCCCCATCATTAACAAAGATCTTACACAGCACTGGACCAGTACTGACCCCTGGATTATACTGCTGGTTACTGGCCTCCAATTTCATGCCACTGATCCTCACCCACTGCGCCCATCCACTCAGCCAGTTTATAATCCTCCTCACTGTCTGCTCATCCAATCCATACTTCATCAGCTTGTCTGTGAGGATCTTATGGGAGACAGTGCTGGAGGCCTTGCTGAAACCCAGAGAGGCAACATTCACTCCTTTGCTCTCATCTACCAAACCAGACAATTCATCATAGAAGTTTACCAAGCTGGTCAAGCAGGAGTTATTATTGCATTCCCAGCAGTGTTAGAATATGCTCTGTGCCTAGTTCACTCACTGATATGAGCATATTAATAATTATTCTCCTCACAAGGGTCCTATATTAATTACCATTTGAATAGATGCTTTGAGATCTTCAGAATAATGCTGCTTCTCTAGTTATGTAAGAAATTATTGATTCTGTTTTCTAATGTTCTTTATATAGCTTGGCTTTATAGATCTTTAAACTATCAAATCCTTAGAACAGCTGTAAAATAAGATACATACATAAAATAAAATGAGGATGTAAAACATACTTCTCAGACCTCTTAAATAAATGCACTTTCAATAACTAAACAGTGAAATTCAAGGTTTTATCATCATATCTTTCATTTTAGAATGTGGTATTATCTATCCTTTCTCAAATGATTCTTAACTTTCTACGGGTACATTCAAAGGTGTCAATACTGTCAGTGTAATTACCAAGCACGTATCAACTCAAAGCAAAGCACTACCAATGCAAAAAGGTAGCTCTAGTTTGGCAATGATTTTCAAGTTGCCTGATTTTGCAATATCACTGAGGAAATAATTATTTTCTACTGTAATCACAATTAGCTTTGCAAGAGATTAATAGTAAAACCAGCATGCCTCTCTCCCTCCTCTTCCTTCACAGGAATTGATCGCTCTAAAACAGTTATACTGGAATACCAGGGAGAAGTAAAGATTACAGAGATGAAAGACGGCGTAGTGGGTCATGTACTGGTTTGCTTTCTAGATTCCTACAGATTTCATCAAAAGATCTTCTCATCCATTTTCAAGGCTGCACAAAAGATTCGTGTCAGAGGCAGCATTATGACTGCAGACAGCCTGGTGTTGAAGCTCCTACACTAAACTAACTGAAGAAAACTCCTTTGGGGAACTGCGGTCAGTTTGGGGGATATAATGAGTTCCTACTGCAGTTCCTGGAAGGAAAATTTCTGTGAGCAACATTATTTTCAGCTCCTGTACTTTGAAGAATTATTGCTTTTTTCTTCACACAGTAAATCCCTGTCACCAGCTTTCTCTTCCTGTCAGTTTTACTCACTGCCATGACACATTTAAGGTCTTCATGGGGGTAACTGTGTAAGGTGTAGAAGTTCCCCTTTTAGCACCATCTCCTCTGCTGTGCCTTGACCAAGCATTCCCACAGGAAATCACTAATTCTTATCACTCTGGATCCCAGTTAAAGGGGTTTATAATTGCTGGACTGAAGAAACATGGAGGTTAAACTAAAACGTTAGGGATTTTGAAAAAAGCAGGCATCTGCAACAGGATATTTCTTTGATAAAATACATGATTATCTGTCTTTGGCTTATACATCTCATTGAAGCCTTTAGAATTGCAAAGAACAAGGACATCTTTTCTTAAAAGAGGAATGAGAGCATTGATTGTGCACAGAGGATTTCCCAAAAGAGGTAATAGTCAGGCTAAATGAGTTGCTGCCATCTATTGACCATGCACCTTTAAGTGTCCAAGATTTTCAGTAAGATGATAAAAAGACAGTAAAATCTTGTAGCACAACCAATACAGGGAAACCTACCTTTGTGTGACAAAGTCAAAATAATTTGTATATGCTCTGTTCCTGTGTTAGCACATTCCTAAATTTTTACTAAAAGCTAGTGCCGGCTGTTTGCACATTGCCTTTCTCGATGTTTGAGATTTAGAACAGCAGCCTCTCCTCCACATCAGAGTAGGTAAGAAATGAAGCAGCCTATGTTCAAGGACATCACAGTGATGCCAGCTGAACTTGATAAATGACTTTGTATAGATTTGTTGCTCATGCCCAATTCTGCCCCCTTTTCTAAAACAAAGTGAAGTAAACTAGCATCATATTTTCCTACCCAGAAATATGGCCATGTCTCCGCATGAACTCCTTTTTTATGTGTTTATTTACCAAGGCTTTAAAATAAGAAATCACTTCTTTATAGGAAAATTGTCTCCTTGGAATAACAGGCTTAGGCATGATTTCTGACAGAGCAATAGCTCCTCTGCATGATAGCAAACACTTGCAGCAAGAAATAGAAGCCCATCCATTCTGGGGCTTTCCATTAGACAGACAGGCACTGCTGTAAGAAATTGATTTGCTTTTTGCATCATTGAAGTACTCCATTTAAACAATGTCTTGTTGCCTTTACCAAAAGTAACAGAATAAAAAATAACTATTTCCTTTAAGATTTGAGCAAACAGATTTCTTAGGATACAATTATGCATCAGTCAAGCTGTGTTTTATAAAGAGCAAGTTAAGGTCACTGGTAATCATTTGTTTCCAGCAAACATTTCTGCAGAAAACTTTCAGCTCCAGCAAGGGTGCTCACCAGCCCTCCTGGTTCATCCTACATCAGGTCCACATTTAGAGATGAATAGTGGCACAACAGAGCAAGCAACACTGATTTCACATCAACAATCAAAAAACTAAGTAGTCATGATTGTTTCCTTCACCCTTACATCAGAGATGATGGACCACATCTTGACCTCAGTAACACTCACCTTCATCTAAAGGAATACCAAGGCCTTCATCACTACATAAACACAAGCAGAAATTTTCCTTTTAAGTAGAGCCTCTGAGTTTGTGCACTACTGAAGTCAGTAAAGGTGAAAGGCATGAAAAGGAGCAGAAAATCTGATTCAGAACTCACCAATCCAGGCATGTATTTCCCAACTGCAATGATACAAAGAGACAAATACACAGAATTGTCTACAATGGGAAGATTCCAGAGGAAAATAATAGTGGTGCACAATACAAAGGATAATTCAACCTCTGAAAACCATTTCCACTGACCAGAACGGATGCATATTGCTACATCAATATTTTGGGAAACTGGGAAAATTGAAGCTTTATTATTACATGTCCCTGAAGTTTAGCTGGTTTTGTAATCCCATCCTTCACATGTGAACTCTTGTATGAAGTACTATGAATATATGAAACATGGAAGACTTCAATATTTGGCTTTAGGTGCCACAGATCCCAAGCACCAAGTCCATAAATCACCCTCCTTGCTACATTCACAATGCAGTTAAGAAAGCAGGAACCTTCTTTCCCCTGTCCCACATTTAAGTTTGTGCAGAACACTTTAGGGCACATGGAGTGATTGAAACAATTTATCTTGGCACAATAGTCTAGTTTTCCATCCTTCATCCCATTCCATGAACTGGTCACTCCATACATTAGTGCCTCTCAACATCTTTGAGTGGATCTAGCCTCTTCCTCCAGTCAGCTGCAAATGTTGCCTTCCCTGGTGAATGAAAATAGAAATGCTCCTCTTTGTAGATGGAAGACAAAGTCCAAGTTTCCAATTTTATATCACTCTACCAATTCCCCTGATTTAGCAGACAATGAAATTAGGAAATGAAAATAGTTTTCATCTTTCAAAAACAGACGGTCACAGATGAGCCTCCAGAGATGAAGAGATGCTATGATAGCTAAACATGGATTAGTTTTAAAGCCTCCAAGGGTCACAGCAAGCAGCAACTTTAAAAAACAATCATGTGTCACTAAAACAAACTTGGCAGCACATACTCACTGCTTCCTAAAGCCAGCATTATGGGTTGGTACTTGGGAGGCACAGCTGGAAAAGAATTACTCTTTCCCAGCTCTCTGCCAGTCCTAGAAAGTATGTACTTTTCTCTCAGCCACCTGAGTGGCCTCAAAGAGCAAATCTCTCAAAGTGTGGGATTCAGTCCCGTAAATTTTGATTCCTAGCCAGTAAGCTGAACTACATGCAGTAAGCAGCACATATTTATGGGGCACCTGTCAAATACAGCAGAACAGCCAATAAAATTACCTGCTTTAGTATATCAGCTGCTTCACCTACATAGTCAGAAGTTTCTCAGTGTTTATGCTGCACACATTTGAGGTGATTTTCTTTTTAAAACCAGGAAGGCACAAAGCACACCAATGTATTCAGAAGCATCATCAGCTTGGTCTCAGCTAGCAAAATAACATGATCATTGTATGACTCATGAAAAGTGCTATTTCCTTTAATTTGCTCTCTTTGGAAGTCGTCGGTGCTATGGAGGTTTTACTGCCATGACAAAAGTGAGTCCTGAATTGCCATAACACCTGAGAGCAGTAGGAAGTAGCCCTTTATATGGCATCTTTATAGGAAACCAGCCTGTGTTATATAACTGAGCAAAGAGATGTTGTACAGAATATACAACAAAACAGTTCAGCTCATGCTTGGGAAAAAGCTTCATTTCTGAGTGACTGGGCTTAAAACCATCAACACACTCACACACTTGAATACCCTATACATTTACTTTGCTTAAATACTGCTAAGTAGTACAGCTGTCAAAAATTGTTATAATTTAAAGTGAGCATTCAGAATGTAATGTTTTATATTGGTACCACTGCTGAGGCTAAATTTTAGGTGATAATTATAATGTTGATCATCTGAGATGAATGTGTATCATCAAAAACTACTCAAAAACCAAACAATTAATGCTTAAAACCAAAATCCTTTACAAAACTGTCATAAAGAAAATATAAACATGAAGTCTTTACTTGGAAGTGAGACATCTACTTTGTAAAATGTTAAAAAACAGAACTCAGAAATTAATTGCTATTTAGGGCAATATTTTTTTTTTATTCCAAAATTAATTTAATTAAATTCTGCATCACAGGAGAAGAAAAAAAGTGGGGGGAGGAATAATAACATAGAATGACTAAATCATAGAATCATAGAAACATTTATGGAATTGGAAAACCTCTAAGATCATTGAGTCTGACTGCTAACCCAGCACTACCAGGTCCACCAATAAACCATGTCCCAAATGCCACTTCTACAAGTCCTACAAATACCTCCTGGAATGTTGACTCCACCACTTCCCTGGGAAGCTTGTTTCAACGCTTGGCAACCCTATTGGTGAAGAAATTTTTTTAATATCTGAACTAAACCTTCCTTGGTGTAACTTGAGGCTATTTCCTCTTGTCCTATAATTTGTTAATTGGGAGAAGACATATTCTGAAATATTCCCACTTTTGAATTTTTTTTTTTCAAGGAGAGATGAAATCTGATTCATAATGTTTAATATTTGGCAGTCCTTCACCTCCAAAGTGTAAAATATTGCCTATGTCAGAAAGCTGTTCTGGAATCATTAGTCCCAATGCCTTATATATTGTTCAATTCCTCTTATCCTGGACTATCAGAAGATGGGAAAGACCGTTCCTAATTTTAAAATGTAGTCAGGACATAGTCAGCAAACAGAGAAAGACATAATAAGTGAGCACTAGGAAAGCTTATGGTCCCAAGACTAGATGCCACTGGACTGGAAGAGACTTCAGTGCACAACTAAACCTGGGGAATTTGGTGGTCCTACTTCCTAATTTGATGGTCCTAATATGAACAATTGCTGAAGGATCTGAGCCTTAATGAATGCCAGCAATGGCTGAATGGGGCATAATCAAGGCAAGAGCAGTTATTAATTATTGGAATCCTCTGCTCACCTCCTACTCAGTAAATAGCATAGAGTTGTACTGAAAGCCTTTTATTGGGCAACAAACAGTGACTTTCTACCGTGGAGCCTTGAGGTGTTCATAACTTTATTCCAGTATGGAGTATTTATTTGGATTTATCTCGTAAATAAATTCCTAATCTAAAGAAGAGGAATTTGTAAGTCCTTGCCTTGACCAGCAGGTGATTCTTACTAAAGTAACAGCCCTCCCTGATGGTTAATCACATGATCTGTCATGGCACTGAGTTTGACTCACTTTATTATATCTGATGGAAGATCTTATTTGTCTCAGAACTAATGGCTGAGAGCTAACTCACTAACTTCTCCATCTCCAGTGACAGAAAAAAAAAAGGCAGCTGGTTTATTTAAGAAATATGTTTAAATCAGACAAACAAAAAAAAATCAACCAAAAAAACCCACACAGAAGGAAGTATCAAAGTATAAATTATGAACAGAATTTATGCTATTGCAAAAGAAAACAAAAAGAGCAAACACTTGTCTCCAGTAGCTAATATAATGTAAGTGCTATTCAGAGAGCAGCTACTGCTTTTTTATAAGTACTAGAGCACCTCCATGCACAGTCTGAACCTATATTCTGATGAAAGTGGCTCCATGAATAAAACCCCCTTGTCCATTCAGCTGAACAGCAGGAGATACCAGTTCTGAGCATACAGACAGCTTATCTGTTTGACAACAGCTTACAGTGTGTAGCAGACACAAATTATTACTTTGGTACATACTGTCATGAGAGCTACTGCACAGGCAAGGTTTTTGGTAACCTGCACATATGATTATAGCATCATGTTAGAAGTAATCTCTTTACAAAAGAAGTGCTTCTTTGATCGTAATCCTTCCTTTGCAGATACTCCTGATACTTTGTTGGGAGAGGTGTAGCACTTAGTGGATTGAAAGTTAGCATTCTTCACAGATTGATGGCAAACTGGTTTTTACAAGGTAACAAAGTGATTTTTGAGATACATGAACATACGAAAATATATTTTTCAATATTCAGAAAGATCATGTTTTGTTACCTTAGCACTTTAGTAGACAAAAACAGCCTGACACATTCCAGGCTGATCAGTCAAAATGGGATTTTAATTCTCTTCCAAAAGTGGCAACAAGGGACTGCTTTGGCTTACAACGTGAGATGCAGAAACCTGAGGCGAAAACCAAAGATTGCTCTCATTTACACTGGTGACAGTCTCCAGGCAGACCTAGGTTAAGTGCAAGACTAGGAGGAAAACAAATGATATCTCTATCCCATGTGTCAGGAACATCAACATCAGCTCTGCCACACCTGAAAACAGTACTCAGAATTGGCCAGAAATCCAATACCACTAAGGATTGGTTTCTCAGTTACATGCCAGGCACTTGTCAGGGCATCATTTAGCTTTGAAACACTGTGTACATTTAAATATATAGACACAAACAATACAGTTATTTAAATCCCATTCATCTTTGCAGTACTTCCTGTCATTGGGGCATAGCATAGCAGTAGCAATGACGAAACACAGCTTATTGCCTGCCCTTAAAGGACTGCTGGATTTGACAGCAGCAGACCAGACAAAAATTATCCTATTTGATTAGGATCATTGTTTGAAAGACAAGTAATTAGGATCATTGTTTAAAAAAAAAGCCTGATCAAAAGGATGAGATTTGTTTACCTTTATGGATAAGGGACTGGTCCTACCAGTAGGGTCAGTGTGAAAGCAATCTGAGGCACAATGCTCAAAAAGTGTGAATAAAAAGCTTTCTTTGTAGTCCCAGACAAGGTGCCTGTGTGTGTGTGTTTGTGTGTGTGTGTGTGTGTGTATGTGTGTGTGTGTGTGTGTGTTTGTGTCTAATATTATTTTTCTACAAAATCTCCCAGGAATTCTAGAATGATGGGTAGAGAGAGGTGAATGCCCCCACTCTATTCTCTGCTGCCACAGCCTCACCCTGAGCCCCGTGTGCCGTTTTGGGCACCACAGTACAAGAAGGATATAAAGCTATTAGAGAGTCTGAAGGAGAACTACAAAGGTGGTGAAGGTCTAGAGGGAAAACCATCTGAGAAGCAGCTGAGGTCACTTGGCTTATTCAGCCTCTGGCACATGGTGTGACTCTAGGGGTTGTGCTGTGCAGGGTCAGGAGTTGGACTTTGACAGTCCTTGTGGGTCTCTTCCAACTCGGGACATTCTATGATTCTAGGAACTTTTCCCCAAACACAGGAAGGGAGAGCTGTTCATATTGCACCAAAGAGTGCCAAACAGTCCCTTTCTTCAGCAGGTTTCCAGACCAGTTTCTTCCTTGTCTTTCAGCTTGGATAGATTGCCGACTATTCATCTACCTGTCAACAACATCAAGGGTTTCAATTCATGTAGTATCAGGTGTAAGTATGTTTCTTAAAACCATGGTTTACTCTTTGAAAGGTTTCTAAAAAATAAAAATATTGTTGTTTTACTGAAATGTCATC
This sequence comes from Entomyzon cyanotis, assembly GCA_024500445.1. Taxonomy (NCBI): domain Eukaryota; kingdom Metazoa; phylum Chordata; class Aves; order Passeriformes; family Meliphagidae; genus Entomyzon; species Entomyzon cyanotis. The sequence goes on from JAKEPQ010001016.1 coordinate 12,367,185, forward strand.
AGATGACACCAGCATGGATTTACCCTTCTTTTTTAATCAGCCTTTCCAGCTGAGAGATGCCATAAAGGATGACAGCATGCAATGTTTGTTGCACAGTTAAACACCACAAGCTGAAAAATCTCAGTCTCTTCCTCTTGTTCATGCAAGGGATATTCTTGTTTTCTTCATCTTGTTTTTTCAGAGGAGTCCTTGTTCTCCCAGTTTAATAAGACACCCTATAAGAATCAAAGCTGAAAAGTGCACACAAACCACTCAGCTTTGCTTTGTGTTTGGCACATGGGAGACAGGTGGCTGGTCAGACAGACAGGTTTTGTAGAAGCTTCATCATCTAGACATTTTATGGAGAATGTTAAAAAAATGATGCAACACGGGGGACAGTGAGCAGAAACTCTGGTCATATTTCATGTTATGTTCAAAATGCATCTTCAATTCCAAAATGCTTGAGCTATATAGGCTTTATGGGACATGAAGACTACAGCAAGAAATGAATTGCAGCTTGGCATGCTGCATGTGAAGAAAAAATAACCTGGAAATAAATACATCAGAATGTTTCAAGTAGCAAATTAATTTAATTTCCCCACTTCTTACTTCTAGAGATAATTAGTTTACTGTGAGATGACCAGAGGCACAGCCACCATATTGTACTTTTCACATGTTTACTGCAGAAATTAATATCTGAGAAGTAGTATGAATTTGCCCTTGAATATACCTGTGACATAGATTTCCTGCTCTCCAAGACGAAAGCCATCAGGTCACTAAATCTTGACAGAAAGAGAGAGAGAAAGAGAGAAAGAAAAAGAGAGAAAGAGAGAAAGAGAGAGAAAGAGAGAAAGAGAAAGAGAGAAAGAGAGAGAAAAAGGAAGAAAAAGAAAATGAGAGAGAGAAAGAGAGAGAGAAAGAAAAAGAGAGAGAGAGAGAGAAAGAGAAAGAAAGAAAGAAAGAAAGAAAGAAAGAGAGAAAGATAGAGAAAAAGAGAGAGGGAGGGAGGGAGGGAGGGAGGGAGGAAGGAAGGAAGGAAGGAAGGAAGGAAGGAAGGGATTTTGTAGCTTAGAAGAGATATTGAGAAGCCCATAATCAAGAAGATGTCTGAATTGACACATTGAGTTATTGAGACTCCTGTTTTAGTAAGTTACTGAATGTTGTTCTCAATGGGGACCATGCCCAACTGAAGAGCCTGCAGTCAGTGGCTTCCCCACTGTCAAAAGTGTCTAATCACATCAGCCTGGAGTGCATTCTCCAGATCTCCAGACAGGGTACTTTCCACAAGAAAATCTGTCAAAGAATGGGAAATAAACAAGACGAAGGCAAAGATCCAGCCTACACATCACAGATACCTCCAGTAGCAACCAAATTTTTTTATTCACGCAGTTATGTGTAAAAATAGAGACAATTTTGTCAGTCACATGTTTGGGTTCCTGGTCCTGGGCTGATTTTAAATCCAACAAGTGCTACAAACTATAACAGATTTCATGACATGAAGTTTTAGGTTGGTTGCACAAAACAAACAAAAGCCAGAAGTCTGGGACTGGAGGAGTATGATTTTTCAAGGCTTTTGAGCAAAAAAAAAATGTTGCTATAATTTTGACAACATAATTTAGCAGCTTTTATATAGAGCAATCTACACCTCCGCCCCTTTCCACCTCGCCTCCCCCTCTGGTATTGTCTTGCCTGTCAATTATTGGAAGAAGAGCCTGTTCTTTAAAAGGCTTTTAAATTATTAGAAATTATTTGGAATATAGTCTAAAAGCTCTTGGAAGAAAGAACACTACCCCCACATACACACAGAGCAGAAAGTATTTATTTGTATTGTCAACTTAAATCTGCAGGATTAACATGAGAATTTATCTGGCTAACAACATTAAGGATCATCAGCTGTGCTGACCTTGTGCTCGAGCTGTGGGGATATATAAAGGTAAACCTAATGCCTAATATGACATTGCTGTGTCCATTCCATTTGGTACCTATTGTGAGGACTGTACAGAAAGAGTGAGGAAGTTTGGGGCCATGACAATCCAGGGAGCAGGGCTGCTGTTAATATATGCACATCAGCAAGCAAAGCAAGGCAGCTGCACCATTCCACCAAGTAAGCAACTTTGTTGTTAATGTGGTGTTTGTTTGCTCTGATACGTAACAGACACATTCGAGTTCCTTCAAACCATCATTCTGACTGGCATTGAAAGATATTGTATTATAAATTTTACATTATAATAGTGTTTACTGGCAGAATAAATTGCATACCTGTATTGAAGTGATGGAAAAAAGACATCACTCATTATCACATTGAGCAGCATGCTGAATACAGCAGTGAACAGTGATAATCATGCCAGCTACAGCAATTTTACCTATGAAAAGTTGTTCAGACGTAAGAGAGGCTGCTAATGTCTTACACGAGGCACAGCTATTTCCTATTTGTTTCTGAGAAGAACCTTACTATTCATTGATAACTCGCAAGTTTCCTAAATGCAATATACATTTAAGGTATAAAAATTATTTCTCAATTTTCTTCACAGTCCTCTTTTATCTCCCTCCTATCTATCTTTCACATCACCAGCTGTTGGTTTTCCATCTTTTAAGTGACCTCACACAAATTAGAAATAAACATTTGGTTCAAATGTTTTACAATTCACTCCCAGTCCCTCTGATCTGTCCTGAAATGGTTTCAGAGATGTTTTTCCAGACAGATCCATGTATCACCAAAACAATTTTCATTTCCAAACTTAGCTGTCAGCTGAGCCAGAGACGTGAGGAGCTGATTCACTTGTCTTCCTTTAAATCTTGCTTTCTCATTGTTAGTATCCTTAGACAAGTTTCATCTTCCTACCTCTGCCTACCAGTAGATATTTAGGGCTGTCTTCACTGCCAGAGAGGATACCTTATTTTAGGCACCAACATGTAGGATTCTACAGGTTGGTGAGATGTCTGAGCTCTCAATACAGTTCATGCAGATCTGCTTAGTGGAGCCCAGATGCAATTTATCCAAAGCAGGTAATAGGGATACCTTAGCATGTGCTGCCTGGCCTCCAGCTGCTGAAGGAAACAGGTTTGTCTGGGGCCTCTATCACACACATCAGCCTCATACAGAGGTCTTCAACAACACGACATGCCTGGAAAAGTCCTTAAAGCATGTTTATGCAACTGGGTTAGGCCCTAGTCCTCCAGTATCTCTTTCAGAAGCCAAGGCAACTCCCTCCCTGCCAGACACCCATGTGCATATGAGTCCCCCCTGGAAGCCAAGTGAGATGAACCTCACTGATACCCTCAGTTTCACTATCTGGATACATCTTGGAAGTTCAGTACAATTACACAGCACTGCTCCTCCAAAGCTTCTCAGACCCAGTTCCTACTGCTAGTTGGAGGTCTTGTTTTTGAGGATCTTGTCCCCTAAAACTCTGCTATCACTGCAACCAGATTTACTAAGAATAGAGTAAGAGAGCAAACACAGCTGCACAAGTTATCTCTGCTTAGCAAACTACCGAGTGTCTGTGGGCCCACAGCAGTGCTGTTCTGTGAATTCGTTTTACTTGGCCATGGTGGAGAAGGGGGGGGAGTATTTTTAAAGATTAATGATCATCTCCTTAGCTGTCCTCAAAGGACACAGTCTTCATTAAAAAGTTTGACTTGCCTGCCATAGGACATATATTTCCCATTTCAAATATTGCAGTTCAAGGCAGTTGCTGGTTCTAGTATCAAGTTTCTGTTGACAAATAATATAAAGCATGGTACCTCTGTGTAACTGAGCAGATGCTCAACACAGAAACACTCCTCCACAGAATCACAAAACAGACTTAAAATTAAAACAGTATCCAAAGAAAATTGTAGCTGAAAAACAAAAGGAGATAAATTAAAAATTGGAAATTATGGAAAAATAAAGGTACGTTGTTAGAGCTATTTTTTACCTAATAAAAAATATTATCTCTCTAAATGTATGTCACCCATGAATTCATCTACATTTCTGTTTGTTTATCATTTACCTGTTTTCCACCTGCCTGAAAGTAACCACCTATTTGGAAAAGCAAATTAAATTGTCTTTCTCAGTGAAGGGAGGGGAGAGAGATAAAAAGAAGAGAGGAAAATGATGAAAAATCTTGGTTTAATCTGAATAGCAATGAAGTAAAAGCTACTCCTTGATGTGCCTATGAATCCTGTAAATGAAGTGGCCCTTGAATTAAATTAATTTAAAATCTGGCAAATATTACTCGGCATGTTTGTCAATGTGCTGTATAATTATTAATTTGTTCATTGAGGCAACTATATAAATAAATAGAAAGCAGAATGCCATGATTAAACTAACACTAGAAAACCAGGGTCAAGGAGCCCTGTTATACAGGGATCTAAATAGCTTTCCCAGGTCCTATTTTTACATCTCCATACAGATCTGCAGGTCTGTAACTGCGAATTAATTGGCACACATTTAGATGCCAACAGAGCTTTTGTATTCTCAGTGCACATTTTGTCTTCTCAGAGTGAGATGTTAGTAATGGAGGTTTTAATATTACCCCTAGGGGAGCACCAGAAAATCTTAACAATTTCCTTCACTAGAGTATTTTCATTAGAGCTAAATGCTGTGCAATTTACATTTGAAATCAGGTGTAGGGTAAGTATAATGTGACAAGACATGTTGCAATGTTAGGGGTTTTTTGTTCAAATGTTCCTTATTTACTGCAATATACCCTCAAAAGATAAGCATGCAATTAAAATAAATATCTTGATTTTAACCACTCCTAATTGAACTGTTATTGGGATAATAGGAGCACAAAATAGAATCAGGTTTAAAAGGACCCAAAGCACAAGATTAAAATATTACTCTATTTAAACATGAATGTTTCAGGCAAAATAGGTTCTCTGGAGCAGAAATGAGTTCATCGTAAGTAAATCAGACCAAACCCCTTCCTTTGTAGAATTAATTCAACCTTGTGGTGCTTAAAATGCCAAGAATTCTGCATAACTCACAGAATAAAAAATAAACCCTACCTTTTCCAACACAAAAAACCCCCTAAAACTGAATTGGAATGAAAAAAATATAAAATGTATTCATTAATAGGGGCCTAATGCAGTAAAGAGCTAGAGAACTAGTGACAAAAGAGGACTGACATGTAGCTGAGACTGAATTTTGGTAGTTGGTCTGTTATGAAATTCCACTCTGCCAATGCCTGCACCTCAGAGCACCTATATTGCATCATTGACTTGCTTTCTCATAGCAACAAAAGAAGAAACTGCACACCTACAACAGCGTCAGTCCAATCAGGGCTTCCTTCATGCCTAAACCTGATCACAGGACCCACCGAATATTTCTCCATGAAAAATCCCTAATAGGCTCAGTCAGACCTGGGTTATTATTGAAGCAGGTCCCTAGAGCAGGAAGAGGATTGCAGCACTTGCCTGAAGCTGAGGAAATCAAACCACTGAGAGCAGGAGGAAGAGAAGAGGAAGCAACAGTCCTTGCAGTCTGCTGTTCTATAAAATGACAGCCAGCCCCAAGTGCAGCAGAAAGCCACATTATGATGAAAGAGGTCCAACCTAAAGGGTCAGGCCTAGAGGGCTGGAATGGTTACAGGGCTGTCATGACATATCCCACATGCAACATGGCCCCCTTGGGCTGCAAAAGGCACAGGAGGGAGGAAATTGCCTCATTGCCTTCTTCCTTTCATAGCCAGGCAAAAAAAAACCCAAATTATTTTGGAGGTCAAAATATCCATCTCACCTTACCAAGCTGTACAGGTTAGGCAATGGATACTGCTGTCTGCAGAGCATCAGTGAAGAAAGGAAGCTGCTACAAAGGGTTTAGGTGATAGTGAGATCAGTCATCCTTCATGTTGTCTGCTTCCTGCCTCTGGATACACAGGGAGTCCAAAGCAAATTGTCACCTGAAGGGAGAGGAATCAAGCACAGAGGCTCCCACCTTGTCTGAGCAGGACCAGGCTGTCAAAGCTTGGTCAGTGCACATACAAAGGCAAGAAACCACAGCAGTCTCTCATATGCTCACACTCAAACTCATGAAAACCCAGGACTTGGATCTTCTAGTATCACTGCAACTCTGCAGCATTCTGCTGTTTAGGGCCCTGGGAGTTTCCACAAGAAAACTTACTGAATACAAGACAGAATGAAACAAAATGAGCATTCAAGGCTCTTCCTGAGGCCAGGTGAAGCTGAGAAGAAAAGTCTTTTAAAGATATTTGCCAAATACCATTATTTCTGAGAGCAGCAATGAATGAAGTTTTTGTAACCTAATAGATTTTTATGAAGTTTTCACTGCCATCTGAATGGCCATGAAACCTTTGCAAAGCAAGAACTAGGCAAACATTTCATATGACCTTGTCCTTTCACAGCAAATGGGTGGGCAAGGACCAAAGAGCCTGGTGGAGTGCCAGGTCAGCAATGGGCACCATGCAGTGGTGAGCAGGACAGGGTGAGCAGAGAGAGGAAAAGCTGACCTTGAAAAGCTTACAGATATTAAACAGCAGGAAGAAGGGGGAGAAAAAAGAGCAGGACTAAGAACAGAAGTGCTCCACTTCAAAGAAAGGAGATGAGAAAACAAGAAGTCAAGGAGTTCTAGGCTTTGTAAAGGCCTCAAGCTGTTACGCATCTTTCCTCTGTAATATGTAAACAAAATAAAATAAAATCTAAAGAAATTATAAAACACTTCTTTGGATGAGGAACAAAACGAAATTATATTTAAAAAAATAAACATTGTGGAGTCAGGGCATAAAATAACCAATATAATCTAAATTCTTTTGAGATGTTAGAGAAGTGGTTGCATGTGAAATTGCACTAATGTATTGGAGAAATAATTCTAACTCTGCTTTCCACATAACTCTGCCCACATCTTAGCCACATGTCCATCATAATCCCATATGTTTTTCAGAAGGTTGTTGAAAATGCTGACTATGAAATGCAAGGAAAAGCACAGTCAAGTTTTCAAATCATTTGGAAGAACAGAAAGCATAGAGATAGGTTTCTTCTTCAGGGATGAAAATGAGATAGGAGGGAAATAATCTCAATGAATTTTAGAAGCCTACAATGTAGATTTCCCTTCTTAGCTACTTTATGGTCAAAGGCAAGAATGCACATTTCTTGGACAAAAATTATTCTGGCCTGTTCTAGACTTTTGTTTCTAGGCTCCGTATGTAAGAACACATGGGCTAGGTCATTAATCACAGACAGACCACACTAGATATGTTTGACCAGGAGCAGAGCACAGGGGAAGCACCCACCCATTTCAATTTATACACAATTGCTAAAGCTAGTGCTTGCTACTGCCAGGTTGCTGGGTCCTGATCTTATGATAGTAATGATGCTTCTCCCTTGCTTTGCTCCACCCACGGAAAAGAAGTCTTTGTATTCATTGCCCCACCATTAGACAGTCACACAGTGTAGTTTAAACCACCTCTGAGTAGGGAGAAATGCCAGATCAAGGAAGAACAAGGACCAGATGCAAGTTTTGAAGGCTGTTGCATCAACTTCTGTTTCTCAGGTGCTTCTCCTTCTGCCTAAGTTCAAAGACATACCAGTTAGTCCATGTAAGGAATTTGGCTTAATTCCAGAGAGATACTATTCTCTGAAAGTGCACTGAAAAATGTCTGTGCAGTTTTTCTTCCTTTCTGTGAGCTCATTTTCTTTAATTTCATAAATCTGACACATATGCACTGAATTTACTTCTTCTTCCTTTAAAATTACTCTCAGTTTTCTCATTGTCTTTAGTGAGAAGAAGATAGGATCATGGATGCCTAAACAAACAGGATTTCTGATTGAGACCTGATTAAATATTTAAGCAATTCCAGATAGAATGCTTATTCTGAGGGACTTAACATGGCCCATTTAATTAAAGTTAAGTGATTCCTTCATGCATAAGTCCTCTTATGTGAGTAACAAGAAGCACATAGTTGAGGATAAATAATTCTTCAGAGTTATCTGAAATGTGGACCCATTAGTAAATAATGCAGGATTTAGGAGAAATATTCTTGAGGATATAATCTCCCTTGTGGGAAGAAACGTCTTGTACTATAGGCAGGCTTGATGAGTTTTGAGAATTATTTCATACTGGAAATCAACTCTTGTTTGCTTTGTCAATACTAAGGTTTGGCAGTAATTTCTAACCAATTTTTGCCTCATAAGATGACCAAAACCCATTAGTTGGGAATGCTGACTCACAGAACAAAGGAGGCACGGGATGGAACTGGAGGAAACACAGGGCTCAAATGTATAAGAAATTAAAATAGAATTGGGGAAGACAGGAGGAAAAAGTTAGCTGAAATTGTGCAGAGACTATTATAAATTCACCCTGCCAGCTTTTCTCTTGTTGTCCAGTGCTGACAGTCCATAGAGAAAATAGCATTATAGGTCCAGAATATTTTGAAATTTATCTATATTTATGGATTAAAATCAAAGTTTACCACTATGTCTAATTCTAGAACATAGCCAGTCTCTAAGTATTTATGTACTGCTATTTTTCATCTTTCATTTTCTTTTTCAGAAAGCTTAATGAGAAGGAATGGAACAGAGCATATTTCAGTATAGAGTATTTCATTAATTTTAAATATTAGAAATCTTTGGGTTTTGAAGATGAAAAGATTTCTTTTCCTTTCAGGATAAATAGCAGAAAGCATAAACACTTCTCTTTACATGTTTGAAAGAGGAGCTATATTTTTTCCAGTCAGTATGGAAGATCTAGGAAATAAAGATCGAGTCCAAATAATTTTTTCCTTCAAAAAAATACAGCTCTCATTTCAACTTTTCCACCAGCACCAACATTGAACAACATGACCTTAACTTTGCAGTCTGCTGAAACCTCATCCTAGAAAGGCATTTAATTCATAATGAGAAGGAATGATAAAACCTTGTTCAAAATATTTTTCAATAATATTAGACTGAATTTTCTAGAATATAGGCTCATGGACATGGGCAAAGTGTCTCAGACCTTCTTCCTGCAGATTAATGATAGAAACATTTCAGTGCCACAAAGTGAACCATCTCAAGTCTCATTTTTAAAGGCAGAAACATGTAAATGAAAAACACTGGTTAGCATGGAAGCTCAGTGCACACTCTGTTCTTCGCTCCCAATAAGGTCCTCAGACATTATTACTATTATTATTACTATTATTATTATTATTATTATGTTCCTTATTTTTCTGACCTATCATTCTATTAATTATTACACTTATCATATAGTTCTATAGAGTTTATAGAGGTTTTTTTTCTGCGTTAATATCTTGTTCAGAAGGAGGGGATCTTTCCTCTTTTAAAGAGTGATGGGGATATTTTGCTTGTGATTAAGGCTCTGATCTTTAGTCTGGCTTTAGCCATTTCTCATGGGCACAAAACTTGCAGGCACATTTTGCAAGGTAATTATTTGTGTCTGCAATCTAGTTACTTAGATGTCTGAGTCCCTGATTGCATCCATAAGTCAGGGACTTGGACATTTAAGTGATCTAAATTGCACCTACAACAATTTGCACCTAAAATGTCAAAAAAGGATATAGCAGATAGGAAAAGAGTTCAGAGATGGGTGATGAGAATAATTAGGGACGTGGAAAACCTCAGAAATGAAACAAAATGGAGCAGAATTGGGCTGTTTACCTAAGAGATGAGATGGAATGAATAAAAGAGGAAATGATCAAATGCAGAGGAAATAAGGAGTGTGATAAAGAAGATAGATGAGGCACTTTTACCACCCCCCCCTCCTTTTTGTCATAATGCAAGTACAAAGAGACATTTCAAAAAATTTAAGCACGAAATTTAAGATTGAAAATTCATACAAAAAGAAATACACTTTCATACAATTAACATGTGAAAAACCCAACCACATGACATAGTGAATCCAAAAGGACTCAGCAGAGGGTTAGGCACCTCTTTGGATTGAGAAATGCTCAAAACATTAAAAAGTCAGTAATTTCAGGGAAAAATTACCTACCTTCCTTCTTCAAAGCTTCAATTTTTGTTTGTTTGGGCTTTTTGGTTTTGTGTGGTTTTTTTTCTTTTCTTTTTTAATAATGACAAGGTGGGAGGAATCTTTCTTCAGAAGCAGATTAATTTAGACATGCCTGACACAGGTTTCCTTGTACCTTGCCTCTGAGGTATTTAGGGCTGCCTCTGGTTTGTGGCAGGTCACTGGGAGATAAGATGAGATCCTTGTCAGTTCAGCCTCCTCCTGGGAGGACACACAGAACCAGGAGCTCTTTCAGAATTTGTCATAGTAGGACTCAAGAAAGTTGCAGAAAGCTGGAACCTTGCATCTTGTCTGCCTGTATAATAGGAAATGTGAGTGAGAAGTTCATATATTTCATAACAGACATGGGAGTGTCATTATATATTTCAAGAACTAGAATGTGAAATAGTGCAGGGACTTATTTTTACAAGAAAATCTGCATATGAGACTTATTATTGGAAGAGACATTAAACGGGGTTGGTAAAACATGCTCTGTATTCCACAACAAAGAGGAAATTTATTACACTATTCTCAGCAATGGAGAAAGAAATGGATTTTTTTTTTCTTTTTTTCAAAAAAGAAAAATATGTGAGACATACACACACACCCTCACAGTATTAGCTAATAATTTTGTAAACAAAATGAAAGTACAAGGAAGAATTCAAGAAAACTTGTAGAGAGAGGTGACTAGGACATTGAGAGGTACACAAAAGAATACACTAGGTACTCTCACAGTGCAGATCACCAGTGTCTCAACCAGTAACCACACTCAGATAGATTCGACTTTTACAAGAAACAAACCAGTGTATTTTCATTCCAAAAACTGTTTTGCTAAATAACTGCTGGTCTGTTCTAAGAGTTTCTCTGCTTCAAAGCTAGAGCTTACCTAAGCTTGTTTGTTCTTCCATACAGTTGAATTTGATGGTACAGCTGTGTTAAGCCTTCAGCAGAACAGAAAGAGAAATATACATCAAAAAACAGATATAATGTGGGAGTTTGGACATTTCCTGAGCTGTAGGCACCTGTGGGTTGAAGTCTCATCTGGAAATCAGACAGAATGCACATTTAGAAAATGGTCTTTCACAATCTTAGAGGAGCTCCCTAGACAGCCATAAGAGAAATTATTTATCAAGTCTTTTCAACTATCATCTCTGGAGGCACCTAAAAGACGTGTAGATGTGGCACTCAGGGACATATCAGAGATGTGGTGCTTAGGGACATGGTTTAATGGTGGACCTGTCAGTGTTAGCTTTACAGTTGGACTCAATGGTCCTAAAGGTTTTTCCCAATCTAAATGGTTCTCTGATCCTATGACATGGTTCCAGGTTTGACCACCAAAAAACACAGGACCTAAAGCCAGGCTACTTTCTTGACCACCTTGGCCATACCTGGTTTTCCAGTTAGTCTGGCAGTTTTCAGCAATGCTTCTTGTGCATTTCTAGTTTTCCCCTTGTATCACAGACAGGCTCTGGAGATTTGAAGTAGGTCTACAAAATCTAGGGAGCTCCAACACACTAAAAATACCTTTCCTGAATAAAAATGGTATTCCATGTGTTGGTGCAAGTGTAAAAAAACCACAAAGATGGATATTTAGAAAATGTAACGCAGGTGGGCAGAGGACTAATTCCAGTTCCCAGATAAATACAGAGTCCTTCTGTAGCCATGCAAGACCCTGGAATGGGATTCAACAGAGCAATATGAGGTTTAACAGATTATGATAAGGGAAGACAAAGATGTTCCTTTGGCTGAAGAACTAAGGGAAATAACAACAGAATAGGAAATAAACAAACCAAGTGGAATTAGAGGAGAGATTAAATAAGCTAAACTATACAATCAGAGCAGTAAAATAAGTGCTTTTGACAGGTCCAGGGTCAAGGAATAAAAGAGGGAAGAAAGAAAGCAGATTAAAAGTCATTGCAGTGTTCAATTGCAGCTGAGACAATGGTGACATGAATACACACTTTAGATCCTGGAGAGTTTAGACAGTATCAGAGATTTTGGCAACTCTCTGGATTTCACAGACAAGGAGACTTAATATGCAATATTTACCTCTTCTGATTTCTTCCCCTTTGTGTGAGCAAATAGGTGTCAGATTGTTTGGTCAGCTTAAACTCCTTTGAAAGTGAAGAGGCTAATTGACAACTTTCATTTAAAGGCAAGTGTAAGAATCCAGAATGGTCCTTTTGTCCACTGAGTTGTTGAATCAATAGCCACGCACTGACAATGTGTGTGACAGTTCAAACAAAAGGGTGCTTCCAAGGCTGAGGAATTTGTTCTGATTCTGGGGAGATTTGAAAGTCTGTGAGACAAAACAGAAAGCACAGTTGTTACAGCAACCTTCAAGGAGACACTAGACACAGCCTAGATATGCAAATCTCAGAAAAATTGGGAGAGAAAATATTCTCAGCTGATTGATGGTTAAAGGGCACTTGGATCTGAAAGCAATGAAAGTGTCTAAAACTGTCTGAGAGAATGTTAGCCATTCCAGGTCAGAACTGTGCCAGGGACCACTTTCTAAATTTAACAGCACAATCAAGCTCCAGTGTCAGGAATACTCCCAGCACTATCCCAAGTCACGAAAGCAGATGTACCCAGTCTGACCCTGAGTCTGGGGCCAAAGCGTGGAGATAGGCCAGGCTGCAGCTTCAGGCCAAATTTGGGGGAAGCAGAGGGAGAGGGATAGTTTCCCTCCTGATATTTTGCTGTGTTGTAATAGCACCAATCTCTTCTCATACTCTCCCACCAGCTGCACACAAACATAAGTTGTTTCCCAGAGAAAGGCAGGGCAAAGTGGACTATGTAAGGTGCTGGTTGCTACAAGTCCTTGTTACGTTACAGTGTGTTTGAGCAGTATCAGAGAAGGCAGTCAGCTGACCAAAAATGATCTCTTAAGAAGATTTCAATATTCACCAGTTTTCCAGGCCCTACCACTGGGCTATACTCTATTGAAAACAAGTGGCCTCATTTGGCCAGACTTCAACTACTGCAGCTATGAGAAAACACATAGCCATCTTTATTTTCCCATCATGGCCCCAGCAAAGGGAAAGAGATAAAATTTCTCTTCTTTGCCCTCTGTACATTCCTTCTCTCTCCCCTTTTCTATTTTCCCTTTTCTATGAATCCACAGACCACTTTTGCTTTTCAAGCATTTGTTTTTTCCTTATTAAGTATTTTTGGAAAATATAACCTCCTGTTCTCTCCTTCTCTATTCTTTCATGTTTATTCCTAGCTAATGTTCAGTGGCCAACACCACATAAATACAATGCACACATTTACAGAAGAGGTCATACTCTATAGCCCTTGTAGAGAAATTACTTTAAATTACAAATTACCTCATCCTTATGTAGCAGCTGATAATGGTCAGATGAATTACATCCAGGAAGTATCTACTTCTCTTCATGTTGCTCTTACTGTGGAAAAGTTTTGAAAAATAGGGTTGTTTATTCCCTTGTTAAGAAGTGAGCAGCCCAGACATTTACTCACTGAAAATGTCTCAGAGAGGAGGCTGGGCCAGCTCTCTGTAATGTTAAGGAAGCAAGTATTGAAAATCTCAATGGGATGAATTGTGTCAAAACCAGAATTTATTGCTTCACCTCATTCAAAATAGAAACAGGCAACTCGGAAATTTCCACCTTTCAAAATAAACCAAGACCACACATGATTCAATTCCAGGCAGATCAAGTCCTTCCTCAAGAGTTATGTTTGAGAAAGAGCAAATAAAATACTAACAATATGGGGTCTTCATGCCCTCTTTATATTAAAAAAAAATTGACTTGTCCAACTGATTTGACTTTTTGCTTTCATTTTCATTCCTCTCTTTGAATACTGTCATGGAAAAAAAAAAAAAAAAGAAAAATCATAAGCAAAAAGCTGGTTCATTGTATGAATTATGTTTTTACTCACTTCAGTGGACTTGTGTCACACAGAGTTAGCAGCTTAGGTAGTCATACAGGAACACTGTTTGCCCTATCCTCCACCTCCCATTCACTTACAGAGATTTTTAAACATGCCTAATAAATGTAAGGTCCCAGTAGCTAACTGTGCTTCTGTTGAAGTCAGGGGGTTGTTCTCAGGATCATTGGGACAACATGGAGAGGTTGAAAACCTGCTTTGAGCTCTTGAGAGACAGTTATCTGAGAGGGTTAAACAAAAATGCCATTCATCTATCAAGACATATAGGTTACCTATTCAATTATCTATTACCTAAAGTCAATTACCTATTCAACCATATTGTGTCTTGAATGGGGAAATTTCTAAAAATTGAGTCAGTCAAGGATAAGCAATGGCTGCAGGAAGCTGTTCCTCCATAAGGAAACTGAGTAGCAAATTAACAGGTCAGACAGACCTTTTACTGGGAGTCAGTTCCCTTTCTGTTGAACTACAATAATTTTTCCTTATTGAAGTTTCCCAACTGTTGTTTTTAATGTGAAAATGCAACTATAAATCTGTGTTGCTTTCAATGAGGGTGTGAAATAACGCAAGAGAAGTTAAAGAGGGGTCTATGTTGCAAAAATATTTCTGTTACAGAGTTAATTTCATACCATTTTATTCTTCTCAAACTTATAATTTTCTACTGCTCATACATTTTTATGGCCAGAAGTGATTGTTAGCATCATCTAGTCTGACATGCAGCATAGCAAGGGCCAGAGAAGTTCATCCAGTAATTCTTGCATTGATCCCAACAATTTACATTTGGATTAGAGTGTATCTTCTACAAAGACAACCAGTCTTCATTTAAAAACTTAAAAGCAATGAAAAAAAATTCTGCTACACCTCCTGGCAATCTGTCTGAATAGTTAATTAAATGTTAAAAATCCACAACTTATTTCCAATGTGAATTTCATTTTGTGTTAACCTTAGCCATCAGATATCTTTGCCATAGTGGAGAAGCCTCCAGTCATCCTCACATTTCCCACTGCCAAGGACTTAAAAGCCTGGCAGTTGGGAATTTCCTATTAATTTTTTTTTTCCATTCAAAGGAGTTGATTCACTAGAAAACTGCGCATGATTCATGGCCAAGACCCATTCCTGCAATACTCATCCTGACATCTGATCCTTGCCACTCTCCACAATGGAAAGTATGCCCAGTGGGAGCACTCAGCAGAAAGGACGGCAGCTACGTTCTGTAAACAGGGTTCATCCCTTGGAATTGCACCTCCAAGCCGAGCAGAGGCTCCCTCACACAGAAAAGCCCTACCTCGCTGCCCCAGAAGGGCAGCTTATGGCTATTAGCTCCTGACAAGGCAGATGCAACCACAGCATGAAGAGATGCTAACCCCAAGGATAAGCACTGAGATGATGAATCTGCGTATTAGAAGGCCATGGCACAGACCTAGTGTCCTACCTGAAGAAAAGGCTCAGAGGTAAGCAGGGACTTGCAGCCACGTTTGCCATTGACAGCTGAAAAATAATTGGGTACTTACAAGCCAAACATTCAGAAAACCAACTGTCACCCATTCCATCTTTGTATCCTTGCTTAATATATGAGTATTTTATGTGTAAAATTATTTTAGATGCTTGCAAAGTGGCCCTAATGTAGCCAGCATTGCTCATCCTCCCTCCTCACCACTCTGCTGTGGGGCCTGCTGTGCTACTGTCATGCTGTTAACATTCCTCCAAAGCCATGGAAATGCTGGGATGTACCTGATGCATTCAGAAACCCAGCAGGTGCCTTCTGCAGGTACTGTGTGTCCAGGCAATGCCAGGAAGCAGTCATAAACTTAACACAGTAGTAAGCTATGTAATTTCTAGATAACAGCTACTTACCTAAGTACAGAAATTGCTACATTTTATAGGTACACATTGCTCACATTCCAATTATGGACCAAGACCCAGTGCATGCAATTAGTATTTAGGAGCAATACATTCTTTTTTTTTCCTGCATGCCGCTCTGTGATCTGAAAATGCTGGTCAGTTCCAAAGTTATTTTGCATGTGTCAGTACAATTTCTCCGCAGTCCCAGAAGCTTCTGGAGCACCTAAGTAATGTCACAAGGGCCTAATAATTGTGTCCAGGGAGCTTCCCATACAATTTTCATCTTTTATTATATGTTTGGCTTATTTAGACATCAGTATCATGTGGCAAATTGCATCTGGAATACATGGGGAGGCTGAAGCGCAAAAATACACTCCTGCTCCTCACGGCAGCCCCAGGTGCGAGGTATTATCCTTTAATGCCATGGAAAGGCTCCAGCTACCTGACACGAGGACAGGGCACAGCGACGCTGACTGAGTAATTCCACTGTTAAGCTTTATTTGCAACACCGCGTTGCAAACGGCGACATTTTAATACTTAAAATGGGTATCGACGGCCGGCGCGGGGAAGGCGAGGCCGTGCGGCTTTGCCCCGCTCGGCTCCCAGGGGGTCAGGCCGGGGCTCCGGGAGAGGCACCGCCGGCTCCCCGCTCGTCCTCCGAGGCACGGCTCCCCCTGCCCGAGGGCCGACCGACCCCGGGGGGCGCACAGCGCCCGGGCACAGCGGGGAGGCTGCGGTGGGGGGTGGGGCGGCGGGGCCGGAGGCGGGCAGCGGCAGCACGGCCAGGAACGGCCGCCGGGGGGCAGCGCGAGATCGCCCAAGCGCCGCCGCCGCCTCGGCTGGGCCCGCCGCTCCGCTCCGCACCGCTCGGCTCCGCACCGCCCGGCTCCTGTCCGCACCGCCCTGCTCCTGCCCGCACCGCCCTGCTCCTGCCCGCACCGCCCGGCTCCTGTCCGCACCGCCCTGCTCCTGCCCGCACCGCCCTGGTCCTGTCCGCACCGCCCGGCTCCTGCCCGCACCGCCCGGCTCCACACCGCAGGCCCGGCGCCTTTCCGCACTGCCCCAGCTCCTTCCCGCGCCCGTCCCCGTGGGTGCTCTCCCCGGGCAGGCGGCTGCCTCTTCTGCCAGGCAGCCAGCGACAGGATGAGAGGACATAGTCTTTAGCTGCGCCAGGGGAGGGTTAGGTGGGACACTAGGAGGAATTCCTTCACAAAAAAGGTTGATTAGACATTGGAATGGACTGCCCAGGGAAGTGGTGGAGTCACCGTCCCTGGAGGTGTTTAAGGAAAGACTGGACGTGGCATTCAGTGCCCTGGTGTAGTTGACATGGTGGTGTTCAGTCACAGGTTGGATTCGATGCTCTGGGAGGTTTTTCCCAAGCTAACTGATGTTGTGGTTCTGCTCCCGAGGCCCAGCAGCAAGCGGCCCGGCGCTCTCTCCCTCAGCCGCCCGTCCGGCCCGGAGCCCTCGTTCCCCGAGCGAGAGGCCGCACGGGGTATTTATTTAAGGAGATTTCACCCAGGAGCCGCTGATCAAAGCTAATGCAAAATAAATGTCTCCCTTTAATAGCCTGATTCCTCGAAGCCCTTGACACTGGAAATTGGGATTTCCCCGTGCCATTAGCACTTAGCAGTAGGCGCTCCAGCCCAGCCAAGAACAAGGGATTAAGAGTTATTTGTCTAAACTAATTTCTCTCTCTATACCGAGTCTATAGAGACTGGTGTTACTCTGCTGGAATTGTGCAACACGGCTAATTGGCTACAAATTTAACAGTGGCAGGGCTCCCACCGCAGGCTGCCGCGTATTCATTACTGCCGCTCTCCCCTCCAACGCCGGCTCAGTCACCTGGGCTGCCCTGCCCAGGGCAATGACCTCGGCATGGACCGCTCCTGGCTCTGCGGAAGGTGAGAGGCTTGTCCTGCCTCCCTGAGGAGCCAGGCTGCCTTGGGGAAAAGACAGTGAGATAATTAAAATCGTCGTTATCCTAGAAAAGGGATGTATGTAGCACAGGGTCTGCAGAATTTTATTTATGTCAACGACCACTCAGGATGGTTGTTGGCTTTTTTGCACGGATGTTGTATCACTAGTTATCTCCCTTCCACACAAAGGGGAAAAAAAAATTGCAATAGTTGGCTGTGATTCCTTGAAATTCCTCCCTCCGGGCTGGTTTGCACCTTGGCTCCACTGACTGCTTCTTTACTACTTGATTACAAATTAAAACAAAAAGTGGTTAAGTTTATATTATGTATGCATCTGATCAAAGGGTCATTAAGGGTACATAGATTTTTGTTTCATTTATAGGTCAGTCAAAAAGGGTTGCTTGAATAGTCCTGAACTAAGGAAGGACTTCTGGGAAAGAGCACAGCCTAAATGACTGCTGCTGGAGAATGATTCTGTGACAACCAAGAGATTATTCCTCTACCCCAAACCACACCCCCTCACCCACAGTAGCACCACTAGACTATTGCTTTTCTTGAGAGGGGAGGCAGAATTCTCCCAGCAAGACTGTTTAGGAGTCCAAAATTAAGTTCTCCACTCCCAAAGACTCTGATGGAAATCTGAATAGCCATATGAGTCAGACAGGACCTCAATAACCCAGTCTTTCATAGCTAACTTCATGAGATGAGGCACTGCATCAGTTGCCTTGAACAGAAAGGTCATCCTGAAGTTTTGGTGTAATCCACCTCAGCTGCCCACAAACCCAGGATACTGGCAGATAAAAAACAGTAAAACAAGAGTTTCTCAACACCAGTTCAGATAGCATTTTCAGACACTAAATTCACAAACCAGGTTGCATTTCTGCCTGAATAATTTTTCTTCTCATCATCCAAGTTCAAGGGCAAAACTCATGGTCTGTGATTTGTCTGTTTTTATCTTATAATACCTATTACCTATACCTGTGAAACTCTAGCAGCGTCTTACAGAGCCATACCATACTATCGGTACACTATTGCAAGAGTGGCCGTTTAAAAAACTCTGCAAGACTGTTGAATCTTGGCATGTGCTGCTGGGCACAGGTACCCTCCTATGCTGAGAAAAGCCCACGAAAATTCACAGAATTAAATTCCAGCTTTAGTGAGATGGATGGAAACCACTCAAAATTTCAACAGAAACAGGGTTTTAGTGAAGGAAGACATAGAGCTTCAGCTGCTCATTGAGTTGCTGTTCTCTAAACAGTCACAGGAGCCAAAGCCAGGCTGGCAGTGTTTGCCCTCCCTCTTCCTTATGTACACCCTGATGAAAAGTTAACAAGTGGTGTCTGTTGATGTAGAACACACTATCATCTTGCAACAACACAAAGATAGCATCAGTTTTAATAATCAGTCTACAAGGTGGCAATAAAATTCTGGCCAAGAATCAAATTGATTATATCAGTCCATGAACACACAGAAATAATTCTGTTAAAAATCTAACATCTAAGGTGTTGTTAATCAAATTTTTCAAGCTAGATCTCTCTCATGGCCTTAACCGAAGTGCTTTCTGAGATGTGCACAGAGAATACCACAAATTCAGTGAGTGCACCTTCAATATGAGGTAACAGTGGGATACAGAGGAAAGCATAAAATAAGATGATTATTCAAGATGTTCCACTTCTGTACAAGATATAACTAAAATATCATCATGGCTTGCCAGGAGCAGAGGTTGTGTGCCGAGGCAGTAAAGTACCCCTGATAACTTCATCCAGCAGCCAGAGGCCAAGCTGCCTAGCCCCCTCTCATTAAGGGAGAAGTGCCCCATTCAATGAGGCACTTCAACAGTGGTCTACCTTTGAACGTGCAAATACCCCCATTAAATCTGGTGGATCAGGGCCAAAACTAATTAATTTAGTGATGCTTTGCATCAAAATCTCACTTGCAATACATAGCACTCACAATCAGAAAGGCAGGGGATTAATTAAACTAACTATTTAGAAAGCTGAGCAGGTTAGGACTGGGTTAGGACTAAAGAGCATAATGATATCCTTAGTGGAAGCCAGAAAAGCAAATGATCCCTGTGAAACTGATCGGAATTTGCTGAGGATTTATTTCTGTTTAGGTTTTTTTTTGTGAGATAAATGAATTTGGACTGGCAAGACAACCAATTTTGGGTCCAAGAGGCCATGCACTTTTATTTAGATTACTTCTTTCAGCCTGTCCCTACCAAGCAGGCTCAACCCAAACTGTGTCACGATCAGCAGCTTCATAGTACTTCCAGGTATCAAAACAGGCCAGAGAAACCTTTTATTGCTTGGGATTAGCCAAAAAAAAAAAAAAAAAAAAAAAAAAAAGGAGAGGGGGAGAGAAAGAAATGAAAGGAGAAGGAAAGAAAAAAAGCAAATCGCTGTAGATTTTCAGACATGTCTTAAATGTGAACTTAGATGCATTCACACCACGGCTTCACTGTACCCAGCTTAGCAAGCAGGCTGGACAAAAAGACATGGTCTTGACAATATGCTGTACTGCAGTAGAAAAGCCAGATTCTGATGGATTACACGTACTAACAGAACAAGAAAAAAAAATTAGTCAAATACAGTTACTGGAACAATATTTGAGAAAGTAGAACAGTGATTGCAACACTGCAAGCCCTCTGGCTGAGCCTAATTCTCTAAGGCCCCATGGGGTCTATCAGCAGCTCCATCATGACATCCTTCCTGATGTCAATTGAAGGGTGTTGCTTTGCACCCACTGAGGATTTGGCCTTTAAACTCACCCAGCTTGTGTCGGGTGACCTCTTACAATCTTTCTGCAGCAGTGCAAAATCTTTAATGGCTTGGCACTGCTCAAAACCATTCCATTTTGTAAGAGGAAAGTAAGTGGTATTTCACCTGCCTGGGAGGATCCTTCTCTTCCAGCTGATTAAGGAGAAAACACTGTCACAACTTCAGCTCTAATATGACAGTCAGTAATGAATGGCAGAAGTGACTGTGATCTTTGCATTCTATGGCCAGTCTATTTCTGTGGGTGTTTTCTGTGACTACAGGAAGTTATGGGCGTGTCACGGTTTAGGAATAGTATTCCCCGCGTTGGTGCTCCCACTGAAACACCCCCGGACCATGTGCTGCTCTCTCACTTCCCCCTCATCCCCCTCATCCCCCTCACCCCTGTGGAGCAACGGAAAGGAGAATTGGAGGCACAAAAAGGTGAAGATCACAGGTTGAAATAAGAGCAATTTACTAGAAACAACAATGAAATAAAAAAACTAACAGTAACAACAACAATACTAACAAGAGAGTGTTCAAGACAGGTGAACAAATGTGCAAGGATTCACAAATGATTGCTTAACGAACAGTGCCCCTCTTGTTTGCTGTAAAAATTAACCCTGTCCTGGCCAGAACCAGGACAGGGCAAAGCAATGAAAGACTCATGCCAGACGATGATGAACACTCCAAAGTCAGAGCAACATGAAACCAGCATGTCCATAATGCTGTTTATTAACACATATGTGTTTGTGTAAGGTTTTGTTCTGCATAAAGTGGCAGTGAAGAACTAAACCACTACAGGTTTGGATTATTTTTTCCCATCAGGAAATATATTTTGCATGTGTATGAAGAACATTGTATGGATCTCTTGGGAAAAAAAAAAAAACCAAAAAAACCCCAAAGAGACTTAATCAGCATCTTTGCAGAAACGAGTTCAAATTCCTTTTAATTTTAAAACATAATAGACTTTCCTTTTTCAGACAGGTGAGTATCTCTGAAACCACTATGCACAGTCCCTATTTAGGAATATAAAACTCATTTTATAGAATTGGATAAACCTTCAGAACAGTAGAAAACAATCCAGACTGAACATAGGTTTTTGATGTTATACTTGGGAAATGACTACCTTTGCAAACATTAACGTCTCCATGCCTAAGCCCTCAGTTCCAACAGTCATGTACATTCATGCATGGAAAAACCCGTAAGAACACTGACATGCCAGAATGTTTGCAGGATCACTGCCTGTGAAAGGTTATTCACAGACACAGGCTCAGGCAAAATCACGCCCTCAGAGTTATTACAACCCTGCCAAAGCCATGGAAAGCCAACAGTTTTCTACTGTGTGAGGAACAATAGAGCTATTCTAGACAAGATTTATTCTGAAAAGTAGAGGTTGAGGATAGTCGTAATTTTCTTTTCAGAGCCCCAAAAGCTGCTGTGCCTGACCATGAAGGTTGCCACAGGATGTATCCATCCACCAGAAAAGCTAAAGGTGGAGAAATCAGAAACTGAAGGTGAAAACACAAGCATTCCCTTCTGTATTCCCCACTCCCCACAATCCCATGGCTTGTACATGTTTCCTTTGCCACAGATTAAAAAAATGAATCCTGAAGTCATTGGTCATTGTACTTACAAGCCAGCAAAAGCACATGATACTGCTCTGCAGCCACAGAGGAGTCCCCAGCAGCTGTGTGTTCTATGTCCTGGGCAGTGACTGTGTCTCTGAGCTGCAGAACCCACTGTGAAGGTCTGTAGGGAGGGCACATGCCCAGGGAGGGGGTTCACACACTGTTTGGTTATCACTGATTTTCCCCAGCAATGGCGATAACTCCACAGCACCTCAACATCCAGTGAAAAAGACCTTTTCCCCTTCTGGGTATCACCAGCCAAAGGGATGTGGACCCAAGTCACCAGCTGCACTTCAAGATGTCAGAGACACAAGAGCAAGGACCTCTCTGGCTAGGTTCTCACTTTGGGGAATTAGAGCCATTTCAGACAGAACTAAATCTCTTGTGTTCTTACCCAAGCTCACTCTCCAGCTGACACGATGTACCCTTCTCACTGTCATCCATATCTACATTGATCTTCCCCAGCTCCGTGCCCACAGCCCTCTGTAAACATTCTTTAATCTCCTGCCAGGCACTGCAAACTTACCCCCTGCCTTTTCTGACAGCCTGATGCAAGGAGCCCACTGCCCCATGCCCACTTGAAGGAGCAAGACTCAAGAATAAAAAATACAAGGTCGCCATGGACCTACATTAAAAATGCCTCTCTCACACGTGATATACCAGTTTGAGGTTTTTCATGCTGTGTGGGTGACTGTACACTGGAACAGCTTACACAAAGAGGCTGTGGAGTCTCCCTCACTGGGGATATTCCAGAACTGACTGGTCACAATCCCATGCCATGTGCTCTGGGAGGACCCTGCTAGAGCAGGGTGGCTGGACCAGACAACTCATCATGCTCCCTTCCAACCTGACCCATTCTGGGATCCTGTAATTCTGTGGGTAGGAGTCAGGTTGCATAAGAAGCACTCCAAGCTCTAAAGAAGCTGCAGGGAGGTACAAAGCCTTAAATGTGGTGGAAATGAAGACAACAATGAGGCAAAACCCAGGCTAGATATCTGTGATCTAATAAAATCCTACCCATGCCATCAGCGGCACTGAATTTTGCATTGGGAAGCTCCATGCCTGAGCACTGGATTCTAATTGCACTGAGATTTTCTCTGAGATCAAGACACCTAAAATACCACTTTTTTATGTTTTTAGAGTTTCTCATGTTTTGGGTGAAATCCCAAACACAGATGACATAATAATTGCAGGCACAAATACATGTTGAGTCCTTTGAGAGGAACAGGGCTGTATCCATTCCATGTGCTAACATATTCAGTGACATCCAATATCATTGGAAACTGTTTACACTGTCAGTAATAATCCTAGAAGAAAAAGTTTTTGAGCTGCTTTTTATTGACACTCACCTCATTTCAGAGATCAGCAAAAATGAGGGTAGTTGATACAGCGATTTTGTTTTCTCTAAATAAATCTGAATAAACAATAAAAGGTTAAGTGCTCTTTTTTCAAAGCTCGAAACACAAGCAAACAAATTGAGGGTAGAGAACTCAATTATAGCAAGCAAAAGCAACTGGCAGTTACACTCAGCAGAGCTGAATAATTTTCAATTACTCTGGGAGAAGAGGTCAACAAAATATGTTCCCCAGTCTGTACATTCCTAAACCCAGACCTCCTAATGTTATAGTGGCCTTTGTGAGGGCAATTCAGCGGGGTTCTCTTCCCAGCAAGCACCCTTTTCCCTACTTTGATGTATTAAGTTCTTTCCTTAGCATAAATACATGCCTGCCACAGAGAAAGCGTTTGAACCCCCACCTTCCAAAAGCCAAGCTTCCACTGTGTCACAGCCAAGCATTCTGACAGAGAGGTGCTACAACATGACAGCTGCTGCTCCAAGTACCTCTCTGAGCCAGGGTGCTGAGGGTTTTAACCCAGCAAAATGAGGAGGTGGCTCCATCCCAGGGTGATCTGTGTCAGTGTCTAAGCTTCCCAGCTCTCTGGGCACATCCCAGAAGAGGGAGAGAGTTTTCCCCAGAAGAGACTGCCGAGGCTCAACAGAAGAAGAACCTCTGGAACATGGTATGACTATGACTCCTACCAAATTATGTCAGGACTTCTTGCACGCCAATTTTGTCATATCACATCAGTTTTGAGACTTCATCTCTGCTTCCATCATTCTGCTATATGTCTAGCTTCAGAGTTCCTTGTTGCAATTTGTCATTTTTTCTCAGCAGAGTTTTGGGGGGGAGGGGAGTTATGTGAGTTTTTCTCTCCAAGAGGCAACAGGAGTGGAGTTACACTTGGTGTCACAAAACATCTCCATCACCACAGAAAGAGAAAGGAAACTTCTGCTTTGGTGTACATCACACACTTATATATATAACAAATAACATATGCAGGCAGGATGGCAAAATTTCTAGCATATGGAATGAACAAGGAAATTTTCTATATACTTCTGTTTTCACATAGAGCAGCACCTAAGAGTGGCAATTATAAGAGGATAGGAAAGATGCTCAAATGTTTATATCTCTGTTAGGACTTTACACTACTATTTGGTCAAAATGACACAGTGAATCCCAACAGAAGGAGCTTTTATGATGATAGTGTCATTTTTACAAGCTGCTGATCTTCAAGGGAAGGAGAAAGCCATTAAAAATCAACTAACTTATTTTTTAGTCAGAAAACAGAGGTTTTATTAAAAACCTTTGTGTGAGAGGTAAACCATTTATCCTCAAATGCCTGCCCACAAAGTTGCCAGTATATGTAGAGAGAAAGCAAAAGAAGAAAATAAACCTATTTTATTATTTCTGACATGACACGCAAAAGCTGTCCACTACGTATAAAAGAGGGTTTGAACAGGCTTGGAATTAGATATATTCTGGACAGAAAAGCTCCCTTACTCTTAGATTCAGTCCTTCCTTGGAGGCCTGCAATTGTTGTTAGCTTCTCAGTGGGTGGATTTTCTCTAGGACTGACTTATATTTCATAAAACCCAGCTCAGGCTGGACCTCAAAAAGTCATCTGGTGAGATATCTCTTATGAGAATCAGTAGGAGAGTCTTGCTGCAGTATGATGGACCCCATTTGGAGGTCTTGACTGTGTGAGGAACAAGCAATATAAAGGTACAGGCTTAAAAAGTCTTGCATGTTTTGTAAATGTAGTGTGTGCCACTAGCAGCTCAGTGCACTCCTGTATTTTAGGAGAACCTAAATGTCAGACACTGCTGAGCTGCTCCCATCACCTCATTTTTATAATGTGGAAGAAAATACTCATAAGGCATAAGAAAAAGCAGTGATAAAGAAATGGCTGTTATGTCATCCCAGTCTCTCAGTTTCTTCCTAGTACAACTTTGGAATCCCACTCCACTGCTCACCTTCCCAACGCACTCCACTGTAAGATTGCCCTGATGTAACTGTCTCTGCTACCTAAAAAACAACCATGGTTTTAAGGTGGATGGCCTACAGATTCTGCACAGAGAGTCTCAAATTCCTCATCCCCTGGCAGGATATCCTTCAGTGTACACACATTACATAGGTACTGCATTGCTGCAATAGTTGGGAACTAAAAGCAAGCAAAGGAAAAGGTCAGTAACCTATTCTTTAAAAGCACCTTTTGGGCTGCTCCAGCTGTGCTCTTCACATTCCTGTGCAACGGAGAAAGTTCTGCATGAGTCTCAGCCCACTTCCACGTGGAGGAAAGGGGAAACCAAAGATGTGGTAAGTAAACTGTTCCTTGCCTCAGTTTTCTGCTGTACCTCTGAGGGTTTTGCAGGCTCAGGAGCATGCTCGGAGCATAGCATGGAAGGCATGTCCTCAGTTCTGTTTCTGAAAGGCAGAGAAGGGCAGAGGGGTTGTGACTTAGGGGCCAGCAGCTCCAACCTCTGTCATCTACCTGCTGGTATTCCTTGATTTTTAATACTGTCTTTCAAGCTGTGAAGGGCTCCTGATAATCACCCACAAAGTGATCTATCTCACCATTCTTCTTCAAATCCCTTTTTTCCACTCTCCTGAAAAACATTGCCAAATTTGGGGTGATTGTTGTGCTACAATGTACTGCACTGACATCATCGGAGTGCTACAGGTGTTCCCTGCTCTGGGTGTTGTCTTGCAAAACATTGTAAGGGTTATGCATAGCGGACCCCCCCTGCCTTTTTTCTCAGTGGGTTCTGTACAAAGGTATCCAGATCCATGGCTAAGCTCCAAGTAAACTGTGCTAATAAAAAGCAAAAGAAGATGATTTCCTGAGCTCTGTATGTATCATTCAGGAAAAAAAAAAAAAAATTCAGGTCAAATACAAGCAATAAACTCTAGGTCAAATTTAAGCAGTTTCCTTTTATTTACTTCCATTTTATTGACAATGAACAACTCTTAGTGGGTAAACCTGAAAATACACCTCCAGTAACAATTGTTTTGCCTTGAGTATTTATGCAGCATTCCAGCTACAGCATCTATATTGCATTTCTTTTTCCCCATGCATACAAATACACACTCATACTTAATACATTAGCATTTCCACTATACATTTTTACAGTGTATCCAGTTAAGCAAATTGCTCAATTAGCTGAATAGGTTTTTTTCTTTTCATTGTGAAAAGACAGAGTCTTACCGAATGGAACAGCGTTCTCGGTAAGAGGTCAGTTGGGTGTGATTTTTGGAATAAAGGAGAGAGTATGAGTGGGTTGTAACAGATTTTTTTAATTGTTCGCATTTTATTGCCTTTAAGAGCCAAAGAGAGAGGGCAAACCAGCACATCCTGGTTCATGCTGGTGTGTAACAAGTGGCATGTTGTAGAGAAAGCCCACCATACTTAGTGGAATTTTCCTGTTACAGCGTGCACCTCATGGACACAGAAAAGATTGTGGGACTGTCAAATACCGAGTGTCAGGGAATGGTATATCCACTCGTTGGTAAAATAAGTCAGTTAATTTGGCAGGTAAGTATTAAGTAATCATATTGTCAGAACAAGGCAAGTGGCTAAGAAATGAAGACAAAGACGAAAAGAAAAAAATATAAAGATGAGAAAATAGGAAGGAACCAAAGAGGAGAGGGGGAAGGGAGGGAATGTGTGAGTTTGATGGCCAAATGATGAGAGAGTAAATGATGGTGATCCCTCTGTTCTGGATGGTTCTGGGTCACCTTGTCCTTGTTTCTGACATTGAACTCTATTGCTACTTTTCCACTGTCTGGGAGAATCTGAACATCATTCACCCAGGTTTTATTATGTATGGAATGTAATGGCTGAGAAAAACTTGAGCAAGTTGGATATTTTCTCATCCATGTTTTAAAAGATTTTTTCAAAAAATTTTACCATCTTTGTGCTCTTTCTGGATTTTTATCATTTTTTGCCTACTCAAGTCTCAGAAAATACTAGTTTAATTTTTTTAAGTAAATATTGTTCCATCTTGATTTGAGTTTTCCCTTATTTGGTTTCAACAGCGCAAAATTTCAAATGAGCCGAATGAATTTTTTTAATCTCATTACATTTTTCCTGAGGTAAAAATGTCTATGATATTTGCCTAGGCAAAGTGTTGCATCACGTACTCTATTTATGTTTCAGCATTGCAGTGACTTTTAAAAGCTCACAGCAGGAAATTAAGAAAAGCTTGAACTCATAATTATTAAATAATAATAAAAAATGTACTCTGCTAAGGTTGCATTTATTCAAAATTGTACAATTAATATATCCCCATGTTTCCATTAATATATATTCCGGTGGAGAAATTGATAGGAAATGTGGTCATGGCATGAACTTTACAGCAGATTTGAATAGTCTCTGCTGAGCAGAGTTTAATTGAGCAAAGCAGCTTGGATAAGGAGTGCTGTACAAAAATGAGATTATCCATCATGCACCATCTAAACGATCAATATCCAGGTCCTCCTTGCTTTGACAGAGTTGGGAAGATACTACTGAGCACAATCAGACATCACAGGCGATGGGGAATTTAAATGTCTCCTTCCCATGTGGGCAAATCATTACCCTCTTAAGCTTCCTCCAGCCTTTGCCCTCATCTGCTCCTTGCTGTGGAGTTGAAAACACCTGCATCTTCTAAAGCCAGCCCAGGGAAACATCATGTAGGGCCCAGATTTCACTTGTTGCTCTCACCTGTGATGGAGCTCAGCCATCACACAAGCAAAACTTTCATTCACAGAACATCAGTGCAGAGCCTTGGCACCACTGAAGACACTGATGGCAGCATAACCTTCCTTGGTTTCTCTTTCTTGGTTGCAAATTCACAATGGTGAATTTGCAACATCTGTTGTCATCTGTCTTCACTCATCAACCACAAGTCTTTAGTCCTTGTCTTGATTGTTCTTCAGCATGTTGCTCATCATTCTGAGCAGCACATGGTCTCTTACTTCATGAGTAATTCCTACCTTCAGTCTGCCAGCAGTGGTACCTGATCATTTTATCACCTCCAAAGCAAGTCCAAGTTTTACTCCTTGCTTGAAAAGAGCTTTTTCTTTGGCTCCTGCAGAGTCACTGCATTATTCCTCTCTATATTCCCCACAAAAGGTACCTTTGTCAGAAGGGCTCATTAAGCACACATGTAGGGCAAGGACTCAGCACACCACAAGCCATGAGTGATGCATGATGAGTACCATGCAACCTTTTTTTCTGTGATCATGTGTCTATCTCAGACAATCCTGTTCTCATACCTTTACAAACTCCTAGGCAGTCAGCCACTATGCTCTGAAACCCAAATCCTTGGTGGACTCCTGGAGATGCTACTGCAAAAGACATAGTAAACATCTAGAACCCAACTCTGTCTTCTGACCCATTCTCCATCATTTATCTTTCTCTGCAGAAGACCATGGGGCAGGTAACATTCCTGGATGAGCCAGTGCATGGGTCTCAAAAAGCACCAGAGCTGAAGGAATAGGTTCTCAGGCTCCCACATAATAGTGGGAAGCTTTAATTTTATTTTATTTTTTAAATTTAAAGCACATACCAAACACTGTGAATAACTGGCAAGAAACAAGGTTTAAAAGGAGAAAAAAGGTTTTGTTAAGCTTTTAACTTAAATTGTATTTATGCATGGAGACCAAATTCACATAGTGTTTATTTCTTGAAAGCACAGATTAAAAAAACAAATGTGTTGCTGCTGTTGGAGACAAAGGATGAGATGTGCAGGGCTTCCACAGCACCTGACAGAAAAAGTGTCACTGATTCTTTACACATTAATGTACAATGTAATAGAGAAAAAGCAGTGGCTCTTCTGCCTTCTAAAACAGGAGGCACAACACTAAATGCCCAAATCCCCACCCACAACTAAAAGCCTATAGCTAAATATTCACCTAAATTCATGACTGTAGACCAAATATTCAGGAGAGAATGAGCACAGCCCTGCTGCCATAGGAAAACATTCTGGCTATTCAAGTATCACATCCAAGCACCAGAGAAAAAGCAATTCTAATAATTATTTTATCCCTGTTATTATGAACATAACCAAAGGTTTCTTCTTTAATGCCACAAAAATAGCCAGCAAAAATTTTATTTCAACAGCCTTCATTGACAGACTCTCTTGTCTGCAGCAATTCAGAACTCTGGCTACTGAAGCTCATCACTTTTTCTTTGCCCCCCTCGGTGCTGAGGAGATATTTGTAACTATTGCAGTCAGTCTTGAAATAAGTATACAGCACAAGGGTGCTGCATGTTACCAGTCAAGCAGAAGAAGACAAAGACAAATAAAAAGCAATGAAAAGACATGATGTAGATATAGGGAAGATTGTGACTACCAAAGAGCTAATGGTTTTGTGATGGTAAGAACTGAGCTTAGAAGAATACCCAGTATTAGTAATGGTTTTGTTGAAAAATCTCTTCAGACCATTAAAGTATTATGCTGTTCTTTATTGCACTTTCCCTGCCTCTTCTTTTCTTTGCTAGTTGGTTGGGGTTTTTTTATACTCTTTCTTTATATCTCCCCTACTGGATTGAATAGCATTGAGCTGCCTTTGCCATACAAAATCACAGATCAGTAGATTTTTGTTTCATTCTAGACATAATTTGAGACAATCAAATTTGAATGGCAATTTTGTGTTCACATCTTTTATTTATTAAGGGTCTTCAAAATGCAGAGAAAAAGGAAAATACAAAATCCAGTATGTGCAGGAAATGAGGGGAAAAAAGGTGGGGAAAGCAGGCATCAAAAAAAAGGTATTTTTCTCTTTGTTTTTTTCTTCTGAAAGATGAAAAGCTACTGAGCCTCTCTCTGGCATGGATATGCTCACTATGAGAGGCTGAAAGGATTCCAGCAGGACACCACTCACAGAGCTCTCACCATCTGTCCTGAGCAGGTCCAGTTTAAATTACAGCTACCTCGGGGTCCCTGTGCCCCTAACCAGCATGCAGGCTGCCCAGCTGAGAGGCACTGGGGGACACCAATGTCTCCTGCGTGGTTTGCAGCCCAAGGAGAGGATGTTTGTGCAAATCATCCACCTCAGCCCTGTACCTGCTGCCCCTTGTCCCCCTTTTGCATCCTCTCAGCCAAGAGCTTGAGTGCCAGGAAATTAGAAGTAAGTTTTGCTGTAGGGTGATTCTTAGTTTTAAATATATTTCAGTAGTGTTAGTTTATACAAGGACAGCTGTGCATCCCACATGCACGACTTGCTTAACTTGCTTTCCCCACCTTCTTGGCAGATGGGTTCAAGGGCTGCAGAAGAGGTTCCCAAATTATATTTCACTTTGCCATATTTCAGTGTACAGGTAAATGTCCAATTTCTACACATTCTGAGCAGTGTTTTGAGATGCAGCCCCCTGGGACTGCACCCCCTTCAATCTGAAAATCAAGACTGAAAAAGAAAGCTCATGCTGAAGGTTCCTTCAGTGCCTGAATCAGTAACCTACTCAGTAGGCTTGCCAGCTTTTCCCAGTAATAACACTTCAAATTAGTTATTTGAGTTCAAATGCAGCATTTGCAGAAGAAAAACATTCTGCGGTTTACCATTCTGGAAAGAGATGATTGTTGTGTTGTCAATAACAAGAAGGATTACAGAGTAGGCGAATTTGTTACATACACGTATGGCCCATGAAATACATCCCTCTATGAATCTTTAAATATTATCAGCCTACAGTAATTGTTACTTACACTCCACCCACTTCATCCTTCTTTCCTCTGAAGAATAATTTGACAGTCATGTTCTTTGAGAAAGTTGAACTACAGAATTATTTCAACATCTAACAGAGACACAAGTATGCTAGTGTAAGTTAAGAAAATGTGGACAGGTTTGACACCTTCATCCATATGAAAGCAGAAATCAGGATGTTTTGAAAAACTGAGGTGGCCTAGAGAAACCTATGGCTGTGGTGGAAGAAAAAGGCAGAAGGAATTAAACCCTCACCCCCTACTGCAGACCCAGAGCTATCCCCACTAGCATTGTGAAATGGAATTTATAGCTAAAATCAGGAAAATAGATGCAGGCATTAGGATCCCAGGTGCTACTTCACTGACAACCTATTATAAAGCTCCAACTGTGTCCAAAGTTATAAAGCAATTTCATAGTTATATTTATCAGGATGAACAATGTGCAAATCCACTTCTCTGCCTTTTTTTTTGCCTTGATATGTCATTATTAAAAGATTCCTGCTGCACCTAGCAAGGCTTCCCCAGATGTTGATCCAGTGCAGCAGAGAATGGCAAACGTAGAGCCCACACACAGGAAAGAGACTCACAAGTCCTGCAGCAATGGGAAGGAGGAGGCTCCTGCCACCCCCTAAGAGGGTAAGAAGGCAGAGCATTTGTCCACACTACTCCCAGTGGTCAACAGAGGTCAAAGAAATCCCAGCAAGTGAATGAAATTTAAAAAAAAAAAAAAAAAAAAAAAAGCCCAGATCAGGATATAGAGGCCAAGGAAAAATAAAAGGATGTTTTCAGTAGAGATTTTCTGAAAGTGAGGGGGGAAAAATAAGGATGTTTGGAAAGGGTGAATAAGCAGCCTTCCAGACTGACAGCCATACTGAGCCAGTGCATGATGCAGTTGTTAACAGAGCTGGAGAAAGTGGAGAAGTCACAAATTCTCCACCTTATGGTATCAGTGTGTTAAGAGTAAAATTCAGCTGTCTCTGGGTACCTTTATGGAGATAAAATCAGGGCTACTAAAATGATGTCATCAAAATCAGAGACACATCATGAATTACGGGTAAAAATGAAATCTTTTATACTGTACATCCAAACATATAAGGGTGTCTTACTTACAGCTCACACATGCAGTGTTTATAGAAATCAGTCTTTGCTGAAAACAACTAGAAACTACCTACTTATGACCAAAGAGGCTTGGCTTGCTCAGATGCCATCCTGAGAATCCAAGCATGAATTTTCTTCTAAACCAAAAATTAATTATTTTTAAAGGAAATGAAAATGTAAAGAGCTGAGAAAATGAAGGAATCTGCTGAAGAACAGGTGCCCAAGCACATTGGAGGAGACAGGAACCATGCTTCTCAATCCTAAAAAAAAAAACCCAACAAAAAATAACACCAACCAACAAAAAAAAAAAACAAACACCACACCCTGGGGAATTTGCATGGCACATGAAAAGGACAAACAGTTCAAAGTGAAAATCAGGATTGTGGAGGCAGGGTTTCAGCAGGGCATAACCAGGAAAAGGCATTCCCAAACTATTTTATCAGATCCCCAGGAGCTGATGTGGGTCTGTTTAAAGGCACTATAATGGTGCTTTCAAAGGTCTTACAAAAATATATATGTAAAGCAGTCAGGACCTAGCAGGGGAAAGAAAAATATCATGGGAATCTGAGCCCTAAGGGAGCTCTGAAAAGTTTGCTGCATCCCATGGAATCACTGAGGTTGTTTCCACTCACAGTATTTTCTCTCTATTCTGTTTTTCCCATTAATATTATGCTTCTCTATTTCTCTACGTTACTTACTATGCTTGAATATTACTATGGAGTCTGGAATTTAAAATTCTTTTGCTCCTCTTTAGAGAATTCACCCACAGGTGAAGGTACAGCCAGATCCAGCTCAACGCCCTGAACCTCTCAGGGTCTCATAGTCCATACTAATAACCATCAGTAGAACCAAGCCCTGCTCAACATTTAGCACTATTAAATTATGACACCAAATAAATACATGTAGGTACCACCTTACATTATATTTAACATAAAGGCAGAAAACAGGAATGTGGTGAGGTGGGAGTTGGTCTCTTCTCCCAAGTAACAAGTGACAAGAGGAAATGACCAAAAGTTGCACCAGGGGAGGTTAAGATTGAATATTAGGAAAGACATCTCCATGGAAAGGGTTGTGAAGCACTGAAATAGGCTGCCCAGGTAAGTGGTTGAGTAACCACCCCTGGAGGTATTTGAAAGACCTGTAGGTGTGGTGATGAGGATGGGAGTTAGTGGTGGACCCGGCAGTGTTAGCTTAATGGTTGGACTCGATGATCTTAAAGGTATTTTCCAACCTAAATGACGATGATTCTATGATGGCAAATGGGAGTGAAAAAAATGGGGCATCAGAACTGATTGGGAGGTGCTGGGTAGGAGTTAATCAATTGCACACCAAGGGCAAGGGTAGAGGCTCTGCCCTGCAGAGGTGCTCAACGTACTCTGTGGAGGAAAAGCCACATCCAACCACAACCAACCCACTCTGAGCCATAAGGCATGAAGACATTTGGGCCCAGATTCTTTCCTGAGCCAACTCCACAATGATACCAGAAATTATGCAAGTTAAGATGCATGTTTCTTGCAAAAAAAAAAGATGCAATAATCAGTATCTACAGTTCGATTATGAGATAATGAATTTTAGTTGCATATTACATTCTCATTGAATTAAAAGATTTGAAGACTTTGACTATTTTTATATTTCCCTTGAAATACATTTTGTAGTCTGTGCTATTTAGAGACAGAAAATTGCAACTATTTTAAAAACACGACAATGACTTTCACCTCCCTGAGGGAAATCCTGGATTATTTCCTTTGATGGCATCAGGTTTCATCCTTATTCTGTTAGAGAAAATCATTTGAGATCCCTTCTTAGCTTTGCTTTCCACCTGTTTTGAGAGCCTTGATTTCCCAACACTGGGGTGGGAACACTCACTATTTATTAGGTGGAAGAGGAGAAATTATGTCAGAACTTTTTTCTTCACTGGAAAATGCTGGAAATAAAAACTTCTTTTTTTTTCACATCTACCTGGTGCCACCCATGAAGCAGAAGCATTCCTGGACCCTCGGTCAGCTCTCCCCCAGGGAATGGGCAGGTATACCCTGCCCCAGGTCACACTTTGCTGCTTCTACAGCTGCTCCACTCCTGCCTTCAGCATGACTTCACCACGTGCAAGGAGGGTGACTGAGGTCAGACATTGCCCCATGCAGCAGAGATGGGTTTTACCTGTTCTGATTTTCCATTTTTTAGCTCTTGCCAGCAGCAAAGCACTGAGCAAAATGTCCCCACTCCAGCCCTAGACAATTCATTGTAGTAAACGACTGGCTGGATTGCACCTCATGGTCCCACTGTGAGCGAACAAAGCGCCAACTTCTCCAATTGTTCAAGTATCTTCTCGAGGAGTTGCTGAATAAGTCATGCCAGTAATCGGCAGTTTGTAACTTCCCATCCAGCCCTTTGCAGCACATATTCACACCTGCCCTTTGAAGCTGGCTGGGTTCCCAGGGATTTGGACACCTAGCCAGGAGGCTCTGCTTTTCCAAGGGACAAAGTAAGAGCTTTCTGTATTGGCCTTTGGCAATGAAAAGTTAGCATTTTCTGTGCCATGAGCATGTCCAAAGACAAAGGAGGAGGGAGAGCAGCAGATAGAGCCTTGCAATCTCTTTCCATGATGCAATGTGTACTCCATCTCCCAGTCTGACCCCTGCATGCCTGCCTTTCCCTCGTGGATCTGAGCACCCACACTCCCTTACCTTCAAGCTCTCAGGAGGCCAGCTGCTGCTTAGCCACTCACCAGTGCTGTTTGTGGTGGTGTGGTGGTGTGGTGGTGGGACACCTTCCCACAGGCAAGGGGAGACAGATCCTCTGAGCCCCAAATGTACGGAGTAGGAGTCTCCATGACTGCCTGACATAACATGCAAGATACCAAGGATGTGGAAAGAATGAAACCTGGGTTTAGAAGCACATCCCCACTTTCATACTTAAATACATAACCTTGCCTGTGCTGAGGCTTTTTTCTTATCATCAGTGTACACTTATGCCCACCCTTTTGTGACAAGGAGGAGATTTATGCTATATCTGTCCTCAGATTCCAATATTTTAGACTAAAAAAATGTGTGGTGACAGGTTTTATATATATTTCTAAGATATTCCTACCTTATACCCCTTATATCCCTTTTCTTTCCCAGGCTTTCTTGCTCTTGCATGTTTTACTCACACTGGAAGATGTGAAGGTATTGATTACACATCTCTTTCTGACACACCATGAAATATGTCATCTCCTGTCTTCACACTGGTGACTGGCTGACATGGCAGGTTTCTTCTCTAGGTAGAAAACACATCAAAATTGCATTACATGCTGCTGTTGTTTTTAATAGAAATATTATTCAACTCACCCAAGTTTTCTTCAGGAGATTTTTTTCTTTTCACTTACTGTTGCACCTTCTTGGATTTTGACAGGTACACAAATCTTCCTAGATGCTGCTGTTGCTCAGCTCGCTGTGTTGGCTGTGTAAAAAGTCTTTTATCCTGAGATCAGTGGTCATGGAGAAGCAAGCAAGCTATTAAGTTCTGCAATGTACCTTGCAAGTAGGGACCAATCATTTATTACTTAGCTGTATCTGGAGCCACTAAACTAAGGCTTATCCAGTTCAATAACTAGTGGAACAAAGGCTACTCTGGCATGAAGGCTGTTTTTATTTCACGTGGGATTTTTTTTCATTTTTTCATTTTTCCTTAAACCATTGGAGTGTCTTGGAAGTGTGTTCTTACAATCCCACTCCTTGTCCATCTCACAGAGCCATCCTAAAACTGCAAGGCACACATGTCTACATATCGTCACTCAGAACAGCCCAGAGTGAAACCAGGCTCTTAAACAATAGCAAGGGGGTTTCTATGCAATACAAAAATATATTAAAAATACATAATGTAACTTGTCTTAATATACTTTTCTGAGTCTAAAAATATGCCAGACCAAAAGAAACATATTTACATAAAAAGCAGACAAGGTCAAATAACAAAGAAAGCCCTTAATTAGTTGTAATCAACTTTAATTTGCATACCGTATATAATTCCTAAATGATTGTTAATAATAACTTTATATAATGGACTTCCAATTTTCATGAAAATGGCACATTTTGATAAGCAGACACAAAACCCTAGTACTAATAAGGTTTAATTTGCATACATTAGACTGATTATCCAAACAAAAGGATTACAGTATTACTTCTCCATACCTTTATGTCCTTATTATGCACATTTATTAACTTCACAAAAGCTAGCTGTTAGTGACAAACAATAGCCGTGGCTGGAAGAGAAATCTACAGTATGAATAAAGTGCATTTTAATGCTAAGGAGCAAAGTTTATACTGCATAAATGTTTTGTTTAACTCTTTCTTTTACAAAAGGCATTATTGCTTAGTAATACAGGCACTATTAGATGGATAAATCACTTTTTCGTCATGCGATTTATTTTTTTCTTTTGGTAAAGAGTAGATTTTCTCAAAAAATTATGACCTGCTCATGCTCACAGTTTCCCAATGCTAAGTCAAAAAACATGAATTGTGCTTGAACATGTCGAGAAAAGTGTTTACAATCACAGGATTAAGCTGTTAACTCATGTGATTCCAGGGCACCGTGTTAATAAATATATTGCCACAAGCTTCGTTTTCACAGCATAAATAATAATACAGGTGGCAATAGCTATTCCTAAGGGTATTACATATACCCTGCAATTAAAGTGTGAGCAAAGGGGAGGGAAAAAAATCATTAGTAGGTCTGGTATCTGAAGCAAATGATGCTCACAAGGGGCTGAGAAGAAAGCCAATAGATGTGGAGCTTAAACTGAATGCCACCCTGGAGCTCCCTCCGAGCTGTGACACAGGGCTGTGCTGATGTGCAGTGGTGACAGTGATGTGAGAAGAGGATGTCATCTCTGCCACATCTTGTGCCCTTCTGGTGCAATGCGCCGCCTTCCAACAGAAATGCTGCTTTTGGAGATTTGTTGTCAGCATGTTTTGATACTCCATGGACCAGCTGGCTCTTCAGGAAGAGTTGCTACAGTTGTTGTCAACCTTGACTTCTCTGGGATAAATTCTTTCTTGCACAGTGTTTGACTAAGGAATCCATGTCTACATGCAACTAATTTGCTTACCACACATGAGCCACCCAAAGCAGTTTTTAACGTGAGCCAGAAGCCATCCAGATGATCCCTTGAACATGCAGTGAGCATCTGGCAAGGTTACCAAGTACTCACAACACACCTTCTTTTCAGAATAATTTCCATCCAACCACTTTGCAAAGGGCTGTAGGAACTGCTGGGACTTTTTCTTCACCTGTGCAGCTCAAGGCCACTGACTTCTGATTCAATGCTGGTTGATGCCACAGGGTCAGAGTGTGGGATCCTTCCCCCAGCAGGAGCCCAAGGATTTCACTGGGAAGCTCTGAATGAATAAGGGCCTTGAGGTGCAGCTGAGGCTCTCTAACTGTGAATTTATTGGTCTGAAAACAGCAGGCGGGGAAAACACATTTCAGGGGATATGAAATACATCAGAAACTTAAAATCTAAATAGAAACTTAGAGAGATCAGCTTTTTGCCATAAATATAGCTGGAATTTTTAATGATATTTACTGTATTTGAGCTCTCCTATAGAGATACTGATATTTTGAAAGGTATCCAATATGCTTTTCTTCCAAGGAGACCCCAGAGAGAATGGATGGCCAAGGAGAAATCTCTGGAGCCATGTTCCTAGACCTTCTGAATCAACCCCCATTTATTCTTAAATACACAGGATAAACATGTCCAGAAGATGCAGCACAGCCCATCCTGTGTCCAAAGTGACAGCCATCAAATTCTACTGATATCCAGATGGATTTGGTTTCTTAAAAGCACTGATGAAAACAAGAGTTGGCACCCCATATCATTTAGTCATTCCTAAAGATATTCCAGTTCATGAAGCATGTTGAGTTTTGCATCACTTTTATATTAGTCAAAGAGCTCACAGTGACTGAAAATGGATTTTTTTTTAAATCAGAATGTGAATACAAAACTGATTTGCTTTTTCCTATCAAATCATAGCTTTGCTTCCACTGAATCTTACTGGGTTTGATGTGGCCTCTCATCTCTAAGTGATAATACTTACACAGAACTCCATTAGGTTACCTTTGGACCCAGACTGGAGTTGTTAGCCTGTAAATGAGAAGGTTTCTAAGTCCCTGCTGTTGTATTCACATTCTTCTTCTTCTTCACAGAACTTCATGGTTTTCCCTGGACAGCTGTTCCTTTAGTTTTCTTTTGCAAGAACAGGGGAAAGCATACAAAATGCCTTCTGTCTTGTTCTGCCCCCTGATCACCAGTCTGTCTTCCTGCTATGTCCTGCGGGGGTGAAAAAAAAGCCCACAACAAAAAACCCGAAGGTTTCTGTCTGCCATCCTGAAGATCAGAATCCACTTGTTTTGAAGGTCTTGAAGACTCCTTTATCCATTGAATTTTTACAGCCTTGTCCCCCCACAAAACAAAAAAATTAAATATTGAGCTCTT
Organism: Entomyzon cyanotis; assembly: GCA_024500445.1. Classification (NCBI taxonomy): domain Eukaryota; kingdom Metazoa; phylum Chordata; class Aves; order Passeriformes; family Meliphagidae; genus Entomyzon; species Entomyzon cyanotis. The sequence continues at coordinate 12,405,756 of JAKEPQ010001016.1, forward strand.
TTATGGGAAAAGGAATTAAAGTGTGAATAAGGGTACATGTATTCTCACCTTTGCATTCAGAGAAGGAGGACATGTGCTGCTCTTCTTCTGAGGGATGGGTCCACAGAAAAGTCTCTGACACAAAAAGTTTTAGAAATCAGAAGCCATGTTCAGTTTCAGAAACCCCAGGCACGTCCAGAGCCCTTCAGACATTTTGATAATATTAGAACACAAACAAAACAAAACCTGAAACAGAATAAAAACAAACCATTCCTTGTAGCTTTTGTTCAAGAGGAAGAAAATTGAGATTTTGCCCAGCATTGCTATACAAAACAGATGATAGCACATCCTCTGCTGAAGGAAGCAGACAGGCTTCTCAAGTAGCCCTGACTCACCTGAGAGCCCAGCCAAAGTCTTTATCAGTTGCCTGCATTTTAAACACAAAAACGATCATAAAAATGTGCTTTCACTTGAGAAAACCCCATTGACTGGAGGAACGAAAGGTTATGAGTAAGGGTTACAAAACAGGAACAATAATTCAGTTAAATCCAACATCTTTTGTTTAAAATTAGTTTTCTGTGGCTCCGTGATTTTATTTTTAGTTTTCAAGAGTGGAATTAATAGGTAAGTTCTGTAAGGGACAAGTATTTTTCAAGGTTTGATAAAAAGCTAAACAAACAAGAAAGTTCACTGATTCCAAATAATAACTTACACCCAGTAATTTCAAGATTTTATAATCCATGCATTTGAATGGAATAGCTGTCTATAGAAGTTTCTAAGAATTATATATGAAGGGGAAACCTTAAAACATATATTCCTTTTTTTATTTTTGAATTGAAAACTTCAAATCAACAGTCCAAAAAATTGCAGCTGTTGGAACTGCTGAGCCAATTTACAGGCAAATTGAATTTTTTTCCATTAAGAAAAAAACCCTTCGAATTTGGAAGGAAGAATATTGCTCCCTACTAGACAGTTAATACTTTTCTATGGCATCATGCTATAGCCAAGGTTCCAGCTATCCATGTTCTTCAGGAGCATAACTAGTGTTAGCCCAGACACTGTAAAGACTACATCTCCATTCCTAATTATTTTCCAGAACATCAGATTTTCCTCATATTTATTTTCCTATTTAAATCTTCCTTGCAAATCTAATCTGTGCCTGATTTGGGTACCTTAGAAAGAACTTTTCCATCTAGTCCCTTCACACTTTGCTGTGTTATTGATGTATTGTCCTCAGTGCAGTTTAGGATATCTCTGCTCTGTGTTGCTCTCAGTGGTGTAAACCTGGGAGACAGCAGGTTCATTCATACTTCAGCAATTACACAACACAGTTTATATCCATAACACACTCCCTTCCTACAGAGCACGACAGAGTACTCTGTATCTTGCATTAAAGGAGAGGCAGAATATTAAACAGATAAACACAGGTGCTATAGCAGAATAGATCCTTTAGCTTTCTGAGCAGCATTCAGCCATGATTTATAGCAGGGATGCTCTGTATTAAGGGGCCAACACCAAAAAAGCTATGAGAAGCACTGACAGACATCCATTGAAGAATTTTCTCCATATGTCCACGAGTATCAGCCCATTCCTTTCTGTGAAATACAGGTTTTTCTTAACCAAAACCAATTTTTTTTATCTTTATGGGATAGCGGTGCCCCTGCATGACAGCCAGATGTAACGGTGCCCACAGGTGTACAAAATAGTAACAATAAATATGGTTTTAAGGTTAGATTTGTTGAGTGGAATGGTCCAGCCAAGCTTCACAGGCAGTTTGCTCTCTCTTCCCTCTATTATTCTATTTCACTTCATCCAGGATTAAAACAGTCTGATCTTATGGATAACATCTCCTGAGCAGTGAAATGCCAGTCCAGCTCCAACTCATGCCCTTCCCCGGATCATTTTGATTCCCGCTCTGCCCCTGTGCGGCTGCATTTACTGAAATAGAACACAGCACCACATGAAGGTCACACCGGAGATACTCAGAGGGTGCAACATTGTCCTTTGCTCATCGAACGCTCATTTGAATTTTTAATGGCTTTGCTTTTCAGCTACGCTCACAGCCGCTCTGCAGCGAGGGGAGCGACCGCATGTCAGTGTCCGAGCGCCTGAGAGCAGCCCGGGCTGAGGGTTGCCCACGGAGGAGCTGAGGAAGCCCAGCTGTTGCATTCGCACACACACAGACATCACACCCTATTTGCACAACCGGGGTGTTGCTGGCGCAACAGGCGGGCGAAGCAGTTGATACCAGGAGGTTTATTTGCTCAAGTGCAGCTAAACGACGGAAACCATTTGCAGGGAAGCCCTTCTGTTATTCATTTAAAGGAACCACCGGAGCATTTTAGATAAATGCATTCGAGAAAACAATGCTCTTGCTCACGGATGTTCCACGAGCAGGAGAAGAGAATACGTTTGACAAATAAATTATTTGTTATGAAGCCTTTGCTCAGTTCTAGTCAGCACATACAAAAGAAAATAACACAGAAGGTATAACATTAAATAAGCCTATGATCATCTTTTTAATTTTTTAGACCACTGCACCTTAATGTGTTAGTAATTTCACTGAGTTTCTAAAGCTCACTGTGAGACAGCTACTTGGGATTTTATCCATGGGTTTTCTAGGGTCAGAAGATCCATATTTCACTCCATCACTCAACCTCCTGGAAGATGCAGTCACGGGGGCTGTAGGATGCAGAGCTCCACCCAATTCTTCTTATAACTAGCCAAAACACTTACAGTAGGTGAAAATATATCTTCCAGAAAAAGAGTGGTCTTGATTTGAATTCACCGTGCTGGGACATCCACCTCCTTGCAGAAATATCATTGCAGTCAGCAGGGGTAGCCAGAGCTTGTGGAGGTGTGGGAAGGCTGAGATCCTTGGAAAAGGACATAAATTCAAATGGGAGGGAGACGAAAAAATGTGAAAGGCAGGAGGCTCCTGGGTAAATCTAAAATACTAGAAAAAGCCTTTGAGGCACTCTAAGGACCCAAAATGATATGGGATGGGATGGGATGGGATGGGATGGGATGGGATGGGATGGGATGGGATGGGATGGGATGGGATGATGGGATGGGATGGGATGGGATGGGATGGGATGGGATGGGATGGGATGGGATGGGATGGGATGGGATGGGATGGGATGGGATGGGATGGGAAGCTGGCAAAATAGAGAGAGACAGTATTGATGGCATCCCAGTCTCAACCAGACAACTGCCAGCCCTGACAGGATTTCATGAAGCCAAGCACTTAGGAACAAAGAACCAAACCAAACCAAAAAGAGAGCTGTGAAATACGAATAAGGTCAGCGACCTGAGGAAGATGACATGCCAGCAAAGGACACACACACCTCTGCCCCCAAAGGCAAACCTGAGGCACAAACAAGAGGAAGTCTCCAGGCTGTGGAGGGATTGTACCACCAAGCTGTGTGCCCAGCTCTGTTTTTTCAAATGATTTCCAGGAACACTGCTTTGGTGACAAGGCTCCAGGAATAAGTTAAATGCAATAAGTAAGTCTAACAGGGTTATTGTTGGTGAGAGCATTTCTCAGAGACATCACTGCAGACCTGTTCTGTTCCACGGCCGTGCAAAAAGGGGCAACCCAAGAATGTGCTGGGAATGCTTCTGGAGCATGGACCAGAGAAGTTTTGAATTACCAGATGTGGGAAAACAGAAGAAGAGAAATAAAGATGAGACACATTCACCTAAATTAACTGCTGTCCTCTGTCTATAGTGAAACCCATGTTAACAGAAAAATTAATTAAGTAATTTTTTTAAACGACAACAGAATAAAAAATAATTGAGAAAATAGCTTTTTTTAATTGCATATGTGGAATGAGGCATAGGTTTTGCCTGCACATAGACATGGGCTAAATCTGAAGCTTATGAATAATTATTCTAGAGTCACCACCACTGCTGATGTCAAACCTCTGTCCAGATGCCAGTTATTATTGAAATTGCTCCCTGAGCTTGCACTAAACCCAAAGTGAGCAACAAAAGCTGCGGATGCCTTCACAGGGAGAAAAGAACGGCACTGCAAGTCGCCAGACAGTCCAGCTGTGACCTGCGCTGGAACTTGGTGCACAGGGCTCTCCCCACTCCCCCCGTGGGCAGGTGCTGCACCTTCACGGCCAGGGGAATAAGCTGAAAACTGGTGAAAATGGTGATGCGAGTCCAAAAAAAAGCAATACTAGCAAAATTAGTTTTTCTCTTGGATATGAATTCAAATGTGCTGAAGTCCAACATCATTCTGGAAAGAGATTTTGGTGCAGTGCCCCAGTGATCACTGCTGGATATGGATTACCCAACGTTTAAATTGTCAATCTGCATTGATGGGATAATAGTTATCTTAACTGAAATGAGAAGGTTGTTAAGCCATCGAACCCTGAGGTGTATTCAGCTGACCAGTGACTTGTCAAAGCCCCGCGGGACACAAAGAGATGCTGGTTCCCCTCTAGGTGTCCGATCACGGCTATAGGAGATGTGCAGCTGTTCTGTGATTCCCCCATGACTTTTTAAAGTGTTTACAAGACTCTTGCAGAAGAATCGAGTAGTTCTGGTGGTCGCAATCAAAGGCAACCACCTATCTCCATCCATCTCCACAGCTCAAGGCTGAACTGTGCAAAGTCAAGACTGTGCCCAGAAAAGGTTTCAGAACAGTACTCTCCATAAAGCTGAAAAAATGTGTCTTGAATATGAATCGAGAAAAAATGCCATGAGGCTCGCAAGGAGAATCATGTGCCAGTTCATCACATCTAAACGGCATCAGACATTTCTCCACTGCCTGGTACCAAGTTATCCCGCCTACCCTATGCCCAGCTGCACTGCTTTTGTTCACAGGACCACAGTCCTGGACACTAGGTGGAGGGGGAGAGACTGAGCTGTGCTGGGGGGAGGAATGCAGCTAAATCACATTTCTTGAAGACCAGTGGTCTCCTGTGTTTCACTCTCCTGCGCGCTCGGGTGTGGGGCGCTTCAGACTCTGACGTTGTCTGCGGCTGACCGTGGGTTACCCAGGAGCTGTGGCTCCCACAGCACAGAGCCAAGGCGAGGATGGGGCCGGGCCGCCAAGCACGTCGAGGAACGAGGAGGAAACTACGGCGAAAGCCGAGAGGACAGGCAGAAGAAACACAGTTTCTGTACCTCCCTACAGACAGCTTCTGCACAAGCCTTTTTTCCCCGCATAGACAGTGATAAATCAAATAGTGGTATCTATAGTAATTAGTGATAAATCAGGATTTAAAGTCGTTTTTATAGTTTTCTTCTCCGTAGCAAAGAGAGTAAAAAATAAACAACAACCAGCTTATGTAAAAGCCTAGGGATGGGCTGCGTCCGCCGCTGCGGCTCCACCCATGCGCAGGGCTGGCAGGGAGCGGGAACCCACCGGAGGGGTTCCCGACTTCAGCAGCTCTAACGAGGGCTGCGGGTTGCGCCGGGGGCGGAATGGGTACAAACTGCTCACGGACTAAAAGCTGCCGTGTGCTCAGACGGTGGGTGACAAACTTGTGTCGCCGGTGGCCACCGCAGTGAGGGCAGCTCCTCCTCAGCCGAGGCGGACGCTGTTCCCTGCGAGGTGAACACAGTCTCTCACTTAGTCTTGAACCGATCCTGCACATTGCCAACCGCAACGTCTGAAACAGAGCTTAGCCCTGTCTCCGCCCTAAGATCAAACACCTTTCCCCAAGCCTGACAGCGAACTGCCATTTTGTAGCCACGTTTTCTCGCAAGGATGGTTTCGGGGGGAGCGGTCCGAACGACGGGGCTCTGCGTAACGCGAAAGGAAGATGAACAGGGAAAAACAGTAACAAGCTCACACCCCACTGGAAACACGGTTCCGGACCCGCCGGGCACGTCCGGGGGAGGGGTGTGTGCTTGGTGCTGCAGCTGCCGTCGGGCGGTGGTCCCGCGGTCGCCCTGCCCCGCTGCGCGGCCCGGCGGAGCAGCGCGGGGAGCCGCGGGTTTGCCCCTCGCTTCGAAGCGAAGCCAGACGGGGGTCACCCCCGCCTCGGCCGCCCGCTCGGAGGGGAGACGGCGAGGGGCACCCCGGGCCGGGCCGGAGGGTCCCAGGACAGTGCGCGCCGGGGCGCACAGCCCTCGCCCCTGCGGTGGGAACGGGTGCTTTGCACAGAGGGCGGGGAGCCGGCAGCGCCGGTCCCGGCACCGGCAGCGCTCCGAGCGCTCCTGCCCGCCGGGGCCCGAACGGAGCCGGGAGCGGGTCGGTGCGGAGGCCGGTCCCTGGGGAGAAACTCATCGCGGAGGCCCCGGGTGCGCTGAGCAGGAGCGGATATTTTTCTGGCAGCGGCAGCCGAGGGTGTTAATGTAGGCTGGTGAAGTGAAAAGAGGCAAATATTTCCGTTTGTGCCCTCCTGCCTCTCTCAGCACCGGCTGTCAGTCCTCGGGCTTGTTATCCGTACAAGGTATCAGTTTGTTTGGCTGAGCTCAGCAAGGTTTTCTTCTCCGAGCAGAACTATAATTGCTATAATTCTACTGTATCATTTGGATCATTGCAGTATTGTTGTTTTCTCTCTCTCGTTCTCGCCCTGTAACACTGCAATAACGCGCTCCAGTGTTAAATTAGCAGGTTGCAGGGGGAAGGGATGAAAAGAAGGCGAGGGAGAGACCAAAAATGACTAAAAGTTTGTTTAAAAAAAATAAATAAAACAACAAAGTGACTTGGCAGAGGAGAGTTCGCATCACAAAGCATCTTTGCCTGCGAACGGAAGTACTGCGGGCCCGCCCCACGCCCCGGGCCGGCCGGGGCCGCACTCCCCCGGCACGAGCTGCCGGGGCTCCGGAAAGCGGGACAGAGGAGGGCCCCTGGCCAGGCCCGGGCACAGAGGGGCGAGGGACCGGGGCGGGAAAGGAGCGAAAACAAGCTGCAGACGGCTGGAAGGCCGCAGCAGGGCTCCCTGCGCTCCGCCCGTCCCCGACAGCCTCCAGCTACCGCTCGCCGTAGCCCCGGCTAGCACCGCCGGCAGCCACCGGCGGGTCTCGGCGCTGCTGGAGCCCCCGCAGATGCCGAGCCAAAGGTCCCCCGTGCCCTCCGGCTGTCGCCTGCGCCCCGGCGAGTTCGGGTCCCCCCATCTCGGCCAGGCAGCGCGGCAGCTCTGCCCGTCCCTGCTCTGCCACTCGCAGTGTTGCGGCTCGACCGCACCGGCTTGGCCGGCACCCGGCAAGACAGCGAGGCGAAGGCAGATGCCGGCCGGCCTCCCTGGCTGCCGGAGCGCTGCTTCTGGCCCGGTCGTTCCCCCGGCTCCTCGCAGCTTCTCCAGGGCAAGCCCTGGCAGGGAAGCCCTGTAGGGAAGCCTCGGTGGAACCGCCTGGCACGGCCAGGGCGAGAGCCAGAGGCGGCAGCCCTTCACCAAGGGCACCCTGGGTCTTCCTGTCTTTTTTTCTTTGTTGGTTGTTTTGGGATTTGGGGTGGATCTTTTTTAGTTACTGGGTTAATGGATTAATTGCCACTCGTGCCGGGGATGGCAAAAGCTCCTTAGAGCTGAGCACCGACGGCAAACGGCAGCTTTGCGTACCCCGCCCAGGAGCACCCTGCACAGCCGGGCCGGGCTGTGGCCGCCCCGCTGTGGATCGCGGGGCTCACTGGCCGCGCACGTCGGGGCGATTCCCGCTGGCATCGCCCCGGCCTGTGGATCGGGGGCAAACGAGGAGGGATGAATGAGAAGCTGGAGCCCTACGGAGCTCCGCTCCCAGGGAGGGGACGACTCTGGGTGTAACGTTTGTCCCCGCGCGGCACGGACAGACAAGCACCTTCAGGGCTTGGAAGTGTGTGCGTGTGCACACACGGGAGTGGACACACTTCAGCCAGAGCGGCGTTGTGCCCACGCCAGCACGGACACACGCAGGCACTTGCTTATCTTTTCTCTTAATTCTCTCTGGTTAATTAGGAGACGTCAGTTCCGCACGGGAATTGTGGCATGGACAGGGCAAATGGGGCTGTCTCCGCTCCGGCGCTCGGCGCTGGGCATCACCCGAGGGAGCGGACGGGTTGTTTGTAGTGGCCGGGAGCAGTTTCTCCAACACGTTTGTGCTTGCGGGAGTCCGGAATCAGGAACGCACATGTGAGCGGGGGGAAGGCAGCTGCACCGTGCCCATCAAAATTGAGCCCAAACTGACCAGACAAGGAGTCTCAACTTGTGACCGCCCAACAGGGAAGGGAAAGGAGGGAGCGTAAAAACCAGTCAGAGGTCTTCCGGCCCCGAAGCGGCGTGGAAAGCGCCGGCAGAGGGGAGATGTGTGTGCGGAGAAAGGCGGAGGCTGTCGGGGCAGGGAGGGGGCTGCCGGCGAGCACCGCGCCGGGCTGCGCGCCCTGCCCTGCCCAGGGGAAAATCTTCCCGGCTCCCGCACTCGCTGGATCGGGCCCCGCCGCCCCGCCGCCGCTCCCGGCGCTGCCCAGGCGTTGTCGCAGCGAGCCCCGAGCGCGGAGCCGGCATTTCAAACACCGGCGGCGAGCGCGGCGAGCGCGCGGCCCTGCGCAGCACCGCGCCGGGCGGGCGGGCGGCAGCTGCCCGGGGGAAAACGCGGCATCGGAAAACGCGGATCCCCCGGCACCGCCCACGCCATCCCGCTCGGGAATCGCCGGGGGTTAGGGAAGGGGCGGGCGGGAAGCGGGCCGCCGTCGGGGCGGGGGAGCGGGACGGGGCAAGGCGTGCCAGGAGGGCTCTGCCACCGCCCATCCCGGCCACCCCCGACGGCTCCCCCGAGCGGGTCCCCGCCGGCTGCCGCCCCCACGGAGCGGGGGCGGAGCGCGGCGGGAGGGGCGGGGCGGGGCCGGGGGCAGTGCGGCGACTCGGGGCGGGCGCCGATCCGGGGCGGTCCGAGCCGGGCTTTGCCGGGCGCCGTCTGTCGGCGGCCGCCCGGCCTCCGGCGGGAGCCAATCAGGGGGCGGCTGCCCGCACGTGGAGCCGAGGGGACTCAAGAGCGCCGCGGCCGCCGCTCACTCCCCCCGTGACGGGCGTCCCGGCGGCACCGGGCAGCGCCGCGGGGGCGTCCGCGCCGCCGCTCCCGCCCCGGCCCCACGGCTCGGCCCCGCCGCCGCCGCCATGAGCGGCCCCTACCCGGAGGAGAGCTGCGCCGAGCACCCCGAGTGCAAAAGTAAATCGCCAACTTTGCTGTCCTCCTACTGCATCGACAGCATCCTGGGCCGGCGGAGCCCCTGCAAGGTGCGGCTGCTCGGTACCGCGCCCACCCTGCCCGCCATCGCCGCCCGCCCCGACACCGACAAGGCCGCTCAAGGTAAGCCCCGCCGTCCCATCCCGCTCGTCCCGTCCCTTTTCCCCGGCGTCGGGCAGGGCCGGCTGTGTGTCCCCCCTTCCCCGCACAGCCCGCGGCTCGGCCCCGGCCCCGCTGCCCGCCCGCACCCCACGGCCGGGCGCCGCCTCGGAGCTGCGGCCGCCGTTATCCCGTTACCGTGCTCGTTTGCTGCTGCTGTGCTGCCAGGAAGCGCGGCCAGAGCCGTGCCCGGAATTCGTCACAATTCATTCCCTGGGGGTCGGGTACCGGCGCTTTAGGCTGCTCTTGCTTTCGATATAGGTGTAATTTTTTAAGCTAAAATAAATCGGTGCGAGCTGTGATCTGTGTGGGGAAAGCCTCGCCCGTTCGCACTAAACCTGTAACGGGTCTCGGCGAGCGGCTGGGGCCGCGCCCGGCAGCTGCCAGGGCGGTGATAACGGGGCGCCGGCAGCCGCCGCCCCCGGCCCGAGTTGGGAGCAACGCCCTCCGGAGCCGCGGGGAGCCCGGCTGGGCAGCTCCCACGGGCGGCCTCGCTCCCGCTTCTCCCGGCGTACACCGGCGGGCGGGATTCTTTCTTCCAAAACCTAAACCAGACTTGGGGAGAGGGGGGGAAGACTATAGGAGGGGGAACAAAACAAAAAAAAGCCAGCGGAGAAATCCCGGGCCGCCGGGCGGGCGCAGTGGGACCAGCGCTGCCCCGCCATGTGGGATGGGATCCGGCGCTGGCCGCTGTCGGAGAGGTGCCGACAGGCCCGGGGCTGCCCGAGCCCCCGCAGCCTGTCCCGGCCCTGAGCGGGGCGCTGGGCCGGGCTCAGCGACCGGGAGGAATTTCTTCCCAGGCCGGGAGCAGCGGCGCGGGCAGGGGCCGGCCTGAGGGACGGGGCAGGGGGTCTTGTCTCGGTACGAGGTGGAAAATGGTGCACGGAGCATGGCTGAGGGACTGGGCTCTTGCCCTGGGCTCTTCGTGCAAATCCTACTGACCGTGTCTCTCTTCTCTTCCTTTCTGTCTTTCTTTCCTCCGCACCCTTCTCCCCGCCACGCCTGCCCGCTCCGTCCGTCTGCCGCGGCCGTCTACGCCACTTTAATGACTCAGGGTCCCCTAAGGGCAGTCCCCCCTTCGAGCCGGCCGAGCTGCACCTTCCCCCCAAACTGCGCCGGCTCTACGGGCCGGGCGGGGGCCGGCTGCTGCCGCCGCGGGCGGCGGGGCCGCGGGGGGACCGGCCGGAGGGGCGACCGGAGGGGGGCGCGGGCCCCGTGCCCGCCGCCGCCCCGTGGGACACGCTGAAGATCAGCCAGGCGCCCCAGGTCAGCATCAGCCGCAGCAAAAGCTACCGCGAAAACGCACCCTTCGTGGCGCCGCCGCCCGCCCGGGACGAGCTGGGCAGCCCCGCCGCGCACGTCGAGGAGCGGCCGGGCCCTGCCGCGCCGGCCGCCGAGGAGGAAGAGGAGGAAGAGGACGAAGAGATGCTAGAGGAGGAGGAGGACGAGGAGGAAGAGGAGCTGGAGGACGAGGAGGAGGAGGAGCTGCTGGGCGAGGACGGCGGGGGGCTGCTGAAGGATGCCCGTCGGGGACCCGCCGCGGCCCCTGGGGCGGAGGGCGGGGATCTGTCCCCCAAGGAGGAGCTGCTGCTGCACCCCGAGGACGGCGAGGGCAAAGACGGCGAGGAGAGCGTGTGCCTCTCGGCCGGCAGTGACTCCGAGGAGGGGCTGCTCAAGAGGAAGCAGCGCCGCTACCGTACCACCTTCACTAGCTACCAGCTGGAGGAGCTGGAGAGGGCCTTCCAGAAAACCCACTACCCCGACGTCTTCACCAGGTACCGGCGCCGGGGCCCCGGCCGAGCGCGGAGTGAGCGAGCCCCTGGGGGACGGGACGGGCCCGCAGTGTGCTGCGCCCCCTCCTCCAAACCGCCTCCGGCGGTGAACCCTGCCTCGGGCTGGGAGGGGACGGGGAGCAGGGCCGGGCTCTGGGGGGCCCAGGGCCGGCAGAGCCGGGGCAGGCCCGCCTGAAGGCCGCCACCGGGGGCTATTTTTACCCACTGCCCACCCCTCCTCTCACCGCGGCCGCGCCGGGATCGGTTACGCGCTCCTCGTGGGCTGGAGCCCGGCCCGGGGAAGCCCCGGCAGGAGTAGAGATCAAAGTGCCGCTGCCTAAAAATACCGGCCCGGCACGTCGGGGCCTTTCGCTGCCCGGAGCTGTCCCCAAGGAGCCCGGTGGGGCCCAGCCCGGCTCTGTCCGCACTTTCGGGGGCATTTTCCCGTTGAAAATGGGAGTTTGGTGGTGGCAGGTCTGGCCAGTGGCTTCTCTGCGGGAAGCACAGGCAGGGAGAGACGGAGAGCTGCCAGCCCTCTCCCCGCGCTGACCAAAAATTGCAGCTCCCCCTTCCCGCCTTAAGGCCAGAGGGGGGTCCAGTCCCCAAAGTCGCACTTTTCGATCACGAAGACCCTCCCGGTTTCTCGCTTGTTTTGCCTGGGTAGCGGGGGCTGCTGTTGGAACAGGAGTGTTCACTGGGGCGGTTTTTTCCCTGGCCCTCGGAGCCGCGCATTGTCCGCGGGGCTCACCTCGGGGCGCCGCCCGGCCCCGGCAGCGGCTGCCCGGCTTGTGTATTAACATACCGCGCTTTTTTTCGTTGGTGTTTTTTTACGGCTTTGGTTTTTGCTCCAGGGCTTTTCACGCCCGGAGGGCGTGGGGCTCCGGCGGCGGCAGAGTCCCGGTTATACTGGGAATGCTCCTCTCTGGGACACGGAGCTGATGAGCGATTTTCCAATGCCTTAGTGTTTTCCGATTTGCCTTAATTGTGGCAATGCGAACCTCCGTGTAGAGCTGCCCGGCTGCCGTCCCCTACACGGCAGCTGCCGCTGGGACCGGCCGAATTTGGGGAGCGGCGGGGAGGGGATGCCAAAAGCCGAGAGTCCCGAGAGGCGCCCAGTTCGGCGGCCCGAAGCCGGGCCGAGGGCGGCGACAGGCGGTGTGCCCCCGCGGCCCGGCCCCGCTCGCCTCGGGCACCGGGATTTCGGGCGCGGGCGACTCGAGGTGCACCGGGCTGACGGCGGCGTGTGTGTCTCCCCCAGGGAGGAGCTGGCCATGAGGCTCGATCTGACCGAAGCCCGAGTGCAGGTGAGTGACAGCGGCGGGACCGGGACCGGCGCATCCCTCGGCGGCGCCCGGGGGAAGGGGGGCCCCGGCCCTCCTCGGCAGCGCCCCCGGCCCCGGCAGGGCCGAGCATCGGCTGGCGAATCCCCGTGTGATTAAAATTCAGGGCCCCCACGGGGCTTCGGTTGTTAGAAACCAGCTCGGCCGCAAGTCGGGTATTTGGCTGCCATCAAATCTCCAATCGGGCTTCATAAAAGCCCACTTAGTGCTAGAACAAACAGGGCCATTTGAAGGCGAAATGTTGTTTGATTTCCTCTCCGCCTGCACAAGGAGCTGGCTAATGCTATTTGATTTCCCATTTTTGATAGCAATAAGCCTGCATTGATCTAATAGTGAGTGAGTGCAATGCTATTAAAGGTGTTTGCCGCCCCATACCAGAGTGCATTTCCCAACCCGGGTCTCATAACCAAAGAGACGATAAACATTGGGATGCCCTGATTGCCAACAGAAAACAGATGTCTCTGGGTTTGAAGCTGAGCAAATCACTTTACAGTTAAAATCGGGCGCTGATAAAGCATAATAAATTCCATATGGCTCATTTAATACACAACAGCTTCTTGCATTAGAGGGGCTAATGATGAGATTTGTCCCCTCCTTTCTGTTGACACATTTCTCCATTGTCAAACAGAGATGTGACAGCAAATCAGTATTTTCAGCTCAGGGGAACAAGTCGTGGGAAAGTTAAATAACTTTTTTAAAAGAAAGACACCCCCTTTCTCTCTCCTCTATTCATGGCAGAAGATGTAATTAAGTGAATATGAATTATGAGAGTCCCTTCGTTTACCTTTGGGTGTACTCAGACTTATTAATTCAATAAGGGGAATTGTAGTGAGGACAGCTTGCTAATTGAGTTTTAGCGGGGAGAGACGCTCCCTCCGTGCCAGGCTGTTGCCTTCCCCATGAAGACAATGCCTCTTCGTCGTGGGTACCCAGATAGGCGTGCATGGAGATCAATTCCCACTGAACAACTGTACGGAGAGACCTGCAGCGCTGCTGCCTTTCTGCCTTCCCGGAAAGAAGGGTCTCATGCTGATCTTACAAAGCCGAACATAACGGGAAAAACTCTGCCCACACCAGCCCCAAAAGATTTACAAACATCTGTCTCTCTCACAGCCTCTGTCCTTAGGTGTGTGTGATGGCCCCACACTTGGTTATTAAGGGAATATTTTATTTTCCTTTGAAATGTGGTTTATTTTCCTATACCTTTCTCCTGCATTTAAGCCGTTTTATTTCACAATTTTTGCTTTGTGGGAGGGGTAAAAGAGAGGAAGGACGGCAGGGCCATGGCATCCTAACTACCTTTCATAAAACAGATGTTAAAAGGGCAGCCTTGAAATCTATACTGCTTTGGTTGCCTCACAAATTATTTCTTCGTTTCAGACGTCATTGAAATTACGATTTTTTTCCTCTCTTTAAATCCGAAGGAGAAAAAGTCCACGATCCCCAAACGATATAATTTGTAAATATGCCCTTTAACGAAAACGAAGTCGCGGTGTGGGTGCAGAATAATTCCCGCATATTCCCCCTGGGGAAGCGTGTTGCCGCTGTTGCAGCGCAGCGAAAGCGCTGCGGGATCCTCCTCCCGCTCCGGCAGCTGCCCGCACCGCCGACCTGCCGCCAGCGTGTGCGGGGTGTGCGCTGCTGCGCCCCTCCGGGAGCCAGGGCCCGCGGCAGGGCCGGGGGGTCACCGAAAGCCGCGTGTCGGCCCCCGGCGTGGGTCGGCGCGGCCCGGGGCTCGGCGCGGCACGGACACGCGTGGCCCCCGCGGGCCGGCCCGTTTCGGGCTGATCCCGCTTCGGGGCGGCGGAGGAGCGGTCGCCGTCGGGCCGGTGCGGGGCTCCTGCGGGGCTCGCCCCTCCGAGGGCGCGGGCAGGCGTATTAAAACCGGTTTTTCTTTTGGCTTTCAGGTATGGTTCCAGAACCGTAGGGCTAAGTGGCGGAAGAGGGAAAAGGCTGGGGCTCAGACACACCCCCCAGGTTTGCCTTTCCCTGGTCCCCTGTCAGCAACTCACCCCCTCAGTCCATACCTTGATGCTAGTCCTTTCCCTCCTCATCACCCAGCTCTAGACTCCGCCTGGACCGCCGCCGCCGCCGCGGCCGCCGCCTTCCCCAGCCTGCCGCCGCCGCCCCCCGGCTCCGCGGCGCTGCCCCCCGGCGGGACCCCGCTCGGCCTCGGCACCTTCCTGGGCGCGGCCGTGTTCCGCCACCCCGCCTTCATCAGCCCCGCCTTCGGCAGGTACCGCCCGCCCACGCGCGACCGGCACGGGGAGCCTGGGCGGGAATGGCGCGGCGCCGCGCGCGCACGGGGAGCGAGGCCCACGCGGGACCCGCCGCGCGCGGCAGCCCCGGCGTTCGAACTTGGAGCGCCTCGCAGCCGCCGCCGATTGGGCGCCGCGCGGGTCACGTGCTTCCGTCGCGGCCGCTCATTGGGCGAGGGCTACTCCACGCCCGCCCCCCGCGCGGCCGCGGGTTCCCCGTGGGGGCGGCCGGGCCGGGCGGCGGCGGGAGCGCGGGAGGGCCGCGGGGCAGGGACGGGGCAGGGCCCGAGGGACAGGGACGGGGCAGGGCCCGCGGGGCAGCCCGCGGAAAGCGCTGCTCCCACGCACACACTAAACCCTTGCGTGGGGTGCGTTACGGGCACGCGTGGTCTCTGCTTTGCTCCGGGGGGTGTTTCCGGTGTTCGGCCGTTCGGGATGAACAGGAGCCGTGACATCCCGAGCGCTGTGCGCCGCTCCGGCCGCGGCGGGGTCCGTCACGGACAGACGTTTAGCCTCGGGCACGAGTGGGGCTGAGCAGCTCCCACGGGCTCGTGTCGGGAGGAGCTCCCGCGGAGCTAAGCTCCAACCCGCGCTCAGGGCAGAGCCCGCGGGCGCAGTGCGGGCAGCGCCGGGAGGCTGCGGCAGCGCTGCGCGCCGGGCCGGCCGGGCGGAGGGCACTGCCTGCCCGGGCCGGGCGTTCCCCGCTCATCGCTCTTCCCCCGGCCAATGCCGCTCCGCCTGTGGCAGCTCGGGGAGGACAAGCCTCAGCGGTTTTGTCTTTTTTCCCGAAAACAATCTTTTGCCCGCCCGGCGTCGGGTATTTCCAGCGAGTCTGTCCCTCGCGTCCGCGCTTGGCGGGAAGGAGGCGAGCGGGGCCGTGCGGAGCAGGCGGTCCCCGGCGCGGCGGTGACGGCCGTCTGTGCTTCCCTTGCAGGCTCTTTTCCACCATGTCCCCCCTGGGCAGCGCCTCCAGCGCCGCGGCCCTGCTGCGGCAGCCGGCGCCGGCCGCCGAGGGCGCGGTGGGCTCGGCGGGGCTGGGGGACCCGGCCAGCGCCGCCGCCGACCGGCGGGCATCCAGCATCGCCGCCCTGCGGCTGAAAGCCAAGGAACACGCCGCCCAGCTCACCCAGCTCAACATCCTCCCCGGGAACAACACGGGGAAAGAGGTGTGCTAAGGCACGGCTGCCGGCCGCGGGGTGCGGGTTAGGTTTTTTTTAGGGGGGAGAGAAAACGGAGAGAGGGAGAAAAGAAGAGAGTAAATACGCGAATCAATAAAGGTCACCTCAGCATGAATCAAGACCAAACGGGGGGAAAAATAATAATGATTTTTTTTTTAAAAAAAAAAGAGGACCAGCAGCTGAGACTGTAGTAGGTTCTCAAGTTAGGAACTTGGAGAAAGCGAGTGCCTCTCGCATCAGCCCTCACACGAGTGAAACGACACTTAAACCTCCTGAATTACTAACTCCTTGGCTGGTACATTTCTTAAATGTACGACGTGTCCATTTCCTCTCTGAACATTAGGGGGGAAGAAGTTTAAAAAAAAAAAAAGAAAGAAAAAAAAAACCCTGATAAAAGTTACTATATATTAGCATTTCGTACACTAAATATTTTTCCTTCTGTTTATCTGGCAAGAAAAAAAAGAATTAAATAGAATTGTAATTAAGAAAGAGAAAAAAACAATAGAGAAGCTAAGAGAGAGGGGAAAGCTACCCACATCTTCTTAAAATAACATCCTAGGATGTTAAGTTGGTCTGTTAGAAGCGCTGGAGAACTATTTTACATGTTGCAATGAGCTACATATGCTAACCAAGGATGCTGCCAGGGCAGACTGAAAGTAAATTTGATGCTGTAAGATAACCAGTGCACTTAGGAGAAAGGGTATATCTTTTTCTTGTTATATTCTTTATCACTACACCAACCAAGGTTTTTATATCAAACCAAAGGGAAATACACTGCTAGAATATGGACTGTTTAAGTCACTAAACTGTGATTATTGATTCTGTACATACCATTGTTATAAAAAAGAACAGAGCTTTGTATATTTGAAATGTTATAAAACAATTGCACTCAGTGTAGTGTTGTAAAAGTTTGTCATTCTGTAGATTCTTACTGTGTTGTAGATATAATAGGGTTCCTAGACAAATATTTATGTACAAACTCTTTATTTAACTTATTAACTGTAGAGGTTTCTGAAACCCACAAGAGGCGATGGTACAGTACTTTTTCGTGTAATGTCGTTATTGTTAACACTTTTCCTTGCTATCCGGTGGAGAAGTGCCACGTTCAGAAAATAAACAAAAATATATGTTTAACAAAAAAAGAAAAAGGAAAAAAAGAAAAGAAAAAAAAAAAGAAAGAAAAAGCAAAAAGGAACAAAAGAAAAGCAAAAAGCCCGTTCGTTGCGGGGGCTGCGGGGCCACCTGCGCCGCGCTGCGGGCTCCCGGGGCCGGGCTGAGCCCCGCCGCCCCCAGCAGCTCCCCGCGGGGCGTGGGTGGGCGAGGCGCCTCGGCCGGGCGGGGGGCGAGCTCGGGCGGGGGGCAGCAGCAAGGTGCCGGCAGCCCCGTTTGCCAGGGGGTTTGCCGATCGCAGGTGCGGTGGGGCACCCACGGCCCTACCTGCCCGCGCTCTGTCGTGGGCACCGTGGCGTGTCCCTCCATCTCCCCAGCCCGGCCCGTTCCGGGGTCGTCTCTTGGTGCAGCGACCCCACACCGCGGGAAGCCGCCCCACGCTCCCTCTGCCCTCGCCAGGCGGGGACGGGGCAGCGCCAGGCTCCGCCGCTGCCCAAAGTCGGGGCGCGGGAGAAAAACAGATTTTGGGGAGCGCTTGGCCGCCCCCGCACCTTTGGGGTCACAAAAGTTTCTCTGCGCCTGCCCTTTCGTTCTTCTCGAGGTGAACTTTGGTTTCTCCCCTCTTCCTTTAACCCCCGGATGGTTTTTTTTTCCTCGTCTCTTTTTTTTCCCCCTTTTTCTTTTTTTTTCTCTCTTTTTAATTTTTTTTTTTTTTTTTTTTTGGACGCAGCGCTCCATTCTGCCCCTTCCCCGGATCAGGGGCCGAAATGCGGAAGCCCCCGGCCGCACCCCCGCGCCCCTTCCCCGGGTCCCCGAGGACCCCGAGGTCCCCCGGTCTGTCCCGCCCGACCGAGCTCCGGCGCCCGAGCGCAGCGGCCGTGCGGCCGGGCGGGATAGCAGAGCTCTGGGGTGTGCAGCACTTCTTTGGGGTGATGTGGTCTAATCGCGGCAGCGCTCCACAGCGGCGGGCCGGGGCCGGAGGAGAGCCCACGGCACACCGAGGGAGCCCTGCCCGGGCCGCGGGAAGCTCCGCGGGGCGACCCAGGCTCCGGGAGCCGCCAACCGGGAAGCGCCGCTGGAGCGAGCACGGCGCGTGGGAGCTCACCGAGACCCTTCCCAGCAGCTCCCCCCTCCACCCACAGCATTTCACATCCCACACCCCCAACCCCGCCCGCCCCCAGCCGTATTTTTGAGTTCTAAAAACCCACCATAGGCGCGAAAAAAAATTTATGGGAAAAATAAGGCTTGTTCCCTGGACGTTATTAACTGTGCAGACTGAAATATACATTTTTGCCTTAAAGAAAAGGGAATCATTATCAAGCCATTAGGCATTAAGAAATGTCATTCAGTCATTTTTATTCATTCTGGTGAAATCTTCGTAAAAGCCCGAATCATACTTCTGCAAGCAGCAATTTTGTTAATCCAGGGGGTTATTACTCTGGTCCCTTATTAGGATCTATACTGCTGCCAAGCAATCCTATAACCTTCTCAAAAGAAGTTTACCTCCGTGTTATAAAACCAGTAGTGGTATTTATACTGTGCAATAATTAGTGTATTACCTGAATCCACTAACAGGTTCATTTTATCTCTGCACAAAACCCCTAGCCTGCTTATAGAAAGCTTGTGCCTCCTTTGGTGCTGTTAAAGTGGTGAAAGAGTGAATGAAAGCTGGTAGCACTTTCTCCTTTCGCCGTGCCTTAATTCCCATCTCTTTTTGCTCTCATCCAATTAGTGCAGTGTATTAAGCGGTTTATCATCTCATAGTCAGCTATTGAGAGAAACAAGGCGAACACTTTGCAATAGAGCCTGCTCTCCTTTGACACCCTCAGGTACTTACATATTCCACTGTGCTATGAATAATAGAGGAAGAATAGAGCGCTAATTCCCTCATCAAAGAATGCCTTGTCTGCTGCTTTGCTCAACAACACCATTCTGATCAAAAGAAAAGCAATAAAGCTTAGCATAACAAAACGAAACCTACTTATTAGCTTAGTGGTTAAATTAATGCAGAGCCGCTGCTATTCAAAACCAAGGTTTGAAAACAGCCTCCAACAACCTGATAATGCTGCCTTCGGGATGAAGGAATTTTAATCTGAAATTTGAAGCTGGCACAGATGAGTTAATCTATTAAACTGCTATAAGGAGGGTGCGGGAGAACTATTCAATTAAGGCACATTTAAGGTGCTCTGCAGAAGACGGGGATGGATTCGAAGGGGAAGATGTGCTCTGCTCCGGCCTTAGAAAACTGCCTTTGGCGGCGAAAAGAGGGATTTTGGCACAGCAGCAACCGTGTTTGTGGATGGGAATTGTTTTTCATATCGCATATGTCATCAGCGAAACCTGGCCACCGGCTCCATATATCAACACTCCTCTTCCCCAACTGCAAATAAATACAAATAAACACAAACCTTAATTTTAACAGCACGGGGTGGGGGAGGGGGATATGAGGAGGGAAAGGAAAGGAAGGCGATTCAGGCCAGACCAGCCTCAGAACGCAAACCTCCGAACTTCAGTCTTTCCCAAATTATTTACAGCCCAGCATTTACCAGCTCCGTTTAATATTAAATGCTGTAAAGATGATTTTGCGTTTCCCAGCCTTTCTGCGGGGCCAAGACGAGGCACGGTGCCCAGAGCTGATTAGAGGGGGAGAGGGGAGGGGAAAAAAAATCCAGTTTACTCCTTGCCAAGACTTCAGCTCTGATCTGACCAGCTTTGCTGAGAGGAACCAAAAAAAGGCTCCATTCGGGGTAAAAGCCCTCCTTTCCCATCCCCTACCCCCCCAGACTGCGGCTGGCCAGGGTGGTGGGGGCTCCGGGGCTGTGCCACTCACGGCTCCTCCGCCTCGGTGTGTGGATGAACAGCCCCTCGCAGGGCCACTCCGTGCTGCTGCACCCTACACAGTCATTCTACAACACTCTCATTTAATCTAAACATCCCTAAACTTGCAAATTAACAGGCTCTTCAGCTGTAATTATACAGATACATACAAGTGCCACAGGGTCAGGTTATGCCATATCTATCCATTTTATCTGTATACCTAATGTTTGGAGGAGAAGGTCACACTTTTTACTTTCCTAAGGCATTCTACCCAGTTAATATCAGTAATATCTTCATAATCCTAATTGGGCCAGACACAAAAAAATCTTAAAATCCCTGTGTGAAATTACAAGAAACCAGGATCTTCTGAAATTCTGTAACTTCAGTATGTCATCTTGGCAGCAACACCTTCTTTCTACAGGAAGACTCCAAATAAAATCTGTTTTACAGTATTAACCCAACTAAACACATTGGGATAGCTCACCAGGGTGGGACAACCCTTGCATGACGTCAGAGATTGAGCAGGTTCCATTTCTCACTGTAGTGATTCCGTGTGAGCAGAAATTGAAGGATTTAGCTCCAAAAGTTACTAGGAAGACCACTATGTATTTAGGCATATACCAACTGACACTACCCATGCTGACAAACAGCCAAATGCCACTTTAGGGACAAATGAATGTCATTTGTCTCTCAACACAGACACATGTATCCCTACAGTGCCCAACATGCTCATGCTGATGCTCTTACTTTTTCTTCAAGCTCCCTTTGTTAATGGCTGTTCATCCTAAAAAAAGACACACAAGCAGTTCTGTAAGACCAGGAAAAGTCTTGAGCAATACAACCTAGCATGGAGTATTTTCAATCATGAGATCATAGAATCAAATTCTCTTTTACTAGAAAACTTTATTTTTTTCATTCAAGTGTGAAAAAAAACTTTACATTTTATACTGTTTAAGACTTAAAAGCAAATTTTTATAACCTTCCATTAATGTATCACATTGCAAATGTAACGGTGAACACAAGTACAATATTTTGTGTACAAAAGCATGTAACCCAAATTTTTTCTGATTATCTGCTTGTTATTTTATTAGAAGTAAATGAAAAATACAATTTGTTTGTAAAAATGGTAAAACCTCCAACACAGTAATTATTACAGAACAGTAACTATGATTTGCTGCTTTCCATTCCCTTGTTATTGGTTACAACGCCATCCCAAAAATATTTTTCCCTATCAATTGTTTACTTTCAAATACTTTGCATGGAAAGAAATGGAACACATTTATATCCTCTGTAAGTGTGAAACAGGTTTTGTACATGTGCATGTCTTTATGTCCATGCAGAAATTTTCAACATGGCAAAATACTACGCTTAAAGATGCTTGAAAAGACTCCTAATAAAAAGATGGTCCCTATTTTTAGCACCTCCAGGTTTCAGTCGTTCTTTAATGAATTTCAAAGTAAAGCATCACTACCTCTGTTCAGAAGGTAATAGGACATTTAAATGCATTTAGGTTTAGTATTGTTTTTAATTGGTATGTTTATGATCAGGAAGAAGATAAACTGTGAAAAGGCAAAACATTAGTGCTCCTACTGAGACCTCTACTAACCTCTCTTCCTGAGAGCACCTCTAGTAAATACCCTGGAGCAAAGTCTAGGATCACTTACATTCCAGCAACTCTCACTGGGAATTATCCAATTAAAGCAGCAATTCTCCCACCCCCTTTTCCCTCATAGGTCTAAATACACAACAAAATATATTGCAAAAATCAACTACTACATATTTTAATAACCCTGGTTTCTCAATGAAGAAAAGAAAGGAAGATAAAAACACCTCAAATACTTCAAGTCCACGAGAATCATACATCCTGTTTTCATCTCCCATTTTCCCTCCTCCAAAGAGACAAGATTATTAAAACACCATTGTACATACTGAAAGAGAGTATTGCTGAAGAGATCATTACTGATAAACAAGGGACTAGCCTCCCTCCATTTTTTAACAATCACTGTCTTTCATTATTGGACTCTCCCACAGATCTTCCTATATTGACGGTGAAGAGTTTGCCAAGGTTCACTTCTGAGTAGCCACTCATGGACAGGCATTTGTCTACGGTGCTCTTCAGTCTTTTGTAGGCCTCAGAGACTTCCTTCCTGAGTGGATTCTTCTTCAAATACTCTAGAAGAACAAAGGGGAAAAACCCAAAAAACAGAAAGGGATTAAATGACCACAGAAAGACAGGACTTTTGCATTCATTAGACTGAATCATGGTATTTGAAAACGAGCTGAATGTCACAGTGAGCAAAGAGGGCACTTGTGGCAAGCTCTCCCAAGTTCTGCTGCATTCCCTACCTTTGCTGCATAAGCTGGTGAGAGGCCATGGTGAACCTTGGCCATGGAGCCAAGGCTGAAGTTCCCTCAGCCCCACCAGAGTGAATGCAGTGGCAAAACTGGCAAGAACCACCCCTAGTCCAGTTCTGTCATCTGACTGGAGTGAAACGGGGGTTCACTGAGTCACAGCAGAGAAAGTAAGGAAGAGCTGGGCTGGCTCTGAAAGGATCTCATTTAAAATGGGCAGGTGCCTTAACTCAGAACTATGAAGTCCTCAGGGATTGGAAGTAGGGAGAGATTCTGCCCCAGGGTGACTTCAGAAGTGAAGGAGACCACAATTCACATCCCTTGTCCCTGCTGCTCATACTAGCACTGGCACAACCTGGCACAGACTTATCACCAGTGTTGGGTGCTCTCTCATACACCTTGTGTGCAGGATGGGAATTGTGATCCTCAGCATTACAGAGACATCTGAAGGAAAAGGGAAGTAGCACAAACAAGGGGAATTCCATGCTACCCTACCCTAAAATGGAGGGAAGATGCTCAGTGATCTCAACCAGGAGATGTCAGGTTCACCTGACCTATGAATGAAAAGGCTCCCAAATGCTTCATCAATAGATGCCTGGAGGACATTTACTCACCTGTACTTTTATGTGTGTGCAAGTCATGTGCATGTGCATGAGTCTGTATGTATTTCAGCAGCAAAGACCAAACTGTTCCACTTCTGCTGGGTTTGGGGCTTTTTTTGTTTGAGGGTTTTCTTTTTTTTGTTTGTTTGGTTGATTGGTTTGGTTTGGTTTTTTTTCCTAGATTTTATGCCCTTAAAAAAAAAGACAAACAAAAAAACCCCAAAACCCCAACAAAAAAAACCCCAAGGGATTTTGTTTGGGTGATTGTCCTTAACAAAAGCTGTGGACAAAGACTAAAAGAGCAAAACATTTCACTGTTCTATTATACAGCAATGCCAAGTGGATGCAGATCTGGTGCAGTTGTGCTCCTACTTTCCAACCAAGTCCACATTCTAGAAACACCAGCTCCTACCCAAAAGCCTGTTCCTGCAGTTACACCTTGGAACACTCGATAGCAGATACGTTGCAAAATAAGGTGCTCTCCCAGGCAGCTTTCCCCACTGTTAGGCTGGAGGGACTCCAGGTCCAGCAGAACTAGGAGAGCAGAGCACAGGTACTTAAAGGTCAAGATTTCAAGCCACTGCGGTGCAGTGTAAAGCATGTGTCTTGTGAGAACCAACACCATCCTTCTATTGCTCATTAGCTTTGCCAGAAAGCTGTTGCCTCATTTTCCCCTGACACCTTCACGGCCCTCCTTGTCCTTTGAACACGTAACAGAGGAGCCTCCACCCCCTCTCAAGCAGCTTTGACTCAGCACAAGTTAAGATGAAAAGCCAGTTGTCTCTAAAAGCAGTTGAGTTTATTTAGGAAAAGGCTTTGGGGGAGAGTGGCACACTGGTTTTTTGAGTGCATCTGTATACGATAGGGATGAAATGACTCATTTTTGTGACGACTCACCTCTGCGATGTGACGGAGATGAAGGTGTCCCATCGGACACACCTTCACCTCAGCAGCCAAGTCAACGACTGCTACACAAGGAGATGTCAGGGATGGGAGGCATGGTGACAGAAAAGGCCATTACAGTTTTGAGGTTTGTGAATTTCTCCTCCCTGAGGATTTACAAATATTTTTGCAGAGCCTCAGATGTTTTAGTATGAGCTCAGCAGACTAGCTCTGGATACAATACAATCAGCAATGTCTTACTGAGCAATTGCCACCTGCTTAGGTTTTCCATGTTATTCACAAAGTTTCACTGAACTCAACTGCTTCGCATGAAGCTATCAACTCTTTAAAAATTAAATTAAAATTTAAATTAACAATGCCAGACGGAGTAACTGAATACATTGATTAAAAGCACTTTGATAAGTACCTTTCATGCATTGTTGTGAAGAAGTTATGTATTGTGCTGTCATATTCAGTTTTGTGTCTGGGCAGTAAGCAAACAGAGGAAGACACCTAGTTGAAGATACCACATTTTTGCTGTTACACAGACAGTAATGACTTAACGTCTATTAGCAGAATTGAATTTTCCTTAAACTACACCTCCCATACAATAAAAATTTTGATTACATGAATCTGTTCATTAACAGGCTGAAGTCACTATGGCATGAACACATTTAACAATCCTGAAAATATTGAAATGTAGGATTAAATTAAACAAACCTTGAAAATTGTCTTAACCACATCCATAAAAACAACAATCCTACTTTGCCACAAACTGATCCCTAACTAGTTTATGTATTTTCATGATAAATAGTACAATAAGTGGGTTCACTGGCAACTGCTCATGTTAACCAAACCATGCTCTTTATACCCAGGAACTGTGGAAAATACCATCCTGGTATGTCTAAACAAGGCCAAAATAGTTTAAAGCTTCCTGCAGCTCAGGAGGGACCAAGGTAAAATACATCAATGCTAACAGCTGGCACATTTGAACAGAGAAGGAAGGCACATTAATCATTAGAACATCGAGGCAAACAATAAGCCAGGGCTGAAAGCAGGGAACAGAAGTACAGGCCCATGTACAGCTCCAATTCAGGCTTCAGGGCTCCAGCTACCCCACTAACAGAGCTCCCAGCTCCCCCCAACATTAAATCTAAACTCCAATTATATGCAATAACCTTTCTGACAGTATGGTTCAAACATTTCTTAGATGCAATTACCCTCGTAGAGGCAGGCAGGAAAGGGTGGTCTGAAAAAAAAGGAGAAATATGAGGGGCCTCGTTGAAGTAATGAGGCCAATTTTAAGTTTCAATTATAAGAGAATGGGAGCCAGGAGCTCCAGGAGGAGAGGCAGGCAGGGCTGTGTCTGCAGCACCATGCATTTGAATGACACAAGTGCATCTGATGACTGGGGAGAAGAGATTTAAAGAACTGTAGTAATACAGAGCAGGGGAAGATGAGAGAGGACACAGCTCCTGATGTGTTTACCTCCTTTGCTGATGGGATATTGACTTTTCCCACCAGGTTGGTTAGAAAGGGGACTATTTACGCTGCCACACAGCAGAGTAAGAATGACAACCAGCATCACTCTGTGCTCCTCTGAGTAAAAGACAACTGTGACCGTTGTATATCACACAGCCAGTCAATACCTTTGAGTCACCACACCATCCAACTCAGAGATGCATATAAAAGCTCCTACTTTCTTCCTAAATGAGAATTTAATCAATAACATGCATAAGGCCTTCTGAAAACTAAGGTACACAAACTGACTGAAATTGCCTTTCAGTGCTCAGTCACATTCTGAAATAGTTCTACACCCATTATCACCCCTTCATTGTTTTAGTAACATCCAAGTTCAGTGGCAATCAGCAATCTTTTAAGATGATCGCTGCTCTAGAAAGTATACATGGCTATACATAATGAGATATATTTATATACATGCAGAACATACAAAAGGCACTATCAAAACAAGGATACAAATTAAAAATACAATTATTTAAATAGAAATAAATAAAGAAGATGTGCTTCTGACTGTATGCAATTAAAATTTAGGTACTGCATTCTCTAAAGTTGGTAAATCACTGACTCTGGTAAACATTACAGAATCAAACCACCAAGCATGCAGGTAATCCCTCCTTCCCTTTACAAAACACACTGTGAACTTCTAGCTGTCCCTGTCAAATTCAGCACCCAATCCAAGTCCTTGTTCAGCTACCTAGGTACATTTTTTATATTATTAGGGACAAAAAAAAAAAAAAAATTAAAAAATTTAAAAGGTTCCTGAAATCAATTTACCCTATGATGTTATACAGATGTTGGAAGCAAGGATGGAGGTATTTGGAGGTTATCTATACCTGACTGCATGTTTTCTATTTATTGCAATTTCTCTTAATTTCTATTAAAATTATGCTGAGTAACCTGATAGCCAGGATCAAGAACTTTAATTCTTGGAGTCTCTAAGATGTGCCTCAGTGAAAGTTTCCTGGTTTATTTCCTCCTGATTGGACAACTGAACTGTGTCATATCATTAAACTCTCTTCCTCTGATTATTCTGTTGATAGCCTGCCCTTCAGAGCGAGAAGTAAAAATATATCACATTTCTTTGTATTTGCGCGCATGTATCTGCACTAGGTACATGAGACACAACGTAGGTGCCTAGGAGCATAGTGCCAAAACGTTAGTTTGTCTGGGAATGCACAAAACCCCCTGCAGAGTATCATTTACGTAAAGCATCATGTCTCTATCACACTTTTATTTTAAGGAGTTAAAGAACATACTAAATTAGCTACTGAATTTTTTACATCGCCTACTGGTTATTGTATTTTAATTACAGCAAGCTTAGACACACAGGCAGCAGTCTCTGTTCCAAATATCTGTGTTTCATTTATTTCTGTGCAAAGGTAGCAAACAACAGTCAGTCATAATTGGTTCTGTCAGATGTTTTACAGTCAGTCATAATTGTCTCTGTCTAGAGGTGTGTCAATTTACTGCAAGTTAAATAAATATTCTGTCTATTATGATATCAGGTTATGTAAGCCATTTTTTTAATTGCATGGGTTCCCCTTTCATAATCCACAGCACCCCTATTTATACTGTTAACCTTAACTTTGTCATTTATGGAATGTCAATGAAAAAAGTCAACAGCAATTTAATGAACACACGTGGAAGCCTCTAAA
>JAKEPQ010001016.1:12435000-12482500 GCA_024500445.1 Entomyzon cyanotis
AAACATCAGCTCTCTCTACAACAGTATGTTTCACAGCACAGAGCATTATGTTGGGTTGTTTTTTGTTTTTTTTGTAAATTATCCAAATGTATTCATAACTCAATCCTGTCTCTGTGATGCAGGAACACAGTTAAGAAAATGAATACAGCCATTTAACAATGGTGTGCTTAAAAGCACAGGGGAAAGCAAGCAACTTGCCCCTGCCTGCATGTATCTTCCACACGAGGATGTGCTGAACAATTTTCCAGAGCCCTGGAGTTGCGCTGTGCAGCAGCAGCAGCAGCCACGAGGCTGGAGAACTGAGCTGCAGTGGGTGCAGTGCTGGGGAGAGGGAAGCTCCAGGGGCAGCTCGCCTGGCAGAGCATCACCACTACTGCTCTGCTGCATTTCCATCCAGCTCTCTGTCCCCTCTCCTAAAAGCTATGTCCTCACCCTTCTTTCTCTGCAATGTACAGTACAGTTTAATTTCCAAATAATTGCTGCAGATGAGGTGGCAGCTGTCAGATCTGGTCAAATGTCCTCAAAGAGCACGAAATACTGATTTAAGGTAACCAGTCGTTCAGAAAATTTTATACTGGCTACAACTCCAACATGAGTGAAACTTTATAAAATGTTATTAACGCCTATTGAATCAGGAAATGCCCATACAGCTGGGAAACCAGTTGGATCTTTAATTACAAAAACAGAGTATTAACCTACAGCATTCAGGGGACTTCATGATTTGTTTTAATGGCGATTTTTTTTTTCCTTTCAGGAAGACATGGATAAAAAACTGTAAGGCAAGTAAGAGATCTATGTCACACAGGAATACTGTAGCACCAAGTGAGACATTCTCCTGTTCATGATGTATCCTAGCAATCTAAAGGGTTTTAAACCACGTATATGTATGTATAATGCATCTGACATAGCCAGACAGGCTATGAGAAACAGATCCATCCCCCACACAGCACAAATCATAGCGGAATAATGCACACAATTAATATTTTTGCTAGAGTTGGGATTTTCAAGCACTGCCTTCAGGATCAAATTCTGATTGCAGTCTTCCACAGCTTTAGCTTATCCAGTGGCCCTGCAAAGAATTTTCTGGGTTTTTTTCTATAGTTAAATTTGATTTTTAGTGTAGCACTAGAGACAATAGCACTACAAAAGTTTTAAATGTTTACATAGATAGATTCAGACAAACTTCAGACAAACTTCTTATCAGAGCAGCAAATACTGCTCTCATGCCCTATTATTTTTTTTTAGTGTAACTCTCCAACAGAATGTACAGGCTTTGGTCTTATTTTTTAATATGTATTTTTTCAACTACACTTTGTCTTTTTCTAGTTTGACCTAGAAGTTAGAAGTGGTAAGTAAAGAATGGACCCACCAGCCCTTCAAACCAGATAATCCTCAACAAAATACCAGAAGTAACTGGATTACCACCAGCAGTTAAGAAAAAACTTACACTTGAACAATTGCCATGTACAAACATAAAGCAGTTATAGCATGGAGTATAAATGTAACTTCAGTCTTAGCTTTCCTCATTTTTAAGTTGCCTTCCTCTCAGATTTACAGTTTAACTTGGTTTTAATAGAGTTTTTCAACTTTGAAATTGAAGAACTTAAATGAAAAAAACCAGAGATAAAGAAAGTGAAATGGGCAAAAGTTGAAATGCTTGTCAGTACTTTCAGAATAATATGTAGGCTTCTTCATAGAAAGGGAGTTTGTAGAGAGGCTCTGAAAACCATTCTGTACGTTTTGTTGCCTGCTCTGAAGGGTTCGATCTTGGGCACTAAGACAAAAATGACTGAGCACAGAAGCCATTTGCCAGAGAATTGTAATCTGGAACTTCTTGCAGACCAATCCACATGGATCACTTATACTGAAAAGCACTTTCAAAATTGCAAATTACTCCATTAATATCAGTAAGAGTATCTATACTGAAGGCTGAAAATTCAAAGGTGGCAACATTAGTATATATTTATAAGTGGCTGCCTTCAATATAAAGCCAGTATCTTGTTATAAGCTATTCTTTGGTGTACCACTCAAACTGAAAAGAAAAGTGGATGAGGGTCAAGCTCCAGCTTAACTAGTCCTTATTTAAACTGTGTTCAGTTCAACTTAATGTCTTCTCCTCAAGGAGCCCTAATAGTCACCCCAATTAATTTTCCTTCTTAAAAAAACAAATAGCTGATTTCACAGCCTAAAATGCCATCTCGTTTTAGTACTTTTTAAGCACTTTGTAGGCATACCAATTCTTACTTTTACATTTTCTTCCTAGAAAGCTTGCCTTACATTAAATATATTCTGGGACATGGAATAATAAGATTGAGATCTGTAAAAATAAGGGGGTTTTTTTGTTCCATTCAAGAGTCAGTTCCCTCCCTCCTCCTTGGCTGCAAAAGGTATTAGGTCTGAAATTGCTGCACTGAGTATGCTTCCTGGATTGTTTCCTGTAGGTGGCTCTTTAGTGAGGAGTTCCACAGCATTTAACCAAGTGCATGTGATGATTTTCCATATTGTATCTCCAAAATATAGGCCAAGAAGAGACAAAGACTTTGTGTCATGTATATAAAGAACTACAAAAAACCACCCCAATGGATTCAAGTTTCTCTCCCATCAGCAAAAATATTAAATCCAGAAATACATTGTGACCAAACTCCAGGGGTTTCTGTTTCCTTCTGTTCTTAATTCATCTAACTGCTTTTCTGCACTAGCTACATGTAGGACTTGACTTTAGTGGACACACTTTCTGAGAAATCATTTAGATACAGAGACCCTGTAAATGCATGCAGCTGAATTCTGCAAGTTTCCTGGTAGACAAGTCTGTTGATGCGTGATCAAAAAACAAGGAAATTTGTGCAATAACCCTGCAAAACTGAAATTCTACTTTAAAAAGGAAAGCTGAAAACAAAACCAAAAGAAAAAAAGAGGATCTTTTAAATTTAGAAATAATTACCTTAAGTATTAAGTGATTCTCATGGAGTTACATTTCATTTTTATCTTGAGAACTCATCTAGTGCTCACCTTGCTTTTTAAATCACTATTATTAAGGTTACCTACATAATAAATGGTGTGTGTGTCAGTATCACTTAGGTGCTTTGCACTTTAACTTTTCAATCATGTTGCCTGGTGGACACAGTTTTACTTTCCTGAGCGAGATGGTCCTGTGGTTTTTTCCCCTGAACTGCAGGGACAAGCACCCTTCTTCACTTTCCAGTCATTCGGTTCCCATAACAATCATTCAAAGGTATTCTCTTTCACAAGGTATTTACCCAGCATGGACACAGCTCTGGTAAAAAACACTGAAGAGGACAATTCCCCTGACTCACATGTATTAGTCTTAGCAGTAACAACTGTAAGTGACCCATTTGCACCATCACGAGGCTCCCCTGACAGAAAATCTAAGAGTCCACAACACTTCTACTATTAAAGCAGCAAACCCTCCAGGTCTGAAATGCCACCAAACCCCCAGTAGGGAAATGCCCATCTTTAAGAAGGGACGCTCAAAACACCTAATTGTGACAAGTGTGCACTTCCACACTGCCACCTATTGGGAGATTTTCAAGAACTTCATAACTACTAGCAAATTCTAGTGGAAGGTGTTCCAATGAGACAGACACCACTCCTGTCCCACAGGAAAAGAACAACTTGTGGACTAAGGGGAAGAATTTCAAAGCTGTACCACCAGTGCCACCTACCTAATGCCTAAATATACTTCCTCACCTTCACCATGGACCACTGCAGTGCTACCACACTTACCAGGCTACAAATACGAAGTCCTTTGAAAACTGGCTATGTTATTTAGATGCCTAAGTGCAAGGCTGAAATTCACAGCTGAATCAGCTCCTTCACTGTCCCACAGGAGCTGCTGGGGGCTGTAATCTGCAGTCCTACACTCCACAGTGGTGCTACCTAGTGACAGATGCAGAAGGCTGCTTTTCCCTGTTAAAAATGACCAGAACATAATACAGCATAACATAAATTTTTCAGGGATGCAAGCAAGTGAAACAAATATTCAGGCTGCGTGGGCATTATATTATTCATTAAAAAAAGACTCGGTCAGAGGCGAGTAAAATATCCTTGCTCTTTTAATTCCCACCACCCATAAATAATCTTCCTGTTTGTGTTTTATTGGAAAACAACTGATTTAAAAGTCACCTAGTGCTATAATCCCTGCTTCACAACTGCCATCTGTCCTGCAGCGGGAGTAACGGACCCCTTCATTCACAAGCAGAGCCAGAAGAATAAAGAGGAAGAGTTGAAGGGGAAGAGAGTGAGAAAGCGGATAAATTCCATTTGTGCTATTAAAAAAAAATAGAAAAGTGAACTCAGTGGTTGAAAAGTGAAGATAAAAAGATGAAAACAGTAATCTTGCTACAGAAACCAGAGAATTATGTTCTTGCTCTACCCCTCTTTTTTCTTTTTTTTTCTTTCACACCGTACAAACTGTAGCACCCTGAACAACTCACTCCCCTGCTATTTCCAGCACTTTAGAGAAACTTTTCAACATTTCTGTTCGACACATATTTTCAGCAGTGAGGTGAAGACAATAAGTAAACAGGTAGTGAAGGGCTATTTAGAGAGCTGGTCAGTCACAGTAATAATAACAACGCAAAAAGAAAAAACCTCACACTGCACAGAACATCTATCCTATGCGCTGTAGCCACAGACAACACATGACCTCTGACAAACAGTTTTCAGAGTAATTTTAATGCTACTCTGGATTTAACTTGACTAACTGGTAGCAATTGAGCACATCTTTTTTTGTGGCAGCAGTTATCTAAAATGCTACAATAACAGCATCAAAAGTAGAATGGTGGAAGATTGGTTTTCCATTGTGCTGCTGAACTGGCATAATGCCCACTTTAAAAGCAATTCGCTGCTCATCACTGAAATCTGGCAGACACGACACTAAATGCCTTGAGGAAAAAAAAAGGGGTCTTGAGAAGGGGGAACCACTCCAACCACTGAGCAAAGAAAAAGAAGGAGACTAAAAAAAAAAAAGGGAAGAAAGAAAGCAAAGAATGATGAATCTATGTAAGAAGAGAAAATTGCAAAAATAAAAAGTTTAGCACTGCATGCAGACTCAACAGGCACTACTTAATTTGCTTGAAGATTTTATCGCAGGCTTGCATTAGTAATATCCGAGCAAAACAAAAGCAAATATATATTTATGTCTGTCTATTGTTCTGATGAAGTGAAAACGTACTGAGTTACGTCAATCATTTGTCAAACACATCTTCCTAGTTTTATTTACCACAAAATATAATGAGTAAATATGTGATAATAAAACTCTTCTTTTTATACGGACATATACAATTTTTTCCCACAACTAAATACAGGTAATGATTTAGAAAGCTTTCAAAATGTCTTTTTACTGTCAATAAAACTAATTCTATTCCCATTTTCATGTTAAAAAAAGGCTTTACAAATGAAAATTCAAATTAAAATTCTGATTATAGTGTAGTGTGACAACACCTGTATTTATAATTTTACTGTCAGCTAGCTCG
The DNA here is from genome assembly GCA_024500445.1 of Entomyzon cyanotis. Lineage (NCBI taxonomy): Eukaryota > Metazoa > Chordata > Aves > Passeriformes > Meliphagidae > Entomyzon > Entomyzon cyanotis. Next base: position 12,440,496 of record JAKEPQ010001016.1, read on the forward strand.
TAGTGTTTAACAATAGCTTGAAGCACAAAAGTAATTGGAATTTGTCTGTAACATGCCAGATGACGACACTGGGCACTTTGCTGTGCTAAAGCAAATTTGGTTTGATGACAAAATAACCTTAGAAAGATCGGAGAACCCCCACCCTCCAGAAGGTTAAATAAAGCTATCCCTTACCCAGGGACAAAATCTAACTGTGGTAAACCAAAATAGCAGAGCAGCAGCTGCAGAAGCCTGGCTACCCCAGGACCTGGCTGGCCTCTGCTAAACTGGAATCCCTCAAGTGCCTCCCTGCAACATTCACGTCCCAGCAGCTCTGCTAAAATGCTGCATTACTCCAATATCATCATCAATATAATTCAGACACATGGGAGAGAAAGGAAGCAAGGACACCAGGTTGGGAAGAGACGCTAACAAAAGTGTTGCAGTTCTGTGGACCTCTGTGGGAATAAAAAAGGAAGCCTACAGCAAAAGTGTGCAATGCCAGAGTGAACATGGAAGTATCCTGTGTCCTGAGTTTTCCTATCTCCCATACACATACAGTCACACATACTGACTGGTGCATGCTGACACGCCAGGTCAAAATTAGGACACAAACACATAAACTTTTTAAGAAAGAGGTAAAAAAAAAAGGGGGAAAAAAAAAAAAAGCAGCTTTTCAATCTGAAGATTTCAAAACTCAAACACATGCCACTCTCCACACACAACTTGTCTTACTGAAGTCGACAAATTAAAAGCCCATGTTTTTCATTATGCTGAAGACAGAAAAAAATAAAGAAAAGGAAGCCACATAAGAAAGAAAAACAGAATGACAGTGATGTTTTAGTTTACACTAGATATGGCAACACATACAAACTGTCAAAACTATGGAGTGAAAAAAGCTGTTATCAAGCAACTGTCAAGAGAGTCCTCTGAGATTTGGAAATCTTGTGTTTATTGTAACTACTGCACATTACACAAAGAACGAAACATCCCTCTTCTTACCATTGCTGCTAAATACCATGCAAGAGAACCCAGACTTCTCCCTCACTATTTAGACTAATTTTTTTTCCTGTGCAATTCTGTGCTTGACAGCACAGGGCCCCTCCTTTTTCAGGTTTTTTATTGTTTGGTCAAAGTTCAGAGAGAAACTTGAGGTTATATCAAACATTATTTCATTTTCAAGAACTGTCAACACCCATTTTATGTTGTTAACTTGTTGTCCATCATTTAAGAGTAGAACTGTTGTCACCAAAATACACAGAGTAAGAATTCCTCTCTTAAAACACGTACATAGAAAGAGCAAAGATAATGGAAACAGCTATTTTACTAGACATACTAACAATTCTTTTTCATGTATTTTAACATAGTGACTAGAAATGAGTCAGTTAACTGGCAGCAGGCTACAATATTCAAAGGTTTAGTCTGAATGTATTAATGTAGATTTTAAATTGCACTTTCTGATATTAAGAAAACAACTACCCCTTGGAGAGAAATCCCCAGTATCTACAGGGTTTCAATAGAGCCTTCAAAGCACTGTTTTGAGTGACAGCCTTCTATGACAATTTCTCAACCATTAGCAACATTCCAGCCATGCTGATATCGGATTAAAAACTTGTGACCAAAAAACAGATCGCTTTTTGCTCATTACTCACGGCAAAATCACACTTATTTTCATTCTTACACTTCTGGTTTATGTAAAAATCATCTTTATTCTGAATTGCAGGTTTTACAGAACAAACATCTGATGAAGTCCCAAGATTTAGCCTGAAGTTCTTGAGAAACAATGAAGCCTTGAATGTGTTTGTCAATGCATGCTTTTATGGAATTTTTACTGCATCACTTCTGGGGAGGGAAGTGTTGAACCCAAAAGTTCAATAAGGGAAGACTCAAATATTACTTGAGCACAAGAGCAAATGATCAGCTGCCTCTGTGAAGTCAATGCACCCAGAGAGAGTACAGTAATTTAAAATGCCTCAAAACTGATGTTATTTCATTCTATATTTGTTAGGGATATCACATCATCTCTGTAGATCTTAGTGTGAGTGGACTTTCTAGGAGCAAGCATCAGCTCCTGTTGGAGTTCCCTGCATTGGCCACCACTTTGCAGGCACCAAACACCTCCTGGGAGCTGCTGTTCCTCATCCCTGAGTAGAATCTGATACAGCCCAACAGCTCAAACTATTAGGGACATCTTCACATTTTTGCATATATAGATTTTTTCCCTATTTTTTTTTTTTTTAGTCTTAAGAGCACTTCTTCAAAATGTCATAATATTTATGATCATTAGATGAGAATACTTGAACAAAAATTCAGCCTGACACATTATATTTCCCACAACTACCATGACCACTTAGGTATAATTTTATCTCCCAATATTGGTTAACCTCACATAACACAATGACTAACATATTATCTCAATGCAAAACATAAAATAAAATGATTGACAAACTTAACAATAATGAATCTTTCCCACAAAAAATAGCATTGTTAGCTGCATTATTTCCTAGCTTTGACTCTCAAGTACTTCCTCCTCCTGGATTATAAGAGTTTTAAAGTACCATAACAATTACTGCATAAACAGCTGCAGCTATATGTCCACTTAACACAGTCTTTTGAAAAATATATATTAATACCCTAATATAAGCTTCCACACATGCCCACACAAAACATAAGAAACGAAACAGCAGTCTGATCCTCAGAAATTTAATAATACAAAATAAAGCTATTTTCAAGACTGGCAGCATTGCAACACTGCATAGATATGATCCATACGCTGAAAGTCTATTCAAGTACTTACTGCTCCATAAATAGAAACAGTTCTTGTCAGTGAACTGCAGCAAAAAAGAAAGACTATATGGTGCAGAGCAAGGGTGAATTGTTAAACTGGTCCTGGGCTTCAATTATGATTAGACTTAGAATTATTAAAGTTTGTAAGACAATGAAGTTAGCCTGACTCATCAAGGTCTTTTCACCTCATTTAGTCTACCAAATACCCTTTGAAAGTTCATAAAAGCACTCTGAGAGCTGTATTTTGAAAAAGTCAAGTCTGACTGAAAAGCTCATCTGCCAAATCCTCTCCTTCTTCATATACACTTCTAAGGGTTAGGAGACAGAGGGAAAAAAAATGGATGAGAGAAAAAGAGAGGGTCATTATAGCTCAAATTCAACACATTGAAGATGGCACCATCAAAAAAAAAGAGCTCCTCCCATTAATCATGAAATTTAGAGTACTGGAAGATCTACCAGACCTATTTTACTGAACAGGAAAATTCAGTACCAGAATATTGTTAAATTGAGTTAGCATTATCAGTGTAAAAAATATGCTCTGTTTCCTATTATTTATGAAGCCCTGTTCTTTTCTTTCTTACCAATTACATTCCCTATCATTTCCAAAATATACAAACTGTTTTCAATCAACAGATTTCTTTATTACAGCGTACTGCATGCTTGTTACTGCCTCTTTTCTATATTGAACCCTTGATTGGACAAGCATTTCAAATTTAACATGGACTGTGATTGCACACATCAAAAAAATTAAACCTGCCAATCTCTTTTTGGAGGATATCCTTTATATATACTATCACTGAAGAGTACCCCGAGTATATTTGTTTAGAAGAAATAGGGAAGGAGGAAATTATTATTATGGCAGAGTCAGAAGACTTTCATTTCCCCATGATATGTAACTGGCCCTGCATCCTCTTTTTCCTGTTTTCCAATGAATTATTTTGTAACAGAAAAACGTACTAACTGAATTTCTCAGTGTCTGTTTTGTAATCATCAGTCTATTTTTCCTTTTGAAAATAGCTAATCATGTTGCAAAAATGAGATAGCAGTAAGAGATGAATGACCCACTAAGCCTGAAACTGATTTTCCTTAGGTTAAGCAGTTGCAAACCCAGATTATACTGTTCTTTGTAGAATAACAGAACTAAAATGCATTGGGTTATGCAAACCTGTTCAAAATGAGACTCAACTTTGTAGAGCTTTTGACTCCGCAAGTAGGTAGCCAGTGACAGGACAAGAAGACAGGCTTAAGCTGCACCTGGGGAGGTTTAGGTTGGACATTAGGAGGAATTTCTTTACAGAAAAGGTGATTAGACATTGGAACAGGCTGCCCAGGGAGTGGTGGAATCTGGAAGGTGTTTTTTAAGAAACAACTGGACATGGCACTTAGTGCTATGGTTAGCATGGTAGTGTTTGGTCAAAGGTTGGACTTGATCATCTTGGAGCTCTTTTCCAACCATAATGATTTTATGACCCCACAAAGATGAAAATACTGGAAATAATTTCCTTGAAAGAGGCAGTTCAGAGATGCATTAGTCCAGAATCAAGGTCAAGTGGGAAGAAGTCTAAAAACAGAAAAGGAAATAAACAGAAAGCCCCTGCAATATAAAAAAAAAACCAACCCAGAATGGAGTAAAGTCAAGACAATCAAGACAAGTCAAGAAATGTAAAAAACCCACAGAACAAATTAGAAAAAAATTTAATTAAGGTATCTGCTAGCAATGTTGACTAAAAGCATTCACAGTTCTTTGCACTTATTAAAGCTTAATATAAATAACTCTTCTGCAAATGCTCATGAAACGGATATATATCCTTATCTGGAAGACACTATCAGTTTCCTGCTTTATCTGCATCATCAGGGAAACACAAAAAGGACAGACTATTCATGCTGCTTTTACAGCTGCTGAGCACTGAATCTTCATTCACAAGATCAAGGTGCTGGACTCAGCTTTGCCACGATGTTCCAGCATCGTACCAGACCAGCTGCTGAATTAAGGCCTCATTTTTTGCCTGCAGAACAGGTTGGACATCACCTCGTCCTCTGACGTACTGCTTCTCTTGCACTACAAATTCTATAGGCAGGAATGGTCTTAAAGATTGCCTATTTGTGGTGCACCAGATCTCTAGATAGCAGCAGAATACAGACAATAACTAATGATGTGAAACTAGTCTTCTGAGAAAAGAGGTAGTGAGTATATGAGTAAATGAGCATACCACATTTCCAGTTTTGGTTTCAGCGATGCCTCTGTTGGCATCTCTATTTTTGATGGCATAAAATATTCCTCTTCAACTGCTGAAGATGCGCAAGTCAGAGTTGCTAGAAGTCACATCAGGATGCACATCAACAGTTTGACTACTATTTACATTTGGGCAGTGTTCATGCTCATCGGAAGCTCACAGGTCTTCAAGGGTGAAAGCTCCACTCTTGTCTCTCAGAGAGGGAGGAAAGAATAACAATGGAAGACCTGGATCTTGAAACTAAGAACTTATACATCTGTATATCTATGTCTAAGAACTACTTATATCTGTAGTTAGAGCAGGTATTAATTTTATTTTTGCTGAAACTGGTAAATTCAATTTTGATAGCAATAGTGAAACCAGGTATCTAGCGCATGATAAATGTCACCTGCACATTTCAAATGAGGCGTGCAAAACCAAGATTAAAAAATTGCTAAATTTCATAAAAGTTGAATTAGAAAGCTTAAAATGAAATTTAATGAAGAATCTGCTATTAGAAAGCTTAAAATGAAATTTAATGAAGAATCTGTTGCTCTACCTTGGTTTCACTTGACACAGAATGAGAACAATGAAGATTGCAAAAATCTGAAAAGATCTTTAAGCATTCAGCACTATCTCATTTGGTGAGTTACCATGGGCAGTCTTGGCGCTCCTCACCTGAACACAGTCAGGAGGTTGAACACCATCAGCCACACACCAATGGGGCACTCACTCCTAGAACAAGCCTACCACTCCTTATGGAATAGCCTTCTTCACCACAGGCAGTAAAACCAACCTTTACGAGGATACAGCCACACTGGATAAGCCCTAACTTGCACACTCAAAAAGTGTGGCAGGAAAACTCAGTCCAAGGGGAATTGAGATTTTACTGCTGAAAGTTTCCAATACCCACCTTTTACTTCAAGTACAATTCAGTAAGACACTACTTTATAGCCAATAAAGTGGGCAAGATGCAGTAGGGCACACACAATGAATGTCATCACTCACTATATAGGAAGGAAGAATCTAAGGGTTAAGATGGATGTAAAGGTTCAGAGAGGAAATAATTTGTTAGAGATCACCCTTTTAACTCAGTTTTGCTCCAAGGCTTGGAAGATGTAGACCTGTTGTGCCCAATGAAATTGTCTCCATTACCACAAATACAGCTTTTTTTTCATGAGACTGAAACTGTGAAGGTCTTTGGACAACACCAGGTCCTATTCACAGCTATAATGGTTTTCAGAACACATAATCCATGACACCATCACAAGTTCAGGTGACTAAGCACTCCACAGTTTATACAGTAGGAACTGAGCAGGAAAATGAACTTTGGAGCCCACTCCATCAGACAAATCTATTGCTCTGCAGATGACAGACCCCAAAGTCTTCTTAGCAATACTCTGGATTTGTGATACTGAAGAAAATAATATTTCTGTGTTTAACTGCAAACTTTATGTGAAGACAACAATTAGAACTTCATCCTCACATAAAATGACGGTTGCTGAGACTCATCTAAACATAAGAAACATTTAGATTATTTCAAAATATACAAATATACAGAACCATTGAATTTAGAAACAAACACAAACACTTTGGACCAATGGAGAAGCCGCATTCTCCACTGAATCACTGCTGAGAACTGGCTAATATATTTATTTAGATTTTAGTAAGTACTATGGCATTAGTTTGATATTGGCAACTGCTTCCCAAAATCCACATTAAGCCTCTAGAAATTCTAAGTATTCTACACAGGGATTCTCAGGTACTGTGCTTATACTATGTAAGTGAAAAACCTATATTCAAAATTGTTATTTAAACACCTGAACCACAAATGTGGTTTTGGTCAGAAAAGACACAGACAGAAGGTGCATTCCATAAAGACACTCAGCAGTGTGAGGGATATTTTGATGAAAGTTTTGCTCATGGTATTTAATATGCATATTTAAAATGGACATAATTACTTTGTCCTGAGAACACCTTTTTGACACAGAGCTGGATAATTTTATCTTAAGATATAGCTTACACTCCTAGTGCCCTTTGCATTATTAACACTGTTTCTGCAAATGACTGTAAGTTCATCCAGCTCACCTTTTTGACCATTTCTTACAAATCAGACTTTAAGAAAAACCCAAAACAAGACTGTGAAGAAGCCAGTAAACAACATCCAGATATGTCATATGTCACTGATACCATTTATTCTGAGAACAAATTTATATGGAATAGCTAAGTAAAGATTTTGAGTGCAACTAGACTTGAAGTCTGATGACAAAGTCTATGTCATAAAATCTATGGAGACAACTGATAGATAACCACAAAAACCCAATGCAGACACTGAAGTTATTTAGGAGAACTGGAAACATTTTGCAACTGCTGCTGTAGGGAACATACAAAGACCCATGACATCTTGGTCATGGGTCTGTCTCCTAGAGGAGCAAAACTAAACATTTTTGAGAGTGTAACTGTTACCTTTTTTCCACAGAAGCCACTGCAGTGTCTTTTCCTTAAAACATATAAAAATCTTTACTTACTTAAGTTAAAAGGAAAATGTTAATTAAACTTGATTTTAAACTGTTGAGAGTTGGCATGAAACTGATTCTGACCAGGTTATCACAGGAAACATTTGCTTCAGATCCAGCTGGCTACTGGAAATCAAAGGGCCAAGTTAATGGGGTGGAACTCCAGCCTCACCCAGTGCTGGTGCCATCCACACCCAGACCAAGGGACTGATGCCTTCACTTCTCCCCACATTAGCAGCTGCTATGTGGACACTAAGGTGTATCTACTGCTTTCCCAAAGGATTTCAAGAGAGGGAAGTAGTCATACACAGAATGACACAGCACTGTAAAATATTTTCAAAATGCTGGAATAAGTAATATTTTTTCTGTGCATAAATTACATTAAAAGCCTATGCAACATTTTTCAAAAATAATACAAGAATCCCTGTTGAAAGCTACTGTGTAAATACTATTCTTTTGCATTAAGCTATGTGCAAACCTGAAAAATATATTATGAAATGAGAATTTAACCACTTTGCAAACACCAAATATTCACAATATTAACTTCCAGGACATTTACATCTGAGCAAGTACTGGGAAATCACAGAGATTTATTTTCAAAGATAATGGTGAGGAGAGAGATCCAGGGAGTTTGTGCAAAAATTTATTCTGTCGGCATTCCTATTGACTTTCAACTAGGAGATTCTACCCAGCTTCTCATACATTATCAGAAGGCGACAGTTAATGAAACAGAAGGAAAAGCTTTAAGAAACATATTTTGTTATTGTGAACACTGCAGGGAAATACTGTCATGTGATAATCTAGAAGGAACACCTTCATAAGAACACAGTGCCATATCTACATGGATCATCCCTGAAAGTGTTCAAGGCCAGGGTGGATGAAGCCCTAAGCAATCTGATCGAGTGGGTGGCATCCCTGCCCATGCTGGGGGGATTGGAACGAGGTGATCTTTAAGGTCCCTTCCAACCCAAGCCTTCCTACGATTCTGTGATAATGTCTAATGTATGCTCCAGTGCCTCTGTATTTCAAAATGGGCAGTTCTGCTATCTACAGGTAACAACTGACCAATTGCATACAAAGGCTTCAGTGCAGCAGCCTAAACTGACCAGTAAGGACTTGGACAGTATCAAGAACAGCATATCAGCGAAACGACAACAATTTGATTTTTTGCTCTCCACCTTTAATGCATAGGTAACATTGTGGAACTTGCTTTCAGGAATCAGGTATCTAACACTAATAAATTATGCACCGATTACAGATGACCTTTGGAGTCGCTAAAGGTACAGTCACAACCATGCATTTAAAAAAAATCCTGCTTTTCACGATAATGGGTAAATGTACAAAATTAAATGAGGCTTGCAATATAATCAGCGTGGTTGGTTGCTTTAATACATTCCATTTCAATTTAAAATCACCACAAGCCAAGAGTGACGAATCTAATTTGATCAGTTGTTCACAAAAACACTGAAAAGAAATGTAAGCAGACCTATCAACAGCTGGCAACATGGCCTGCTTTCAAAAGCAATTAATCAGTTTTTACAGAACCAGAAACTCTTAAAATATTCAGAATTAGCTAAAGCCTCACACTATTAGGAGAGTGGAAAGGAATTCTCCTAGTAAGAGTATCTTACACATCAAGTTATTGCTTAAACACACAAAAGCCAGAAAGTTCAAACAGAAAGGCCAAATCTCTAATAAACAGGTGCAGCCAGGTGGTCCAGTAACAGAAAAAACCCATTGCAACTTGTCTTCATAGGTTTGACTGCTCTTTACGATGTTTTTCAATTGTATTTCAGATTTAACTGGATTTTATGAGTTCTTGCACATAATAAATATGCATATTTGGCTGCAATAGAGTAACTACACAGATTACTAGTAACTTGGTATAAAGCCTGTCATACGCAAAGAATACACACTTTCAAAAGCAGAACAAGCTCCCATGTAATTAAAAATATACAGATTCATTACTTCCCACTCAAACATTACTTAGAGCAATGTTGTCTTACCTATCACATCTGTCACGCTTGCCATGCTCTAACTTTGTGGATTTTGGTCCTGGAGGCCCCACGGATTTCTCTGGCTGAGAATTTTCCAGAAGCTACTGAAACCAATTCTGACTAATCAGACTGAAACTAACTTACAAATGGAGCAGCACCATACCAGACCACACCCATTCAGACATTAATTAGCATCTGCCTGCGAGGAAGTTTTTGAAAGAGTTTCAAATCCAGCAGAATTATCCAAACCATAGCTTCGATTGTAACAGATGACTGGTAGACAAGCCTTTTCTGGAGAGTGATAATCTTGTGTATCAGCACATCAGTGCCGTTGGAAGACTTGGAATTCAATTGCCATTTACTTACTCAAATCATTACCATCACCGATTTGAGGAAATGACTTTCCCATAACATCAGGCGTAAGGACAACATACACAAAAGTAAAACAAGACACCTGAGAGCAAATTGCTCTGTCAAAAACAGTCACTGAAACAGCAGAGATGACAACAGACTAAAGCATCTGCTGCTGGCACAGTAGATCAACTATAAACAAAATAAAAATGCCATTTGTGATCTAGTTTTAGATGAAGCACGTGACCAAAACTAAATACCATTGCTTTACTTTGTCTATGACAAAATCCCACAACCTTGGTAAATGAACAACCCCCACATGTGACACTTAATCCAAAAAGGCTTGAAATACAAACAGTAAAATACATATTTAATAAACACTTGCCCAGCTTATTCATGACTTTTTGTTCAAGTATTTGATAACAGCTAGCTTTACCCCAATTTAAGCTGTAGACTGTTAGCTATCTATCAGCTTTATAACAGCATATTTTTTTGAACATGAGCTTTTGGTACATTCTCAAAGGTATGACATCTAACTCACCATCATTTTTCACCTTTATCTACTTTCCACATAGTATTTTACAGATTGGGAGGTAAAGCAGATCCCCAAAACACCAGGGAAAAAAAAAATGAAAGTGAAGCATATCTCCTTTCTATCTGAAAGGGTACCTATTGTACTGAACGCCCCCCCCCCCGCCTTTAATGAAATGCTAGTTACCCTAAAGTAAATGCTTATCTGACTGTGAGGAGCAAACAAATGTACAATTCATAGTAATATACATAATTCCAGAAAATAATCCCACAGAACCTGGCTGCTTAGATACATTTCTGGGATTGGTGCCCAACACAGGATTCTTTCAGACCGTGTGCAGAGGAGTCTTTCATCATCCTCTAGAAGAACATCATCAAAATATGCAGTAGTTGCTTCCAGGGGACTCATATCTATAGATATATCTAGAGGTAAATAGCATCTATCTGTTTTAAAATGGAAGAAACCACCAACATACTGTTCTTCCTGAATACACCCACGTGCTTTGCCAATACAGAAATTAAGAAAAAAAGTTCATTTCCCCTCCTTCTTAATCTTTAAATTTTCTCTTTTTTCCCTGTCAGACTAGTCCTACTGTACATTATAGATCCAAACCTCCTCAGAAAACAGCTCACTTCTTGAGTTGTTGCTGCTAGTCACCTGATGTCCATCAGCACTACTTTCTGGGACCAGGAACATCCAACTCCCTGATGGTTACAGATGTTGGTTTACAACCTCTGTAAGTTACCAGTGATAGGCAAGAACCACCCCAGCACACTGTGAATGAGGGACATCTTTTCTCTGTCACATGACAGAGGTGATCAGAGTTGAAACACTATCTCTTGTCATGCTGCTGCACAAGTGCAAGAGAACACTTCCAGCTACAGTCATCTTCACAGGTATGAGAAACTGAGGAAAATTAAACCATTTCTGGCAAACTTAAGTTACTTGTCCCTAATTTCGTAAGACTTTATCAAAGATGAAGGAATCCATTCACAAAACACACACAGAAAGTCACTAAGTAACTGCAGCTCCACTTCTGGTGAAGCTTATACCCTCTCCAGGAAAGCAACTTGGGCCAACTTTTGAAAAGCAATCTTTTCACAGAGTAAAGGCGACAAACCACTCCCTGCCAACTTTACCTTGCAATGCTGGGGAAAAGCAGTTGAGAAAATGAAGAATCACCAAGGTTTAGCACCTGGGAACATCACCCCTGCTCTAACCTAGCATACAGTCACATTAATAAATGCATTACTCTGTTTTAACACATTGGCCAATTTAAAAGGCAAATGAACACCAAACACATTAATTCTTTTTTTGAAAAAAAATTCACCCTGTGTGATCCTTTCAAGTCCTCACAATTCTTCACAAGACACTAAAGAAGTGCGTGAAATACATGCTTGCAGCTATACAGATACAAAATTCTTTCTTTTTGAAGACCCCCATCCACATGATCTGCAAGAACCTGCATCCTCTATCCTGCCCTTCAAGAGCACATGAGATTAGCCATTCTGAAATTGTGAGAGGTCACAGGTTCAGCTGCCAATAATACATGAAGGACACAGCAATATCCTCTGCCCCATTGATGCAACCAGCTTCACTGCTAGGATTCCAATACATTTGTTTTCTTCCTCCCCCCGCCCAGGGAAGCATATCTGCTGATCATCTCCTAAGTGTGAAGTCAGCAATCCTGAACAGGGAATAGAGGAGATATGCATTCAGCAGAACAATGGATGTGAAACAAGGAAGCAGGTTACTTGGGTACCACAACATTAAGTACTTTCTGACAAAGACTGCATTAGCAGATGACAGGAGATTGAACACACAGCAAACAAAATGCTTTGTAGGTTTTTCTGTCCCTGATGTTGCAGCTGATCTGGAAGAGAATGTGCAGAGTCCCTCAGGCAGAGATAGCCTTTGATCTCACTGTACTAACTTGATACACTTACAAATCCATGAGTGCCTTTTGTCTTCTGCCCTCCCTAAAGAGGTCTACAAGTAAAATAACGGATTATCTGAGCCAGCTCTGCTATAAGAAAATATATTTTAAAAGGCCTTCTAAAGTCAACTTTGTAAATGTATATTTTCCTTTTTCATGCTTGACATTCAAGCAGAAGAAAGAAAGATTATGTGCTATGATCTGTAGAATATTAAACTCCTCCCCATGATAACTTTGTCTGGAGTTATCAAAATCCCTGTATTTACTGAATATGAAAAAACAGAGGTTGATGGAGCTGCCTTTTAACTGCTAGAATCTTTTGTGGGTAAAAAATAGCTATTAATAGATAACAACTGTTGACCTTAAAGTTTGCAAATTAATTTTCAAATGATCCAATACAAGAAGTTTAGTCTCCAGATTTGTCCCTTCAAAATACAGTACACCAGTGTAGAACTACAACCTCTGCTTCTCTAAAAATAACCACAAAACAACAGCTGGCTCCTGTGACAGAAGCCAGGACTCCATTCTGAAAGTGATTTTTAACTTCAAGACAGACTTTTCCAAAGGAGTGGTGGAAGTTACAGAGATCTGCCTCCTCATGGTTAACATTCATGACTAAATACCTTTGCCAGAGTCTTTACAAGCAGCTATGTACACTTTAGATTATTCTGACATGCAGAAACAGTTTATTTCAGAACACACTTTCCTCACTTTGCTTTAGTCAACAGAGGTTGTAACTAGAGAAGGATAAAGAAAGGTACTTTCATGTTACTTTTATTCTTTGGTGAAAAACCTCGAGGTGACTGGAGTGCTGTACACATCAATTTTTCACATTTGGCATCTAACACGGTAACATGCCCCTGGTACAATTTTTCCAGTAATACTGTGTCGCTGTTGAGCTGCTAGCTGAGAGAAAAACCCGGGTTCTCAGACAAAAAAAGAGAAAAGTGCATTTATTATTTTGATTTCCATATATATAGAGTTTTCAGAGGTCACCCAGATTGGTCAGCCAGAAACCTCCCCCTAGGCCTAATTGGCCAGGTCTGAACTGCCCTAATCTCGAGACGCTGTTTGCAAAACATCCAAACTTTATCTTTGTTTATGAAACGTAGCAAAAATGTTCTCATGAGAAAGACCTGTGCTAGCCACAATACTGCTTTCTAGATCTGAACTAGCCACCACCCTGGACCTCCTTTACAACCAGAGGAGGCATTTCTCATGTGTGACCCACACCTACCTAGTACAGATGAGATCAGCTGAGTCGTGTCCTAGAACTGCCTCATTCTCCCCATAATACAAAGGATCACAGCCTGATAAACTCACAAATAAAATGCTTGAACTCTGAGGCCTTAAAGCCAGCGGTGATGAAGCGCATTCCTTTGCATGGAATTTTCTCCACTAGTGATACTTGGTGTGGAATGTCTGCTTGGCTTTACCTAGAGAGACAGAGAACAGCAAAACCCCATCTCACAGTACCTACATAATGAGGTAAAGAATGTACACAACAAGCTGAACATGAACCATCACCAGGCAATCGCAGAAAGAAGGCAACAGCACCCTGAGCTACATCAGCCAGAGCACCACCAGCAGGTCCAGGGAGGTGACCCTTCTCCTTTGCTCCGCCCTGGTGAGCAACATTTGGAGTACTGAGTCCAGTGCTGGGTCTCTTTTATTAAAGCTAATGTATATCAGCTGGAAGATAAGGGTGGCTTCTTACTGTATAAAAGGCCTGTCACTGGGGTAATTTATATTGTCTTTATAATTGGGATATATTGCTCTGTAGAGCTTTGCTTTAAAATGAAAAGTTTGTTTGACCTTCAGGCATTCCTCGGGCCCCTCTTAGCGAGGCACAGTTGGAGATACAAAGTACCCATGTTGTTGGAAAATCTTAAATGTAAAAATTTCTGTGTAAGTTCAACAGTACTTTTTTTCTCGAGTGCTGTTTGTAGTTCCCAGTTTGAAAAGAACTCAATTTTTAAAATCAAAGTATATATACCAATTTGAATTATGCTAAGAACATGATTTATCATAATAATGGCTTTCAAAAAAGTGCTATTCAACAGAAATACTGGCCTACTCCAGACATTTTCAAAAGCATCAGTTTGCAACTGTAGAAGAAACTTCCCAAGGATGTACTACTCCATCTGTAAAATAGCTGATTTCTGCAAAGAGAGATTTCCTTCCCAATCATATTTTATGTCTAAAGGACAATAAGATAAGTCCTTCTTTGACACATACTTTTCCAGAGTCCTCACTGTACACATCCAGAACAAGATGATACAAAATTATCTGTTCTCAAACCATCCCAAGTCTAGAATTCTTTCAGAGATGACTAATGCCAATTTATGGCTGTGCCTATGATTGTGCAAGACTTTTCAATAATATATACATATATACAGATCTTATTTGACAATTCCCTAATTGAGAAAAGCTTTTCATAGGATAACAAGTTTAATGAAACCCACAGTTTAGGGAGCTCCTACTGGAAATGCAGGACTTGATTTTAACCATGCTGGATTCAAACAACCCATAAAAATAAAGGCTACATTTTGCAATGAACTATTTGACTGTCCAGCTGTCCTGCAAATTAGTTTAATTTACTGCTGCCTCCATAAAATCCTTCAACATTTCCGTTTCTCAGAGCTCTCTCCTGCATTTTCCATACCAAGAATTTTGGGATTGTTTTTTGCCAAATTCTCACATCTGTTCTGTTCTGTCTTTATTCTTATTTTGCACTAATGCTCTTTCCTTATGTAGTTCAGAACAGGCATTTCCCATTTCCTTTGCAAAATACAACCTCTTTAACAAAAAATTCCATATGAATCCCTGTGACAACATAATAAAATGTTACTTTAGTGTTAGTATTTTGTTGGGCCCTTAATTACAACACCAGCATAGTGTCATGGATTTGGATTCCATGACACTATGGAAATTCTTTACCTGTCTCTTATGAAGCAAAAACCAAATGAATAACCCACAGCCCTTTCCTTCTCCATGAAAGAGAAGTTTACTTTATAATTGCTATGTTACAAAAAATCCTCAACAACTCAAATGCCATCAAAGTGCAACATAATTTTTGACGCATAATGCAGAACCACTAATATTGTTTCTACAGTCAGGGTAGAGGCATACAGACAAGTAACTGTAAGGCATCCTAACATACGAATGTGCAGTGTAAGGCTTTACCATGTTAAAATTATGTCATCATGTGGTAATCTGTCATTATATCTATGTCCAGGCCACCTTTATGGCTACTTGCCTCACTGTGGTATCTGAAATAGGGCTTAAACTGGGAAACAGCTGATAAATCTTTGGAGAATAAAAATGGAAAAAACAGAAATAGTGGTTTTAAACTTGCCTCCAGAGTTTCATAAACCAGACCTTCAGATTAGAACCTCTGTTTCTTTCTCTTTTTTGTTAGACTGTCCAGAGAAGGGTGGCAAAGCTGGTGAAGGATGTGGTGCATGACTCCTTATGAGGAGCAGCTGATGGGGCTGTGGGTGTTTAGCCTGGAGAAAAGGAGGCTCAGGGGAGACCTTGCTCTCCACAACTCCCTGAAAGGAGGCTGTAGCCAGCTGAGGGTTGGCCTCTTCTCCCAGGTACACAGTGACAAGACAAGGGGAAATGGCCTCAAGATGCACCAGTGAAGGTTCAGGTTGAATATAAGAAAAATTTCTTCACTGAAAGAGTGGTTAAACACTGGAACAGGCTGCCCAAGGACACGGTCCATGGGAGTTACCATCCCTGAGAATGTTCAAAAAACACGTGGCACTTGTTTCCAACCAAGAAGCTACACTTTATATCACTTAAGTAATACTTGAAACAACTAAATTATATCTCAAGTTATCACTACATTGTATTCATGATAACCCATTTCAAACCCATTAATTCCTGTACAACACAAAATTTTAAGTATGAGTTAATAAAAATATTCCACATCATGTTCCTGGTTACTATAGCTTACCATTACTCTTCAGAAACATGGCAGTTAATGCTATTGTAAGTATATTAGCCATAGTGGTTTTGGTCACTCACCACTATTTTTCATTAAGTATGTCTTAAAGTACAGGCTCAGATCTATTAAAAAGTCCCTTTAATGCTCCTTTGCTCTCCCCCATGGCTAAGAAACAGAATCACAAAGAAAAATATTAATCTGACAAATGTGCTTATGTTAGTTTATGGAAGATAACCACACCAGAAAGATAAAACAATACCATAACTAGCTAAATAGTTTAATTCCAATGCTGTAAAATTCTATTAATGTCAAATATTATTTGTTTTTATAATATAAATAAACTAGCTTGGGCTGTCACGCACTTCTTTTTATTCATTTTTTGTTTTGTCTTACTGCATGCATCTCTCACAAAGTGAAAAATGTCTATTTAAAGATAAGTGGAAATACTACAGTACGTAACGTTTTCACGTCAAAATAATTACATTATTATATTCTGTGTTAAATAATATAAGATAGGAAAACATTTTGATATGCATTTAACAGTTGTAACCCTTGCAGGATCAAATCAACTTCTTCCAAACCTATTTCTGCCAGATAAAAATGAAGAGCTCCCTTGACCTGACCAGCTGCCCCTCATACCCATCTCAGTCCCCTCCCAGAAGAGGGACAAGCCAGGACAGAAGAACATCCTGCTGTAATTTTTTCTTTTTTGAAGGCTGAGCCACATTTTGGCCTGTCAAAGACAACTAATCTGTTCTCAAAAGCCAATTACATTAGACTGAAACATGAAATTTGGTAGTTGGATTGTCAGAATGAGATCAACCTCACAGTAACTACAAAGGTCACAGAACAAGCGTGGTTTTGCTGAGAGAGGGGCTTGAAAACTGCAAGTGGAGGCTCTGCCCAAGAGCTAAGAGGTATTTCTTTTCTCAAATATGTGCTCCAAACACTGTCTTGTGCATTCCTTATTCTCAAGGCAGCAACATTCATGGCTGCAAGTGCTCAAGTGCCCCTGCTCCTCCAGAAACACATCAATCAGGATCGGTTGATACCACCACAATGTTCTGATGCAGAGATGGCAAAAATGTAACACTTCTTTATGGCAGGCAGTATTTTTTAATTTAAATAACCCAAATTTAAGATGCATTTGAACACTTCTTTGTCCCATGCTGCATTTTTATACATATATCATGCACCATTTTTGGGTCCCCTGTGGAATAAAACAAAAATTTTCTATTATGCTATTCTCTACATGGCTTGCTAGTCCCTAATAAAAAGAAGATATTATCTGCATCTATTTCTTAGAGAAAAGAGCATAACTGTATTTTCATTTGATAGAAATCCTTTGTTTGTTGAGGATACAGAAAGATAATTCAAAAGAAATGTCTCCCGTGCAGTTATTATATTTCAGTGAGTATAATAATTAACATAATTTTATTTGCAGCAATAATTTAAATCTTGGAGATTAAATAAGGCTCCTGTTTTCACAAATAATGACTCCATGTGCTTCTTTTAATGGTCAATATAATTTAAACTGGTTTGGAGACAAATTCTCTGTAGGACTCACACTTAGGAGATGTAAGTTGAGGTAATTACATTTAAAATCAAGAAGATGAGATATTCACATCAACTGCAAGCCCAGGCCAAGTTTGGGAGCTAAGAATAGCTTTTGGCAAGTATACAATGAAACAGTTGCCTTATGCAACAAGCACAGAAAAATTACACTCTGATACATGAGCAACACAGTATTGTCTTGAGGTGTTCCAAAGAAATTTCAGTACCCTCCTTTCTTCATGTTTCTTTTTCACCATTTCCCTTCTGACACAGATTACAATTT
Organism: Entomyzon cyanotis; assembly: GCA_024500445.1. Taxonomy (NCBI): domain Eukaryota; kingdom Metazoa; phylum Chordata; class Aves; order Passeriformes; family Meliphagidae; genus Entomyzon; species Entomyzon cyanotis. The sequence continues at coordinate 12,458,599 of JAKEPQ010001016.1, forward strand.
TCTTCCCTTTTTATTAGTATCATAAGTAGTGATCACTTTTTTAAAATTATCCCTTTCATATTAATTCTTTCTGCTTTCTCTTACTGAAAGTATTTTTCTTTTTGGTGATTTTAATACTGTGACATAATAAATGAATGTTTGCTGTCATGATGCATGTGAGAGAAAGATTTGTATCTCTGATGTCATTTTGATACATCAGTTTTACAGAATGAAAAAGATCACAAAAACTTACACTTGACAGTGCTCTTTTTATTTGAGCTACTAAAGGTAGCACTTGATTTATTTAACTTAAAAAAATTGAGTTACTACTTCTTTTAATATACCACCAGGACAAAAGAACCATAGATTGTCCTGAATATTAATTTTGCTCTTCTATAACACGCAGTAAACTATTTTTGGTTTCAAACTGCATAATTAGAGAAATTTATGATCAAGTACGTACAATAGTAAGTAATAACAAAGATAAAAGTACATATCAATACAGGAAAACAATTTTTTCAAAAGCGGTTTTACGCAATAAAAGAAGTCTCATTTGGACCACAAGAAATCAGCTGCATTACCTTTTGTGGAGCCAAGGTTTCACTCCACATATACACAGCCATAAACAAACTTTCCCAAACATCTTTATAGCTGACACCAAACACCTGAACCAGACCCCCTCAACTCAAACACAAACAATGTCACAAAGGTGTTCACTCAAACCATGCAACTTTAGGGATGTTCAGCTACAGAGTCTTTAAAGACATAAGGTATCAATGGCAAAAATTAAGAGGCTCTAAATCTGCAGGCAACGCAGTCGAGTTCTCCAACCTCATATCAAGGCAAGTCGTAATTAAAGACATGGAAGTCCCTCCACAGCCCTGTCAAACTGCACTGCCCATGAGGAAGGGGAAAAATGAGTGCTGGTATTAAGTACAACACTGCACACCATCTTCAGTAGGTCACTGGTCTTTTAAATAATCTCTAGTGAACAAATAAGATTTCAGAAAGTTTTTAGTAGATAATTACACTTCCTGATTTTGTAATTAGTGGAACTACATGTAATTACATAATAATTATGACGGTAATTACGTAATTAAGATGTATAATTATGTAGTAAAAAACATTATGGAAATAAAAGCCATCAACTGTATAAGCACAATACATTTTTAAAAATAAATTCTGTATCATCTGTTTAAAGCTACCATTTTCCTCAAAATATCAAAGTGATTATCAGCCATCACTGGCAAGTTCTAAAATACATTTCTTATGAGACTTAAAAATCACACAGATAATTGTATCTTTTAAAAAATCTCTTTAAGCCTTAGCTTTACATTATCCTTCTGATGTCTAGGCACATATACACTAAATGCACATTACAGAGTTAAATTGTTTACATTTATATTTCCAATTTCTACTAAAAATAATTTTTAAAAAAGAGCATTGATGTCAGAATGCTGGTATCTAAAACACAGGCATTTATTACTTTTCTTTTAGTACTGTCAGATCCATAAAACTTTTGGGTCTTATAAAAGGAGAAACTTGCTAGTCTTGCATTTTCCACTAGAGAAAAGAGCAAACTGCTGCAAGAAGCAGTACTAAAACGTTATCACTTCTGACTTGGAGTGAACAGCAGCAGAATTGACCCCCATCAAAAAAAAAAAAAAAAAAACCAACCCCAAACTTTACTAAGGAGATTAAACCAGAAAAACAATGGTCTCTATAATAAAAATGTCAGTGTTTTGAATAAAAAAGAAGCAGTGAAGGAAAAACAGCTCCAGAACTATTTTCTGAAGTTTAGAGGAACTCACAAGAGAACTGACAAAGAGGAGGCAGATGACATCAGAGAGATGATGCCATTGCATGGGTTAGAGGTAACAAGCTGGCCAGCATCTGTTCATACTTCAGTAGGAAAAAAAAATCCTCAAATGCAAATAAGAAGATATTTCTGTCCACTTTTTTCCACATAAAAAAACCCTCATGGTCAAATAACCATTCCAATTTATGAGGAGTGAGGAATTAGTTAAGCCACTGCTTCATCCCACCTGCAACACCAATAGAATGTGCCAGAAAAAAAGTCTTCTTTAATCAGAACCATTTTATTAGTGGTCTGAGCCACAGTAAATGCACTCCTCTCTTGTCACAAATTTTCCACATTGTAGACATATTCTAAGTGTTTTAAGTCATTATTTCTATTTATTTCCTCCACAAGTAGAGAAAATAACTCCAAGAGAGGTGTCTCAACCGATCATGTTTTGTGCTCAGAGAAAAGGTTACAGAAATGTACAGTGTTAATGGGGTTTACTTAGATTTTGTACATTTAACAAAAAGACAACATGAACAGAAATAGAATGGAGAAAAAGTTACACTTAAGCTGTTAAAAATGTCCAAGTGGCAATAAAAAAGGCATGATCACTATGGAAGGATAACTTAAGATTTAAAGATAATCCAACTACCCATCCATTACTTCAAAAGGTGCAAAAACCCTGTTGCAAATAAATTTCAGTAGCTCTTGCTTTCAAAAAAAAGTTAGATTTAAAAATACTCAAGAAATAGTGACTCAAATTTTAAAAAAAAGTTCACAAGTCTTCCTCTTCAAAACAACACATTAAGGAAAAATGAACAAGTGCTTTTGAAGACAGACTCATAGATTAAATTCTTGAAAATTATTATTTTACAGTCTCTTCAAAACAACATGATTGGAAGACAAAGTACTTGACAGCAAATGTGCAGAGGAGCTTTTGTTTGCTTGTATGTACAGATCACTACAGTGAACTGAAGTCTTAGTGATGGTGTCTGGAGATGTGATGCCATCAGAAATGTTTTGTTTATTGAATTGTGCCCTCTGAAAAGAGATTGGCCAGGTTTCAGCTGCTGCCATCTTACAAATAAATGTACACCCATATATACACCACCAAGGTAATTGATATAATCTCTCCTTATTGTCCTCTGGAATGCACATGTAGGAAACTATATCCCCTTTCTTATTTATTGCAACAAGTACTTTGCCGTAGTCTTCTGTCTGTATATTGATCAAAATGAGGCAAGTCGTTCTAATTTACAAAAATTTGTCCACTAAAAAAAAAAAATTCACTTCAACCTGCTACTTGACACACCAAGTTATGAACATACTGGGGAAAAATGCTCACCACTGAACTGACAGGATTCACACAAATATTCAGAGCTGATTTTTTTTACATCTAGGTCTAACAGCCCAGAAGAGTTACTTTTTTCCCAACATAATTTTTCAGTTTATTCATCCATAAAGTAAACTAGGGATTTTTGATGTTTGCATGGAAGGGTGGCGTGAGGTGCACACAAAAAGCTGTAATAAAAGTGAGAAAACATCCTCTGAATATGCATTTGGTTTTACAAAACTGCAGCCTGTAAGTATATGATCAAAACAATTACATTCTACTTCCACAAAGTGGCATATACTTCAAAGATGTAGGTCTTCCTAATACACAGGAATACTTAACTGCTTTTCCCAAAGTTATCTTCCTCCCATCCTTATTTTCTTCTGCTTATCCATTAAGAGGATATGCTGAGACGTTTAAGAATCAAACAGCCATGGGCTCAATAGTTGAATATATTCTGGGGAAGACTCCACACAGCAGCTTTCCAATTTCTGTGTCTGCAATATTTAAATGTCTTGTAAACAACATTTGTGACCTTCTCTCTGTGAGAAATGGGACAGTCAAAGGACATTCTACATTCTACACTACAGAAAAAATCCTATAACCAGGATCCTATTTCTTCAAAAAGTTCCCAGCACCATAAACAGCCTCAGTGATACTAATGCATTGTGAATAAGGAGACTGCATCATCCTTATCTTCTGTCTGATGCCAGGTGGGGAAACTGAACTGGAGATATCTGTGCAAGGCACAGAAGTTATAGTAACTTTATGGGGGCTCCATTTCTCTTTGCTTTCAGAGGTTTTCATTTTACTGCAGAAGCACAATGAAAACAGTAATATCTTTGAATATTTAACAATACCAATGCTCAAATGGAACAATGTTTTAAAGATTATGACATTCTATTTTGATCTCCTGATGACACAGCCATAAAAATACATTGGTTTCCATTCTGAAATTAAGGCACACAGAGCAAGCATACTCCTGGTATTCAAGCCTCAAGTGCTCAAAATCACTGCCAGTTGACCTATCCTTTTTCATCTACATGAAGAGAAGATGCTACTACTTTGTTACTCCTGCTGCTTTTTCTGTTCTTCTTGCTCACCTAAGTAGCAATGTCTGACTAAACCCACAGGCCAGCTTTGAAAAACTGTCAGAAAGTGCTAAAAACATGTTGAGTATGTTGCTACTCACAATAGAGCATTTTTCCCCTTTTGAGATTAAAAAAGTAACTGAGAACAAACAGCCCTCCTAGTATTACTGGTGTCATAAATTAGGGGTTTGGGCATAGCAATATTAAAAACTAAACTGGTTTTTAACCTAATACTAACTGTGCAACAGTTCCTAATTTAGAAAGACAGCCAAGACTTTTCAGAATTTCACTTTTTGCAGTATGACAACTAAGAACCCTGCACTATATTACATTGTTAACTTATTAAATTGCATCACCATAACAGACCTCAAACTTCCAGAAAAAAGGAAATATTGGTTTGGAGGATAAATGTTAGCATTAATAATAGAACAAAAGACCCATAGCATCCAAATATTCCATGGTGGTATATTACAAAAACACTAAACAGCTAATTTTACCAGTCACTGAAAGAAGAAAACACCACATAGACCAATCAGCTTATTTTTGATTCTTGCAGGAAAAAGATGGAACAATAACTATCTAATGATTACAGTAGATCACAAATGAAACATGAGTGAATGATGTTGTAATCACCACACTGGTACAAATAAGCAGAAGAAGAGTATGCAAAATGTATTAATGAATCCTTCTGCTGTATTCCTCTGTGGTAGACTTGACCTATTGAAGGTCTATAAAAAAAATGAAAAAAACCAAAACAAAAAAAAAAAAAAACCAAAAAACCACAAACAAAACCAAAACCAGAAAACCAAATAAAAACAACCAAACAAGCAGAGAAGTGGAAATCTCTCCTGCTGTTCCACCCAAAAACAGGTTAGTAGTTGAAAGAGACTTAGAATATAGCACTGTGTGTTTTAAATATGTAAAACTCTCTAAGAGAACAGCGTATCACCAATTGTGCACAGAAAAAGCTTTAGGAAGCAAAGTTCACCTCAGATATCAAGACCAGCTTTCTACAGTAAGAACACTGACAACACCAAACAACACAACAAACTGGTTGTGCAACTTGCCAAGTTGTAGAACCTGCGTTGCAAGAGGATTTTTAAATTTTGCCCATCTGTAAAAAGGAGGCAGTGGTATTGATCCTCTAACACGGAAAGGAAGCAGCTTGGATATCTTTTTGAACTCCCACTGATTTCACAATTATTATTTTAGATTCCATTTCAATAAATACTATGGGTCTTCAGCATAAACAGCTGAACAAACAAAACCTGCTCTGTAATTAAGGTTCTACTGTATTTTGAAGAGGCAAGAACAGAAAATGCAAGTGAACTACTAGTGAAATCTCAATGTTCTGAATGAGACAAGAGATGAATTCTTTCAAACTGCAGTGGAAAACACATTTATATCTTCAACCTCTAGCCATCAAAACTTTCTTCTTTTTATAGAAGAACACTCCAAGATAAATAAGCTGCTATTAGGAATAAACAGAATCTACAAAAAGAAGATGATCTTTCAAAATTCAGGAAAAATGGCAGTAAGAGGTAGAAACAACAAAAGTCCATGCAATTTGGGCTTCGAGAAACAATGACCCAAAACAAAGCAAAAAAAAAACCTCCCCCAAACCAAAATCCAAACAGTTAATCAGTGTTTTAGTCACATAAAAAGAGGAGACTGAAAATACCACAGATGCACAAAACCTACATTTAAATTTTGTCACCATTTTTGATAAAGGCAATGATTCTGATCAGAGATCAAAGATAGAAAGGGTTGGGAATGATGGCATTGCAACAAAATCTTTTTGTTCCAAGGGAAGATAAACACTAGCTTCATGTTATAAAGGGGAGTTCACTAGATTTCCATTTTAGACCTACAACAAAAATAGTACATGAAAATTATTTAATCATTCACAGTTTAACATGAAGTGTATGAAATCAGTAACATATGTTACTAGAAAACAGAGAACACTGGTATCTATAAAATAAAAAGGAGGCACAAATGGCCACAGACAATTATTGTCAAATTCTGCATATATTCCGCCCAAAAGAGATCTGAAAAATGGGATAGAATTATACATAGGTTTACCATACCCACATAGCCAATTGCTTTGAAGAGAATCAATTGTCAAAAGAAAACTAAGAGATTTAATTTTCTGGCCTTGACACCTGCTGCAACACCAAGACTGAAATCACTGGCTTGCTGAAGAAGATAATACAATAATTTTCAAACAGTTGCGAAAAAGAGAAAAATACACCATGCTGAAAGGTTAACTGTCCAAGAGAAAAAAGTCCAGGCAGAGTTCTTACAATTCATTGAGAACTACTCTGAAAACTAATTTTATTGAACTTAGCGGTCAGGGTCCAAGAAACATTTTCCCATTAAAGCAGAAGGTGGTAAATTATGTGAATTCAGAAGCCACCATACTATTTTTCAGAGAGAATTTATTAACCTTGAAGTCTAATATTACAAATGAGATTAAGCAGCCAAAAATTAATGAAACCAGGAAAATTAAGTAAAACAAGTGGCATGAACCTGACAGATGAATAAACCCATGATTCTGAAGTGACAGGAAATAAGAAAAACCTCTCAAACCTCAGGATTTCTATCATTACTTCACTGCAAGTTAATGATATGAACAGCTATGAACAGGATGTAGGTGGCTCAAGAAAGCATCAGCAAATATACAGACCCAGTGTAAAAGACACTGGAGAGATACTATCTGGCAACACTACATAATTTCTAATTTCTCATGCTCAAAAGATTAATTCAGCCTAGAAAAGACTGCACACAAAGGCGGTAAGAGGAAGAATCATACAGCAGAGACCAATTCTTCTCGAAGAAAACTAACAGTGTCTCAGCCTTAGTTGCAAAACAAAACAGAGATGTTACCACTGTTTCCAAAAGCACAGCAGAGAACATCAGGCAACTAAAATAAATAAACATTTAGTGAATGGTGATAAACTAGCCACAAACAAGTTAGAACACAAAAATTATAGTGAACTATAGTGAATTGAAAAAAATATAGTGAATTCAGATCGATAGGCTGAAACACACTTTGGAACAGCAGCAAAAGGAGAACCACCACTCACAGGTTTCCAAATGAAGTTCCAAAAACTTACAGGCCTTAAAGATGCCGCGGAATGCTGTAGCAGGGGATTGAATGCGATCACCCATGAAGTCTTTTCTACTCTTATGCCCTTGTATTAGATGAGAGATCTCCATATAATCTGGTTTCAGCCACCAGTAGCATCTACTCTGTAATTCCTCCAGTACCTCTACAGAGCTGTATTAGACATGTCTACACACTGTGACTTCTTTGGATATACAAAGCCATTGTGAAGTGCAAGCATCAGAGTGAGTTCCGTGACTCAGAGGCATCAGGAGGGGAAATGAGAGTCTTTACAAGAAGAAATGTAAGTACAACAGGCCAAAAACCAGCCTGTTTGCTTATTTGAGCAGTTTGTAGCTAAGACGTTACACTATTTTCATTTCCATACGTGACTTATCAAAATAACATTTAGAAAGACTGAGTTTTATTTAATGTTTTCACCACCCAGCAACCTAAGTGCAGATGCAGGGCAGTGCTGGGGACAATTTTGACAGCAGAGCAGCCATCAGAACACAGTCCCTAGAGCAACACCTTTTCCTCACAGGCACCTCCAGATCCACAGAGGACACAGCCGAGTGCTCTCTGTGGACAACATGCTCCAGTGGTGGGACCCAAACATGTCTTTTTTCAGAATTCCAAGCATTAGTCCACTCTCAGAAATATTCTGTCCGCTTGAAAATCACTTAGCTGCACAAATCCATTGATTCGTTACAGCTTAGAAATGTTTTAGTTCAGAAATGTTATGGTAATTGGGAGAAGAGAAAAAAAATCTTCCTAAGATCAGCTTGATCTATATTTTATTAAGGATAGCTTTGCAGACAATTAGCTTTACTGCTTTTCTTGTGGCCCCATTTGTCTCCCTGATAAAAAGCATCTATTCAATACTAACAGCTGAATGCACGTTTTAATTTTGTACACGTTTTAATTAATCTATTTACTGAAGCTAACATGTCCTTCAAGCAAAGAGATTTCTCTAAGGGTGTAACATGCAAGTAAAGTACATTTTCCAAAGCACAGTCACTTCAAAAGAAGAAAGACAACATATAATATATTCTTGAAGTGGTGAACTCCAACTGAACACATTCCCCTTACAGGGGATTCTTAAATTCATACTTTCTTCTATTTTCTGTTTTAGATTACAGCCTCGTAGTCCAGATTTGAAGAGTACAGTAGGTTTAGTGTCTAGCATGCAAGTTGCTATTAAACTATACTTAATTAATTAAAAATTTAAACATACCTTTTTCTTCCTCAGTAACCACTTTATCTGTCGCATAGTCCACATCAAAAATGTATCGGTAGAAGCAGAGCTGGGTGTAGAGGGCCTTATCAGAGTACTGTAATGTAAGAAGATAGCAATTAAAAACCCAACTCAAAAGTGTGTCTCTTGCACCCATTTCTAAGTCCACTATTAAAAAGTGATTATTTCTATTTGGTTTTTTTCCAACAGCTTATATGTTCCATTCATGTCAGCTTTTGGAATTATGATACAAGATGCCTTTACTATACCTCTACACTTTTCCTCACAATTTACACTGAGCACATATATGAATTAACTCAACTTATAAGTTCTTACAGAAACTTCAAATGCATTTATCCATACTTATAGATACAAGTATCACAATGATGCTTTAGCAAGAAAATTAAAGTCATAAGAATGATGGCACAAAGGGATAACTTTAATGTCTTAGTATATCATACAATACAACAAACTAAGGAAAAAGAAAGCATTAATGTATTTTTTTTATGAATACAGGTGTTTGGCTGTATTCCCCTCCTCCCACCCCAGCTGTGGTTACATAATTTGGGAATATGTCATCCAAATAAGAACAGGTGCATATACACCTTTACAGTTACATCATCACCTTGCTCTACACATCTGTAGATGTGTATGTGATGTAGATGTGTAGATGCTACTGCATGTGAGTAATCACAAATGTAATTCAAAAATCTGCAGATGTGTCCATGTGGAATATGTTATTCAATTAAATAGTCTGAAGGCCAGTTATGTCAAGCCTATGTGCTATTCCTCTAGTTCCAAAGTACACACATTGATGCTCTCCTATCACTGCCACCATTCCATGCTCTAGAAATTGCTTGAATAGACATGAGATCCATCTTGACCACACTATAACTAAAACCTTTCAAGTTCATGTTCCTCTTCCTGCACTCTTGTTCCATAAAATCACATTCCACTCCCTGGTGTTTAAGATACTGGATTCTGGGTATTGGCTAACGATGGTTTGAAGAGTTTTTCTTTACAAAGAATAAGATCATTTTAACAGCATCAAATTTGGAAATAGTGTCCATTTTAATATATTTAGTACAGATGTAGACATATACAAACCCTCAAAGACTTTCTTGATGAGCTGTAACACAAAGGATGTAGTTAGACCAATGTAAAACTGCCTCTCAGCACACCATGAGGAATGATCCTGAAAATGCAGTGGAAGAGCAGCCGGTAAACTAGTTTTACTAATGGGAATTCTACTTTAACTTAGCTTTTCAGTCTTCTGCCCAATCAAGCCAAGTTTTGCTACTACATTCAGCTAATTTTACACTTCGATTGACATGCATTAAGTATCTGTAACTATTAAGCAACTCATGTTGAGACATTTGACAACTATTACTACTGCTCAGTTATTTTTTATATATTTTAACAGTATAGTTTTTTTCCACTTCATGTGAACCTATTTTAAAAAAAGACACACAGAAGCATATTTTATTCCTTATTAGCTATTCTACGATATGCATCATCATTATACTATTATACACCAGTTATTTTTAGTAAATCCTGATTACTGCTTCCTGAAGAAGAAAAAAGGAGGACGACAGCGATTAAGTTATTTGTTTAGTTTTTTAGATTCAGCTGTAATTGCTGGTACACATCTCCCTGACTGCACACATGAAGCAGGTTGAATAGAACACTGAAATTACCTCCTTCATAATAGTTTGTTTTGATAATGTATTGTGTGTCGAGATGATGAGAAACAGTTGCTGTCAATTTGATTAGCCATTATATTTTTATGTTAATTGCCATTATTGGGTCCATTCTGTTTAGTGTCACCATAGAAGCCATACAATGTTAGCATAAATAACAAATTGGAGTAAATTAGGAAGATATATTTTTGCCAATTCATTTTAATTGCCCCTCAGTCCTTCCGTCGGTTAACGCAGCTGTTGACCCATAATAAGCGCTAGGTCAATATAGCTGCTTGTCAATTCAGAAATGCAAAGTGCTGTGTTGCTGGTAATGGATATACAACAACCTTTGCCAGCCAACTGAAGCAAACGAATGACAACTCACATGAAAGAATAAAGCATCAGCTATAGAGTTTAGTGACCTGATATTAGTAGGCAGGCTAATTGAAAGTCACTGCTTAAATGGATAAAGAAAGTACAAAAATCAGTATGTAAAAATGTATACGTGCACACATAGATATATATATATATACAGACACATGATTTTTTTTTTTTTGCTGATAATGTCCTAATATTTCCTTCCCTTTAGCTTCCTGCATCTCACACTTAGTAACTGGTGGAAAACGAAACATTTTAAGATTTTCATGCAATTAAGTATTAATATCATAGCATACTTATGAATCCAAGGGCAAGGCACCTTAAATTTGAAAGTACTTTAAGAATTATATCACCACTTCTTATATTTCCTTAATTTCTGACAACCTGCAGGTTTAAAAAAGGGGGAAAAAAGCCCAATTCCTAAAACTTCAAAACGAAATAATATTTAACATACAATTTTTTGTGTAAAGAAAACCTGACACCCCTAGCATTGCATGAAGAACTGGAGCTAAATTTGTATCGCCATTTGTCTATTTTTTCTTTCCATGAAAGACTGAAGGGCAAGCACATGAAAATAAAACTCTATTTTGAAATCTTTATTTACTCCATGACGTTTGATTTATCTCATTAAGAACTAACTTCTGCAGGTAAGTCTGCGTCTTCCAGAGCTTCCACTCATGGAAAGAACGTTTTGTTCTTTCATGCAACCGAACTTTTTTTTTAAATTGCATTTACAACCACCATAAACAGATGAAGGAACAAAAGGTACATAGTTGTCACTCACAGTTATTCACTTCTTTGACAGAAAAATTAGGCCTCTAATATAAAAATAACAGATATATTAAAAATAAACCACCATGTTTAGCCAGCAGAATATTAATTTAAATCTAGGTTTAAAATGGTTGTAGAACTGTTTCCTGTAGCATCATGAGGCCAATTGCAAATCCCCAACTACCTTCCCTGGAAGAATTTAAGATTACAGAGATCACGTAGCAGGAAACCAATGGCATCTTCTTAACAGAACTGGTGAATTATGAACACTAAAAAAGCAAATTTTCCCATGACTATGCACAAAACTAGGGTACAAAGCACTCAGTCATGAAAAGAAAAATTATCTTCCTCAGCTAGCACACGCACCAGAGAATGCCCACCAGTGCACACATCAGGAAAGCAGCTTGTGAAGGACAGCAGTGCCTCCGCATAAGGCTAAGCCCACCCTGTTTGAATGCAATGACTGGCTCAGCATTTGCCTTGTCCCTGCAGCTGCTGGGGTTTGAAGGAGACACTGGACTGAAGGGTAGCACCATCTCTTCTCCCATCTCACAAATGCCCAAAAACTCAGCTGCTGAGCAAGGTCCCTTGTGCACTCACTCTAGCGATAAGAGACAGCTCCCTCAGTCCATGACAGTATAGTCAGTGAGTAAGGATTTTTCTGGAAGAAGACAACTTCTGTAACAAGATGGGAGAATTGAACCTGGTTTTCTTAATCTGGAAAGAAAGTGAAAAAATAGCCATTGTCCACCTTTCCTCCTCTTTTTTAGAAATGCCAAAGCTCAACTTCCTGAAAGTAAGGGGTCCTGGAAAGATCTAACCATTGGCAGCCATCTTTCTACCCTGAAGACAGTGCCTGAGGAGAAATTCAGATTCACAATCTCTCCCCAGCTTTTCTGTTATTTAGGAAAGGTTGGTAGCAGCTGCATTAAGATGTTAAAAGTAGAAGGCTCCTCCTTCAATGCTGGCTGGTTTAAATTATATACCAAGGAACTTCAGTTGGGATGCCTTGCTGCCCTGGATGCAGTGCTAGTTTACATTTTAACCAGCACATAAAACCTCCGTTATCTTGAAAGTGTACATTTTAACAGGTCAGACAACTAGATACCCTTACTTAGATTAATTTTAGAATCACAGAACAGTTTGGGTTGGAAGGCACCTTAAAGATCACCTAATTTCACCCCCCCTACCATGGGCAGGAACAGGTTCCACGAGGTTGCTCAAAGCCCCATCCAACCTGGCCTGCAACACTTCCAAAGGATGGGGGATCCACAGCTTCCCTGGGCAGCCTGTACCAACCAGTGCCTCCAACCCTCACAGTAAAGAACTTCCTCAGAACACCTAATCTAAATATACCCTCTTCTAGTTTAAAGTGGTTCCCCCTTGTCCTGTCCTTACCTGCATGAAACTTCACTGTGAGTTCCTGTAATAACCAAACACATGATGGTCAATGCTTTTTCAAAACTCTTTAGATTACTCTTATTCCTCTGCAGTCTTTCATTTACTCTTTGGCATCTCCCAAATTCTTATACTTCTCTATAGTCCCACCACGCTCATACCCCTTTATGTCTTTTCTGCATCCTCACTTTTCCTACCCTTTTGCTTTCTTCCACACTTGACTCTCTCCCATTTCTTCAAGCCCGCATTACGGTGTATTCTTTGTTTACTGTTGTATCACCTATGGTTTTAAGGATGATAAAGGCAATAAGAAATTAAATAAAAGCCATCAAAATTTCCCCCTTTTAGTTTGCTAACTTTAATAGACTGCTTTGCAGAAGCGATAATTTCCACAGGCTACAGAAGTTATTTGTATTACTTCAATTAATTATAATACAAAACAGTGGCACCACTTCATTAATCAGCCGCTTGAGAAGAGTTACTTTTGTGGAAAGCCTTTTTGATAATTTTGATTAAAAAGAACAGTGGCTCTTACTACTGCGATATGATTCAGAATGTCCATCAAACAAACCCTTAATATTTTAAAAACAAGAGAGAAATAAAAGGAAACAGGAAAGAAATCTCTTGGCAGACAAATGTGTCTTAGAGACTCTTTCAAAGCTTAGATGTAATGGAGCAAAGCGTACAGGAAATACTTCAGTGCTCTGAGAGGCATTTCCTCCCCTCCCCCCTTAGAAAGATGCAGTAATTAAAACCTAATTATTATCTTCATTTTAAACAAAACCTAAAGTGAATACCAATTAATAACAACATACTAATGAGCATCTGCTGTGATGAAATTGAATATGAATGTGCTGCAAATTTCGGGTAATTTATTTTTTCGGGGAAGTGCCACTGGTCTCAATCTACTGCTGGAAGACTGTGTAGATTGTACACATCTTCCACCAGGACTCTTATGTGCAGCATTTTCTATTTTCAAGAAAAGGACACAGTTCAACTTTGTGGATGTTTATATATCCAAATGCTATCCATGCTACAATGATTTCAAGGGAATAAACTGGTGTGTCATGTTTTACACACCTCACATATTCTTTTGCGAACCCAAAGCTGCATTGCACACAACCCCTATTCACCAGCAGATTCTGAAGGCAGGCACTCCTGCCTGATAAGAGCTCACAAAGTGTGAATTCATGTTACACTAAACGCTCATAATGTGCGTGCCCCTTGCCTCACACCAGGGCTGATGTATACTAAAGTCTGGTCTTCTGGTGCACCACAAAGCCTGGTTAAAACACAGTGCTGGTCTATGTCAAATAGGCTGAAATAAAGTGCACACTGGAAATAACTACTTCAGATAAACCAAAGAGGTGAAATAAAAGTACATCTAAACTGCAGCCTTTATGCTTTAGCATACAAACAGTTTTTGAAAACTTACACTCAATTCCATAATAAACAAGAGATATTTGGTCACCATCTTTCCTGACAGAAGCCTTGGAGATAAAGTAAATACAGAGGGGTGGTATATGGTTTTCTTCTCAACCCTCCAAACTGTCCACCTGCTCAATCAATATCAGGGTTTTTTAGTGATTTTGACTCACGAAGTCCATTAAAGTAGTAAAAGGAAACTGAAGCAGGTATAGCAGGATTTAGATATTATGAAATTTTCCCTAGTAGTTATGCTAACATGGACTGGATGACAGAAGAAGAGGTCCTGACATGTACATGCAGGGATCGATGAAAAGAAAAAGTAAGCCCAGCAGAAGACTGGATACTCTTCCACATTGTGAGATCATTTTTTTTCCATCAAGTAATTGAAATGAAAAGAGCTTTTCCTGTTATAAGTCCTGTCTAGCAATTAATGAGAGCATTACAAGCCCAGTTCCTCTTCCTTGGAGATATGCTCCTTTTTAAACAAAAAGACTGCGTGTCATCTGTGCTTAACAAAGTTTCTCATTTCAATGGGATGCAACCCTCTCCCCTGATCCCAGTTCTTGTGTGTGCACTACAGCTCAGCTGAGCATGCAGTAAATCACATTCAGATCACTAATTCAGCAAAAATGACTCACCTCTTCTCTAACCTGGCAGAAAACTAACCTCCCAAATTCAACTGCCTCCCTGTGTGGTCAACAGCTGGCACAAGGTGAAACAGAAAACTGCATGGTAGCTGACGTGAACAAGCCAAAACAGCTGCTGCTATTAAGGAGAGACAGGATGCTCCCTGCTTTCAGTTTTGGACTGGAGCTCTGCTGTGGACCCAGTACTCAAACTCATGTGAGCAGCACATTTATTACACCTGGCAGTGAAAACAGAAGTCTCAACTAAGAATCCCTCTTTTTCTGATGTGTGGGAATCACTTGCCTAGTGTACCTTCAGTATACACTTGTCACTGCAAGTGTTCTAAATTTGGAATTTTTCAGCATCAATATGACTAATTTTTGATATAACTAGTATTTAATACAGTTATACAGGAGACAAGCACATAAAACTTGTGACTTAGACTTCAATAAGACCAGACACTATCTGCTCCAAGGTATCTTTTTGGTAAGAACATTATAATAGCAAATAATGACTAACAGCAATGACTAATTGTTGGCTGAAGCTCTGAGCAACTTGGTTTAGTGAAAGGTGTCCCTGCCTAAGCCAGAGGGGTTGATAATGGATTCTCTTTCTCATGTTGTTTTAAAGGCTCCAAACATACACAGAACACACACACAATGGCCAACCACTGACTTACACCTGTAATTTTAAGTTTCTGGTCAGAGGATACTTGTCATTGGTACTGAGAGTGCAATAGGACAGAAAGGTTCAACAGTTGGATTTATCAAATAATTCAAGGCTTTGCATTCTAAAGCAGATGAACAAAATATATTTTTAAAAATTATTTTCATCTGTAATCTGCCTCACAGATCTGCAGAGCCTCTAGAATATTCATGTTCTCCCTCTGAAAGCAGTGTCATTGTGTAACACAGAAATTTGCAGACTAATCAGTCTGAATATCCATCCTACACTCATGTACTTTAGGATAGGGATTGTACAGAAATTCTCAAAACTATCATCTACAGCAGAAAGGTTATGATTTGAGTTTTTCCACACCAAACCAAACAAATGAGCTTTACTGGACATCTTATGAAAGACAGACATGGCTCTGGAACCAGACTGACCCAAGCAAAACTACAAAACTGTATCCAACCAGACGCCTGGAATATTACTCTGGTGAATTACCACATGATCCCAAAATCAACTGTATTTTAAGAGCCTCTGATCAAGAATATTTGCTGACTCCAAAAAAATTTCTGATTGAAATAAGCATCATATAGATATTCTCCTATAACATATCCTCTCTTTGGGGTACAAGAGAAATATAATTAAAAAGAAATCCATGTTAACAATTTTAAGGGGAAAATCCCAAGCACTTTCAACAGTAAGTAATTCATTTATGCATTTCTGGAATTACCTAACCCCTGATAATCTGGGATAAAAAGAAGTAAACAAAAAAGACTTAGAGAAACAGAACTGCAAACCACCTCTGTAAAGCACATTTGTAATTTTGCTCTGGAGATAAAGTACCATGGTCAAGTATTCCCCAGCTAGCTTAAGTGTTACAGAACAAGCTAGCACAGCTCCACAGCTCTGTCTCATTCTAGAAAATTGATGGATCTACTCACTGAATAAAGAGCACTCACTTGCAGTTAACAATAGGTCATCTGCTTATTCAAAAGAGAAAAAAGCACATCTGTGAAAACTCTCATTACTGAACAGAATTCTTCTAACTTTCAAGTAATTTCATGTATTTTCATTAAAAATTCTAAAATCATTATGCTCTTTCTAACAAACGAGAACTGAACTGAAAATATCCAGGAAGCTTACCCTAAAAACACACATGCTACTACAATTGAAAGAATCAAACCATTAGGACTCCACTGAGCTGAAATCTGCATACAAGATCTCTATCCTTACTCATGGAGAATGCAACTCATAATCTCTTGCTCAGGACCCACATGCCTCACAGCTGGAACACAAATCAAGTGGGGCCCAACCATGAAGATTATATGAAATCACCCTAAGAGGAGTAAATTCTGTGTGTAAGGAAAGAATCGGCCTAAGGTAGACCAGAACCACAAATCAACCATTTATCAGCCACAGTCCTCTCCCACGGCAAAGAGAGAGGCCATTACTAGAGGTCTCCTGGAGGCCTCTGCAGAGTAGGCATAGAGCTGCTTTATACCATTTTATGCAATCTGCTGACATGCTCAAGAATGGTTGTGTATTGCCAAGGATGAGCAAAAGGTTACTCCTCATTATCTTTTCTGATGCACAGTTTGAGTCTTCTGCCTGCTTGCAAAAATAGAGGGTGCTACTCCTGATGTTCAGATGCAGGAAGCTATGGGTAACAATGGAAAAAGCTGGTAGGACAAGTCCTGTCCTCACAATCTAGGCTGTAGTAGAAGTTACAAGTTACAATTTGGAAATAAGATAGTTCTGTTTACATAAATGAGTTTAATCTAGCTCTGTACTCGCAACCTTATGTTCATTTTTTTCTTTCAGAAATAAAGTTCTTTCTCACTGATACGCTTTACACAAACACTTGGCACTTGTCAGCTATCCAGAAGCAAACACTACAAAAGTGCAATCTGTGTAAGCAACTTGCCTTACACATATTTATTTAAATTATGATTTTGCTCAGAAATGGGTAACGTTGAATTACTTTTCCACGAAATAATTTATTAATATTTGTGAAAGCCTTTTTTTAACAGAATCTTGATTACCATGCAACAAGCACATCATTTAAAAATGGTTTATTATTAAATAAACAACAGTATAAATAGGCAAGATACACAAGCAAATAAGCTTGTCTAAATACGTTTTAGATGTAAAAGCATGTATGTGAAAACAAAAAAATGTATCATTTACATCAAGAGAACAAAACATATGCTTTGGATTATTGTATTCCCATTTTCCAAGACTTCAGGAATCAACTCCCTCAATTCTAGGTATTTGCAAGAAAGTAAAAAGTTTGAAAAGACAGGTTTTCACCTTCAACTCATGGTTTCTCATTTTTTAACAAATTATTATTTGAGCTCAAGTAGTTAAATAACCTGAAGCAAGGTTTGATCTAAGGAGCAAGGTTTGGTCTCTGGAGCACCTCCTTAGACTTTAATGCAATGGGTCTCTACTAAATGCTGAAGAAAAGTAATGTTACACATACAACAAAGTACAGGACAGCATCCTTTCTGTGGGTGGCACCGAAATGCTAAGATCAGTTGTGCACAAAGACACATCTCAGTGACTTATGAGGCAACTTTATCTGCTACCCAAGGGTCAAAATCAGTGACAACACCTTAGGTCCCAGACAACTACACTAAGATTCTAGCTACTCCTTCCACACGTAGTTATGTTATGGAGGATTTATCCCCACTCACTTTCCTTTCTGGGCAAAATATATGCTATTTTCAATCTCCTTTTCCATAACTCAAAATTGATTCCTCAGCACCATAATAGGCACTGCTATCAGTGCATGAACTAATCTTGATGTATTTTCATTTTTAAGGCCACCTTCTCAACATACATCTCTGGCATTGCCTACCAGTCCAACAAGGCTCTGGGTGGCACAAGCTTCACCAGACAATGCATGTTTAAAACTGGTTGTCACCTCTGTAAATTTTTTAGACTGCTTTGAGAAAAAACCAGAGATTCTGTCCTGTCCTGAATCCTTCAATCAGCAAATTCAAACATGAAGAGAAAGACACCAATCCTAAGATTATCCACAAAGAAAAGGAGTAAATCCACCTAAGAACAAGGAAAGAATTAAAGACTTTTAGATTTTGATTTTGTCAGTCAATAGGGTATGTTTATGTGACTACGGATAAAAACTGTAGTCAAAAGTGTTCTGAAGATCAGTGTTTCCCTCAAGGGCTGAAATTAAGTTTGAGGTTTTTTGCCCTGAACATACACATCTATCTGGACAGAACTATTCGGTTGTATTAGGAGTTTTGAATGTTCATATTTAACAAGTGAAGAAATCCTAAATTTAATATTTCAAACTTTACAACAAACTCCTAAAAATAACAGACAGGAAAACTGCATGGTTTTTCTTAGCCCTGGCACCAAAACACTAAAGCAGGTCAGGTATTCCTTTAAAAATGAAATACGTTATTTTACCAAATACAAATTATACTACTTTACCAAATACAAAGGAAGACATAAAATAATTTGAGTGGTTTCAAACTGGCAAAGCAAGAGATCTCAGGATAACAGGGCTTCCAAACAAAAGTCTGTAGGAAGCTCAGAAGCAGTGTCCAAGTGAGCATGAGCCCCACAGGAAAACCATGCATCTTCTTTGCAACATTTCCGAGTAAATTCTGACCTACAATCTGGAAGAGGAATTTGGTATAGTTATTATTAGCCTTAGTACCTCCAAATCCAAGGGATATTTTGTCTCTAGGACAGAAAAGCAGCTGGCTGTGACTGGAAGACATAGAACACCCCAGTGAAAAACTTCCTTTAGTAGCAGTCTGCTGGTCTGAACAACATTTTTTTTCATGGTTAAAAGAATTTTTTTAGACTACTACTCTTTGTCAGTCTAACGATTTAGAACTAGTAGCACTTCATTAGAAAGATACTTCCCCTTTCTGATGACAGCCACTAAAATCTTCATAAGATATTCAACATCTCTGACAAGAAATTGGATCAAATGCTTCAAATATTGGATTCTGCCCCATGAGGGAAGTTAAAACATGTAATCAAAAAATACAACATCTGAGCAAGTATCATGTTCTGAAACTTGAGATGCTTTAATGAGAAGTACAGCAATACAAGACAAACATTCTTACCATAAAGAAACAATCCTAAGAGTTAAGAAGTCTTACCAGCAACTCTCCCCTCCATTCTAGTCATCAAAGAGAACATACAGACACCTGCAGTATAAAGCTACACAAACATTCAAGTATGCTTCAAAGGTGAGAATCCTTAGCAGATAGCAGATAGACTGAGAAAGAAAAGAGCATGACCTCTGAGTGTACGAAGTCAAGCAGCTTCCTCACAAGACTTCCTCCCCTCTTTCCCAAAACTGTGACTGCAGCTACAGTACTACTGTAACAAGACAAACCATAAAAACAGGAAAGAGGGGAAAAGGAAATTCACTAACAGGACAGACTCTTCAAAAAATTTTCAGCAAGAACTAGTGGCATCTGAACTTGAATGTCAGTCAGACAGTTCTTGATCATGGTGCCATGCTTGTAAAAACAGTTGCTAAAACTAGACAGGTCAGATAAAAGTGTTATATTGCTCTCAAAAAGACTCATTTCCACTCAAAGAGGAAAGCTTCCCCTGGTATAACACTCCTAATTAGAAGGAGCTGATGTCTACCAAAACTCTAGACAAAAGGAGAAACTGGAAATCTTGTCACATATTGCCAACATTGGTATTAGAATAAACATGACCACCATTTCCCTACATACCCAAGAAAAGCCGCCCAATCACAACAGAATGCATGTTAATTCTTCTAGCAACTTATAAAATTATTTGCAAAGATTCACTCCCTCCTCCTTATCTAAGTAACTTACCTGTGCTCACAATCTCTGCACACTGAATTTCATCCTCTGAGCAACCACATTATTTTTCACCAGATACCAAACAGGCCCATCTTCAGACTGCACAGTGATTTCTCTGCCTCTTTTTGAATATACAATTTTAGATGCCAGCTAAATCTGCCTTGTGAAAGACTAAAAGTAGCGAGAGAAGCTGGACTTCAGTAACCAAAAAAAGCTGCTAAGCAGGCTGCCTGTCATGATATGTAGTTTAGAGAAATTAATAACTGATCCAACAAAATAAAAGCATTACTAGGCATGATGCTGGTTCTCCTTGTAGCTTCTCCTTCACACACCTCTTAGTGTGTTGATGCTGCAGCAGGGACCCACTAGTGAACCCATGTTACTGCCATCACAGTACCAATGCACAGCCATTTTGGTCATTCTACTCTCAAATGCATCTTCAAATCTTTCCCATTAAAAAAGAAGTGTCTCGTACTGTATGAAAAGCTTGCAGGAGGCAAAACACAATGAATCTCACAGGGAACATAAATTATGAATAATTAAGACATTTAAATTGTTAAGCTACTAAAGTCGTATCTCTGAGATTTAAAAGACAGCCAAACAAAAAAAATCAATCTGAAATTTAGGACCAGGGAAAATACTCATACATGCATGCAATAAAAATGTCAATCATGTAATTTTAAATTACAGTAAGGCTGGAAAAAAATGACCTTATCCTTTACAGTATCATGCAGCACCCCAATGGCCAAATTACAGGGAATAAAAAGATGAACAAGGAAGAGGACATTCCAGAGAAAAAACAGACTGCCCAGAGCAGCTGCTCTCAGAGGACTTAGTAACAATACTTTAAAAAAGTAAATTGAAAAATGTATTTAGAAAAAGTAAATTGAAAAACTTCTTGCCTAGAAAAAGTTGGATTGCCTAATTAGCCATCATTATCAGCTAGACAGAACCACAGGAGAACCTAATAAAATACACTTACTGCAAAATACGGTGTCAATAATCATTGCTATTGTTCTATACTCTTATAACTTTATCCCAACAAAATTATGATTTTAACATTGTTATTCTTAAGTCTTACATAATTAAAAGCTCACTCCAATTCTGCACAGCAAGGCAGCCCATTTCCTTCGGTATGGCAACCCCGACACACGAACACCAGCCTGCTCACATTGAGGCTGGGTCCATAACACACAGCAAGGCAGGTGAGAGTGTACCTGAATCAAAGGCTACCAAAAGAATGCTTCAGAAATATCACAGCTTGCCTTCAGCTCTCCACAAGGGAAGTCTTTAGGACTTTTCATCTTCCTGATAAAACCAAGACTGTTGCTAGTCAGGGTGCATAGATGTCAAGTACAATATAGCCAAATATAGCCAGTTGGGAAAGTTTAATATTACCCTCAATCTTACAGGTTTTACAGCAGATGCTTTTTTTCATTGTCTTTTCATTACAGCCTTTCATCTTTATTCATCAAATTTATATATCCAACTCAATTTTTTCTTCATTCCCCTGTATAATTCTGCAATGGGAACAGTCTCTTGAAAAGATGTCATCTTTAATATACTGTTTCTTCACAAGGCTTCAAGACTCTATTATCTATGTTAGGTCATCAATAACTTTTTGTTCAGTGATACACTGAATGTATTCAGTCCAGAGCTGTCAATTCTCTTGTTAAGGTTTACATAAGTACAAGAGAAAACTGCAAGTTCAGGGGTTTTTTGGGTTTATTGCAAAAGGCTGAGTGAGCTGTGGATTTTAAAAATGTATTTGTGTAGCAATGAATAACTTTAAACATCTAGTACAACCAACCAGAGGAGCTGTCTCAAGGAGAAAATTAATTTTTCTAATAGCTAGCTCATTGTTTGGAACATCTATATATTTCCACAACTGCAATGAGGAATGGAGCTGAAATCTGACTGGAAGACACAAATTAGGTTAGATAACAACAACCTTGCATGGCAGCAGGAAAGCAGCCAAACCTCACACTATTTATTATCCATGCCAACAGACTGTTTTGTTAGGTGAGGATTTTTGAGTGGTTTTCAGCAAGGGGAAGAGCATTCCAGCCTTCTCAACCTTACAGTGAGCACTCATCTGCATTATGCACTAGCTGGAACCTCTGAGCTCTCTTAACAAGATCACCCATGCAAAAATCTAGACAGCAGGATTAGAGCAGTGATGAACAGTAAAATAAAACACTGAGAAAATGGCAACATTTTTTTATCCATGTGGAAGTACTGGAAGGTATTCTTTCCATATCTGCTACCTGGGTATTCAGAAGCATGACAATCAGCAAATCATCTAGATAATGAAAACAGAATAACCAAATGCAGATACACCTCTTCAAGCAAGAAGTTTAACTACTTCTGTCAATACAACCAGCTCACAAGCAACAGACTTTCACATTCTACAGGAGATAACTTATGGAGCAGAAGAGCATTTTGCCTACATATCTCACCACAGGGTGATCAAAAAACCTGAAGGTTTTCACAAAGTTTTGCAAGTTGTCAAAAGGAGTTCTGGATTTGTGAGACAGAACATTATTATTTCAGTTTTGCCCAGCACCATGTGATTAAATAAGACAGCCTATTCTTCAGGTCAAATTATGCTGAAAGTTTAATGTAGCACCACAACTGTTTTATCAAAATCTGTCCAAAACTTTTCCATAAAGGAAAAATAAGACCAAAAAACCCCTGTCTGGTGATGAGAACTGTTACCATTACAAGTTAGTTCCAAGAACACAGCTTTAACTAATGTTGCTTCATAGATTCTGGAACTTTTCCTACTTTCTTACATTCTAGAATGAATGTCATTAATTGTACCATCAAAATATCAGGAAATCCAAAATGGTGGTGAATTAATTTCTTCACACTTCATGAAACATCCTCCCATGTGACAAAAAAGTTCATTGGAACTATTCTGACTAGAAGTTAATTCTTCTCTACTAGCCCTTCTCACTTTGTTCTACAGTTGTTCTCTCTTAGACTACAATCCAGCTGGTTTCTGCACATGAGATCAACCAAAATTAAAAGATTCTATGGAGTTCCTCATGCTAGACCCATCTCTAGAAGGGAATAAAGCGTTATCTTTCCGAGGAAATGAAGGTGACTCATGGCCACTAAAGGTCCTGTGGGCACCTTCTGTTAAGTTCTGGGGGTTTATCCTAAGCATCCCAGCCAAATTAACTCTACTGGAGTAAAATTTGCTCAAATGCCTCCAGCTCCCTTTGATACAGTGTTCTTCAGCTCTCACTCTCAGCTGCCACGTGATGTTTCTCTAGGTTGTTAAACAGCTGCTGTGTTCAATCTTTGAGGTAGCTGCACTTCACTGATAAAGTAAGTGAACCTATATATAGTTTGTAAATCCATTTGTTATGTCTAAAGTACTTTGAGATTTAGAATGTACAAGAAAGCATACATATTAAGCTTTTTAAACTCTAAAAAGGGGGACTGCCACAACTGGCAGGATCCATGTTCAATCACTTTGTACTTAACGGTTTGAAAAAAATTACATGCAAATTATTTAGAATTTTACTCCACTTTTCAAAGCATGAAGTTAAATGTTCCCATTTC